>JBBMOE010000001.1:9474202-10005483 GCA_037975065.1 Chaetodon trifasciatus | reverse complement strand
TCCAGCAAAACACATTCTTCTGTAGTTTTACATCAGAGCGCACAACTGCCTCATGTTGCTATACACAAGTCTTATCATCTCTGACTTGAAAAATGTAAAATAAGATTTACTGCAGATATCTGCAGTATAAGGGAAGCATTCTCACATCACAGAGGCATACTTTGCATTATAAATGGATCAAAACTGTGGCTTTGCAAGTACAGTTACTAATGAATGAAACTATGTTATTTTAAAGCAGCATTTCAACAGCATTACTTAGCATGTCACCAAAAGCAGTTTGTGACATGCTGTGAGTTTGATTGCCCTTGTAAACTGATCTATATTGAAAGACGGGAGCTATTTAATTATCAAAATAATTGTTAGTTTCTTGATTTTTAAATGGAAGAGTGATTGGTCTTCCAAATGGATTCTGGATGTGGATGCAAGTCTTCTGTTAAAACAGCAAATATGAAGATCATATTTCTTGCTGTGATCCTTGTACAGTGTATCTCAGTGTTGTTTGTACATAGTAGGACATTAGATATCTTCATCCGGTGTCCTGCTTTGGCCTTGTTATGCAGCCATGAACTCACATTTTCTCTCCTTGTCTGCTGTTCCACCACTGCAGGAGACAACATGCAGTCTGCAGATGGGATTGTGGCTATTTTTCATGTTCTTTGATTGATTGCTATTAATTAGATGTACACTGGCTCTTTGTGAAATCTTTGGAGACTTGCTTTATGATGATATTCTCGGAGACTATCATCATTATCTCCCTGTCAGACATTTTCGAATTGTCAGACACTTTCTGTCACAGTATATTGAGTCTCTCACCTGCTGTCATTTTCCTTCATCTGTTCACATGCTCAGTCAGTACTCCCCTGCCAGCCACGCCCACCTGCCCACTCACCTGATTACACACCTGAGATTCATTCCCAATCAGTCTAGTATTTAAGCTGCTCTCCCACACTCAGTCAGTGCCAGACTGTTCTTTGCTCTCATGCAAGTTCCCCCAACATTTACCTTTGAACTTAATCTCTTGTTGCTGAACCTGTCTGCCTCTGACCATGTCTGTCCTCCTGTTCCCCGGTAAATACATCCGTCTTCTGTCCCTGACTAGGAGTTTTGCCCTGCACTTCCTGTTTTTCGTCTGCCTGCCTGTGCTTGTTTGGTGTTTGCTTCACCAAACCCTGTAAGAGACTCAGAGAATTGTTGTTTTTGCACTTCCCGGATCACCGCCTGCCTGTGTTTGGTTCACCAAACACTTCAAGAGACTCTGAGTCCATCAAAAGAGACTTTGCTACTTTTCTATTTCTGCAAAGCCTGAAATTAAAGTTGCTACAAGCTATACCCGTGATCTGGTGGTACCGCAGTTGGGTCCTGAATAAACCCATTACTTTCTTCTTTGTAGTACATCTTTCTAGTAATTTCAGTCTGAGTTCAGATGTAAACACTTTACTGAAATTGCACTCAGCAGGGTAGTAAATGATTTGCAAATTGCCATAGATACTCATCTAACATCTGTCCTGTATTTGAGACTGAGGACCACAAGGTCCCCTTCGATCTTCTTGAGGACTCTGTCGCTCTCGACGGCCTGGTACTTCTCCTGTCTGACAGACCTCTGCATGATGTGTCAATAGTTCTGTATTGGAGTATCTAAGGGTTAAGTGTCTCACAGGGATCTGTACTTAACCTGCTTTTGCTCTGTGTACGTGCTGGTCACATTGTCACTAAACGGGACATAACTTTTAAGTTACGTAGAGGACATTCAGAGCTGTCTCCCTGTCAAGGCTTTCTGCAGCTTTTGATTTTGGAGAAATGTTTAACTGAAAATTAGTCCTTGTTACTTAAATGCTAGTCTATGAGCTTATAACATGTGGAATCACCTACTGCATGTATCTCTAAAAAATCTATCTATCTAAAAAATACCCTCACTAAAACCATGCAAGAAGATCACCACCTGACCAATGGTGACAAAAGAGATTGGGCGCCGGTCGGATGGCAGCCCACCGCTCCTGGTCTGCCACGGAGGAAGGCAACCAGGATGGGTTAAAGGTGGAGGACAAATTTCACCAAATTGCATGGCGTGTGTTGCATGTATGTAATTGTGTGACAAATAAAGGGGATTGTCCCTCCCTATTTGTATTTGACTCTTACCCAATGACACTTCCACATGGGGACTGTAAGAGCTAAGGATAGACGCACCGACCTGATCAGTGGATATGCTTTACCTCCTGAACCACAGCTGCCCCAATTTCTCCAATATTTTGATTTATGAACAAATACTGATAAAAATAATTCCAATCAGACTAAGCCGTACTTTGTGTATTGCTGCTCAGCAGATGTTAACATGCAACCAAATTAAAGTAAGAATTCAAATATATGCAATAAGTGAACATAATATAAACATTAAACTTGCTCAACGTGAGCATGCTGACATTAGTATTCAGCTCAAAGCACAGTGCCATTAGCATGGCTGTAGACTGTAGTCTTGTTAAATGTTAAATATGTAGCAAGTTAAAGATGCCTATGACTGTAGTTAGAAAGTTTCTTTCTTAAAGTTGTACTGAGGGTAAAGGATTCAGGGAGAAACACATGACAGGCACGGAGAGCACAATATTTTTCAGCCTTATTTTCAATCAAAGTTATATTGACCCTCAGAGAAGTTCAATAAAGAACTGCTGTTATGGGTTAAGCTGAACCAGCCATCAGAGAGTCTAAAGACTTGCACATAAAGTAGATTTATCACAGCATCTTTCTGGTTCCCACAGGTTTTCACTTCCCTCTAAAGAAACATTTTTCTAAAAATAGAAACTTAATTAAGGCTATCATTAAGGGTCTAATTTCACCATACCAAATACTTAAATCAATTACACTGCATTCATTTGGCAGATGCCTTGGTCCAAAGCGACTTGCAATAAGCGCATTCAGCCTACTGTATAAGCAAAATTCACTGCAATAAGTCAAGCATAAGAAATCCATCTTCTTAAAACCAAATTGAAAAGGTGATTTTTGAAATTGCACAGGTTCTGGTGTGAGTAAATTAATGTGCTGTCTTTTGTATGAGCCTCATTCTCTGGTGCAGAACTGCAACTGAATCATTATTGCAGGGTTATAACTGGAGGAGATAGACTTCAGCAGGTGATTTCATAAGTGCATGATCACCATAGTTACTGCTCCACCTCACCTGTAGGTGTCAATTACAAAACATGTCACATGGAGGGAGGTAGGGATTTTCACCAACCACCACCCCAATGTTGTTTACTAATTTATGATCAGAAAACTTCCTCTACAAATTAAAGAGCAAAACAAAACAAAACAGTATATTACTCATGGAGTAGAAAATCTTCATCCTACAAAATTATGATGATGATTTTCATCTGCCAAGGAAGGCTAATGTCTGAGTGTGAGGGTTAATGATCATTCTGAGTGCGATATTTCTGGATTTCATCGACAATCTCTCTTGTTCCACATTGCCTACATGTACACACACAAACCTACCAAACTATCCTCACTGTAACTCAATGCCCACACTATCGCTGTGTTCAAACTTCAGGCACAAGTAGCCCAAACCTGATTTTTTGCTCATAGCTGACTTACATCTGTTTTTTTTTTTTTTTTTTCATAACTGAACAGCACAAATCACATGGAATCTGATCTTTTCAATTCTGATTTGGGCTACTTTAATATGAAGTCCTAATTCAGATCAGATTATTTTTTTTGGCTTTGCATCCACACACACCTCACTCCAAAAGTAGCAGCCATTGTTCCACAGAAACCCAAAATTAAAACTATGGCTGTCCTTGTTATTTGCTCACGAATTCTTCCACTGCACATCAACTCATACAAGAAACTGTAATTGCTAACTTCATGTTTACTTCCATTTGACATCCTGCTGCGTGTGAGTTCAGAACCAGGACCACCTCATACTTCTGATATTCACTGTTTGAGTCTGATATTTGAATCTGGTATTCAAAAAATAATGTGAACAGCCAAAGAAAAAACAAAAATCGGAGTTGAGCAATAAGGAACAATAAGACCAAACTGAGCCTGAGGGCTTGCAGTGTGAACGTATCACTGTCATTGATCACCTTCTCCTGGAACTCAGACATAACACTCACTATAATTCATTACAGGAAGAATGTTGAAAATATGAGCTCAAGAGATGGAAGTAAATCTTCTTAGCAAATTATAAAGTGAGAAAAAGATGATGTCAGACGTTATTTATTCTGATAGAGGCCCATTCAAGTGAATATAACCCGTGAAAAGTCAAAGCTGGTGCAGCATATCGTCCTATGCTTAGCAGCAGCGAGCTCAGTGCTGCCACTGATGGCTGGAAGATATATAAGTAGTGTTTTTATAGTGTTGCTGCAGGAGAGCTCTATGCTGGTAAAATATTTTTGATGACTCATCCTGTACATTTATCCAATTAAATGTGATTTGGGGTGGCGAGCCAACTGGTCCCATCATATAAAACCGCACTTGACCTCATTAGCTCACGGGTCGTCATAGCTCGGGCTATCATGGGTCAAAGGCATGTGTCTGGATATCAGTTGGCAAAAACTTTGTTTACATTACCAAGGGCATGATTGCAGTGTAACTTATTCATTTCTCCCTCGTCCTCTGTCTGGGCTGAGGTGCACCGTCCTCTGCAGCTACAAACTTCACCTCTGGAATGACCTGCCAGATTTTTTATTTGCTTTTATTTTTTATTGAGAGGCAGTTTTATAACCTTATTTCATTTGGGTGATTTTGCCCGCAAGTGCGTACTCATGTGTGTACATATGAAATACACACTACTGTATGTATGAATTGATGGTGTGTTTTCTATGTGTTATGCTGTTTCCTTTTCCCTTTGTTAAGCACTCTAGTGCTAAAACAATAAACTTCTTTATCATTTTTACGTCATTATTATAGTAATAATGCAGTAATAAAATACATACTCCACGATTGTACTTCATGTCACTTGGAAATATGTCACAAGATGGTCGAACTTCCATTTCATGGTCTTTTGAAGTGACCACTTCGGTTGTCATACGGGGTGCAGTTTAAACTGTTAAAGCATAAATGGGGGTAAGATATACTTTATTAATCACAGCACACACATGCTACAGGGGGGAGACTGCACACACGCTATGCTTAGTGAAATTATTTTCCTCCGCATTTGACCCATCCTGGAAAGTCCTTCCTCCGTGGCAGACCAGGAGCGGTGGGCTACCAGCCGACAGCGGCGCCCGGGGACCCAGTTCCTTTCATCACCATTGGTCAGGTGGTGATCTTGCATGTTTTTAGTGGGGTTTTTATGGAGGACACCCCAGGTGAACACGGGGAGAACATGGAAACTCCACACAGAAAGGCCCCTTTCCTCGAGCAGGCACCGAAGGCATGGTGGAGGACACGCCCCTAGCGCCCACAGTGGGAATCGAACCCAGGACCTTCTAGCTGTGAGGTGACAGTGTTACCACCGTGCCACTGTGCCAGACAAAGAGATTAAGAGTTCAATCAACATGACCCAATTTATTTAATGTTCCTCTCCAGGCACTAATCAAACCCCTAAAAACTCATCTCTGTTCATCAAAATTACATATTTTGAATTTTTTTGCCGTGAAAAAATCCCTCCTTGCTTTACACATAGATGTACCTCTGCACCTTTGCCTTCAAGCTGTATGCATGAGATCTAAGAAGTCCCTGCCTCTATCTCCACCCACTTGTCCGTCACTGGCCTGCAGCTTCAACCCTGCTCGTCAGACACACAAATCTCATCATCAGCAGCTATCTGACAAACTCTTTTGATTAAGGTTTGCCATAACTGTCTTCTCAACATCCTGTCAGCGTTTGACATGGATCACCAGGTAACTTGGCAGGCTAACGTTATGTAGCACCATGCAGGCTTGTTTGGATGCAGTCAACGGATAAAAAACAAGAAAAATAAAGTGACCAACATGT
This sequence comes from Chaetodon trifasciatus, assembly GCA_037975065.1. NCBI lineage: Eukaryota > Metazoa > Chordata > Actinopteri > Chaetodontiformes > Chaetodontidae > Chaetodon > Chaetodon trifasciatus. The sequence goes on along the minus strand of JBBMOE010000001.1, from coordinate 9,999,558 downwards.
TGGCTTGCTGTGTCCCCAGGGTAAATGGGTGTAACAGCGTCATACTTCAAGTTTTGTGACAAGATGACGTCCTGGAAAAGGATACTGCAGGATACTGTTCAGCCCCCAAATTTTCATGTCCTTTGGTCATACATGAAGGCTCACCATTTCTCCTTTTGTAGCTTTGCCATCAACACCTAGCTTGCATCGACATTTAGCTTGCAAAATACTGAGACATAGCTACACCTGGCTTCTCCTCTGATACCCACCATTTCATCATAGCCCCACGCCACGCATTGACAGGATTGATTGCTTAGGTATGTGACGTATGAAACCCTGGATGTCTGAACCCATGTTTCTAAGACTTGGTCAGAAAAGGCTTAGGCATGGTGTTGACAGCTTATTTTGTTCATGATATGTATTGCAGCATATGAAAAACACCATATGGACATGAAAAACACCATATGGACATGTTAACAAGGTTAAAAACTTGATTTTCATCGGAGGGAGACTTAAAAAAAATTTACATTATAGATTTCAGAAAGTGCGTACTTTTTGCCGAGCCACTGTTTTGAATACCTTTCCTTGTATTATTGTGTCCACCCCTTAATTCCCTTATACTACAAAGATTGACATTTATATTGCAATCTTGAAGTAACTCAGTTGAAAAGTAAACCCTTCGATAGTTGTTGGTTGTGGTACTGAGTAGACAAACAGTGCATCAGTGAGGAGAACCATAGACCGTTCTGTTTACAGAGGGCAGTCCTGTTCACTTCCTTCATTTTAATGCATAAGGTGTTTGTGAAATATGACAGGAATGGGCGCGTGTGAGCGTGTTTGTGTATGTGCGTGTTCCTGTGTGTGTTATAACTGAGGCAAAGCAAGAGGAGAGGCAGAAGATGAACATGCTTTATGGCAGTAGTAAAATTCTCCATGGTCCGTCTGCTAGGGAAGAGCCAAGGGCAGAATGTTTATGGCTCCCAAACATTATAAACTACCTCTGTGCATTTACCTCAAGCTGCTGTGTTTGGCCAGCCATGTCCCTTTGCAGCAGAACGGGCGTCGGAGTGGTGTGTCTCTTCATGAATACTAACTATACCTCTGTTTCACTATCATTAAATGTATCTTTACTATTGCCAGGCTCACCTCGTCTCCTGGTAACATCAGGAGCACTGAGGTCTGATTTCATGCAGTGAATATCAACTGGTACACGTTCATACTGGTTGAGTGCATGCATGTCCTCTGACACTACAGTGAACGCAATACAAGTTGACAAAACAACCATGTCTCAATGAGCGAGATCCTTCTGGAATGACACAACAAAAATGCACAGGTGCCAAAACATCTCAAGATATACAGCTGCATATGCTTGCAAGGTGAAGGTCATGTGACCGAAAATGACGTTTGTTATCTAATAATTCTAATAATAATGATATTGAGATGTGCCCTCTTCATTATCTGAAATTTTGTCTTTCACAGGGCGATAGATCCACACATAAAGGGTGGCTGACTGCAAGTTTTCTATTCTGATCATCGTTTTTATGGTTTTAAATGTTTGCATTCCTCCTCAGCTGTATTCATCAGTCGTGTAACTATTTGCTTCATTAGGATATGATTAATAAATTATATATTAAGACACAAGTGAGCCACTGATATTTACTGTACTTGTTGGTTTATTATGTGCACAGCACCCTCAGAGCTGCAATCTGTTGTGCTGATGAAAAAATCAAAACTAATTTTTATCTCCACATGTACACCCACCACTCAGCACAAAAATATACCAGAGAATGAACTATCCGTGGCCATGAATTATGTTGTTAAGCTGCCATATTTTTCCCAAATTCAAACTATGTTATGTTTTTATTGATCTTGGAGAATTAGCAGCACCAGCTCTTAGTAACAAGAATAGGACCTTTCCTCAGACTGTGTAGAGAACATCATGCAAGCCTAAGTCCTGGTGCACAGAGGCACTCTGAATCCTAACACCATTTTACACTCAGACTCTGAAAGCTGCTGTCAAGGGATACAAGATTTATTTGCCTGTAATTGCCTAATTTTGCCTTTCCTGCAGGCTCAGAGGGAGCCGCAGCCCACCGATAGACAGCCTAACCTTGCCTACTGAGGAACAGTCCAAGGATGTAATACTGTCAGCTTCACATAGTCCTCGCTGGTGATTTATCATCACTGCCTCCCTCTTCCCCTCCCAACCTCCCTCCCGCACTTCTCCCCACCTTCTGCTTGAACAAACACTTAGTGAGTTGTTATGGCTCTGCTCATTGAAGGTAAACCCTGAGTGTTTGCTTTGCAACGCAAAGCAGGGATCTGTTGATAGAGGTAACTTAGAACTGAGACAAGAGGAGAGTTGTGTTGCACCCTGGATGTGTTGTTTGTCAAGATCAATAGCCCAATCAGAACAAGCAAGCAATGGAAGTGTCTTTTGTTACGCCGGGGTGGATCCAGGTCAATGACAAAGGTTCACTGATTATGAGTGTTTACTTTTCAGGATGCTGAGAATGGCAGCTCTCGTGGAAAGACCAAGAGGACACTTCTGAAAATGTGCTGGCCTTGTTTTAACAAAACCATTTTCAAATCCATACTTGTGTGATTGCTTGCCTTTGCAGTGCTATATACCAGTATTTCAGTCAGACACTGAGCAGCACAGAAATAGCTTGGTTCAAACAAGGTTAGACAATGATCTATTTTAAGTCACTTGATGAAGAATTCGGTAAGCCTCTTTTAATGGAATTTGTACCTGAGACATGTTAAAATAACATATCGACCAGACAGTAGACTGCCACATGATTACATAGAGATGATGTATAAGCTGAGGTTCATGATGCGTGAAGCCTATAGCCTATTTTCCACCGTGCATGTGGCAGAGTATGCTCAATTTTACTGCTTATCTACAGTCACTCTCTGGCTTTAGGTGGGATAAGACTGGGCTTACTCTGTACTCTGCTTATGCAGTTTTAAGACGCTCTGAGGCTTATGGCTCAAGTGCAAAATTACAAACAATTCAGTTTTATATCAAGTCTATAAATAAAATTTTCTTAAAGCTACTGAGAAAAATATTCATTTTGTGTTTGGCACAATCTCTGTCAGGGAGGCAAAAAACACAACAGAAAAATGTATAGTTTTCACTTTTGGCACACACGGTTTCTTGTTCTGGGGCAGGGACTAAAAACAATGATTTCTGAATGTAAAGTGTGCTTGTAAGAATTACTGAAGTTCAGATTTCGCGCAGGAAGCTTGAACCAGTTGATTTACAGTAGTTAAGGCAAGATTTTGCATTTAGAGGCACAAACGTGTCGCACAGTTTATGCCTTACAGGATAAATATGCATAAATGCGGAAACTCATTCCACATAACAAATAACCTGCACTACAAACTGTGATAGGAGGCCATAACAGGAGCACAGTCATTAGTCACAAGATGATGTAAAACAAGCTGGTTATTATCCCACAATAAATCCTGACAGGTTGAATCTGAACCTGATTTCATATCGAGAAGCACCTGGTCTTCCTGTCATATTATCCTCCTCAAAACATCTTCACACAACAAATTGAACCAAGATATTAGTTTGATTCTATTACAAGCTGAAGTAATTTACAAACATCTATCATGACAGGATTGAAGTTCTTGATCGCAGAATGATGCAACACATCTTGCTCACAATATACTTTTTGATATGTCACCGCAAGAGCAGCGCAGATGTAACTGTCTCTGGTCCATGTACAGCATGTACACTGAGTCATTGTGCAGTGACTCACTTGTACGGTAGTAATGCACAATGCCAGGTATCTGGAACTGAGTAGCCAAAATCCATTGCAGCAGTTACCAGTGTTATTAATTGCACCTGTGGATGACAAGTCAAACTTTCCACTGTGAGAAAAGCCAAGTTCACAGAAATGGTTATTTTAATATTACTTGCGCTGATCAGTGATTATAAGGCCTCCACACACCAATGATACACCTACACAGGTGTTTTTACTTGCCTGATTAGATGTCTTCTCAGGATTCTGTAGGAGTACACAAACTGTGCTTGATTGATTTCTCCCTCACTCTCCTGCTAATTTTGTTGAACCTGTTAGCACAGGGCAATTTACAGCTTTATCACTCCCAGCACACCAGCACACAGCACAGCGTTTATGACTAAGAAACTCTGGACCAGCATCAATTTATTTCAATGCAATCACCACAATCAGATGTTTCGCTTGTGGATGTGTGGTAAATTTGTGCTATGCTTCACTGTGACTTTGACATGCGTTTGAAAGCTGACAGTGGTGACATTTGAGGGAACTGAGAGAACATGACAGTCCAAATTTAAGAAGGTGATCATATTAGCATTGATGTGTCATCCAATTTTACATAACCCTGCTCTACTGAATAAGCAGGGGGTGGATCTCGAGAAATATTCATGGGGTTGCAAGAGGGTGGCATGGAGGGTGGCAGAAATATATAAATGCTGATTTAATCGCAATAATCACATATATGAACATTTTTTACCCCAAAAACAACATTGAAACATCCTCAATTGAAAACAGTACAAAGGCAATATACAGTATTTAATGTTTTACCTCAATTTGAACATAAGTCCATGTCAAGATTCAGAGTGACTAAACTACTAGGTTTTCCTTTAATAGTCATCATTACTACTGATGGTGTACAACTTGACACTGAATGTTGTGGTAAGCTTGAGTGAATGTGTGTTGTTTTTCACTTACTGTCTGTGTTAACCTCCTGCATGTTGCTCAATGTTTCCCAGAGTTCTGAAGTACGATTCAAGCTGATCAGTAATTATATCAATGCAAGCTTTCTTTAAGGGTTTAAATTGGCTCCCGGGCAGAGACCTACATATAAAGATGATATCCACCAATTATGCCACTGATACTCTGTGAAACCACACATTTAGTGTTGCCAATGATCCAAGATCCCCAGTATGTATCCAGTAGTGCTGATTCAACAGCTGAAGTCCTCTTCTCCAAGCTCCAATTTGAGAATGTGGTGAAAGTGCCAACTCTCACATGCTAAGCTTTGAATGAACTCCTACTGCGTTGCTGACTAATGTGGCTTTGTGTTTGGGGCTTGGAGCAAGTGATTTTAGTGCTTTTTAGAGTGGGTGATTTTGTATGTTGCGCTTCCAAGACTGATCTGAAGATTGGACATGTTTGTCTGCAGAATGTGTAGTCTCAGAGATGTTGGTAGCTGCAATCCTGAGATGCTTGTAAGCACCAGTGAATATTTGGGTGTATCATCCATCCTTCAATAAAGCAACCCCGCCTCTCTCCATCTGCAGCCGTATTTCAACAAGTGCAAGTTGGCAACTCTACACAAACATTTAGCAGGGGGAAAAAAGCCTTTTACCAGTCATGTTGTGCAGCATGTGGGACTGGGAGAGGCTGCACAGAAAGCTGCCGGGGCCAGGAGAAGATGCTTTCTACTTAGTCATGAATCTGCTGCATGACCCACAAGTAGCCCCTGAACTGCTGGTTGTTATACGTTACATGACCGATTGTATATTAATTGTATGGCTGCAACTAATGATTATTTTCATTATCAATAAATCCTTCAATTATTTTCTTGATACATTGTTTTGTCTATAAAATGTCAGAAAATAATGAGAAATGCTAATAAGTCCAAAACCCAAGGATATTCCGTTTACTATCATGACAAAGAAAAGCTGCAAATCCTCACTTTTACTCTAATGAAGTCATGCAATGTTTGGCATTTTTGCTTGAAAAACACACAAACACATGATGCTGATAATTCTTCTGTTGATCTCGACTAATTGTTTCAGCTCTTCTGAAGTGATAAAAATGTCTATGATTTACTATTCTCACTTTTTATGCATATTTGACCTTTTGGAATTTCGTCTTTTTTCCCCCTAATGCATTTACTAATCTCTGGTTTTAAGTGCTGTAACAACATGTCTTGTTATTATTATTAACATTGTATTCTTGCACTGTGCCACAAAAAAGTGGCAATGGGTCAGCCAACTTTAACCAGAACAGAAGTCTAATTAACCCGAATATCTGGAGGGCACCTGTGTGGGCCTGCAGGGTCTTAAATCTAGCCTGTATATACTGTATGTGTGGGACTTTTTTACCCATCAGATGCAAATACCTCCAGTTTTTTTGGTCCTCCCATAATTTTCGGTCCCTTTAATACTTTGTATTTTACAGCGTATCTCTCGTTGTTGTGTCTAATAAAAACCACCCTCTGTAATGTGGCCATAGCTAAAATACCATCAGGCTGCTGTTGAGGAACATTATATTTCCTCCCCCTGGAACATTAATCCAACAGGAGCTTTGGATGTGAAACACTGTTCTGTGAAACAATGTTCTACTCGACCTTTATTAATAGATTTTGGTCTTATTAATTGCTGCTGATGAAGGTGAGAGATCATGTTCACCTTAATATGACCTCTCAATTTACACATTATGTTGATAATGGCTTCATTCATCAGTGAGAATTGGCTAGGTTGATTTTTTTCCCTCACACAACTAAATGGGAAGATTAGCTTAGCAAATTACGACTGATGAATGACCCATTAGGAAAATCAAGCATCTAGGGCAATGATCATGGGCTACATTGCATGCTCATGTCCTGGTTATGTGGACACTGAGCCGACCTTGTATATGACACCTGCATTAGCCTTAAAACAGTATCATCACCACTACATTTCATAGTAGAGCTGCATTTTAGTCAGTGGATGTTTGTGTGTGCAAAGAAAGTTTTTGTCATGTTAACATTGTTCTCTTTAAAAAGATTGTAAAAAGGATTGCAAATAACGAATCTGATCATTTTGAGTTTTATATTCAGCTTATTAAATGTTTGTGTACAGCACTGCCTATAAATATTAGTTAGGGGGACTTCAAATAGATTTTGAAAATCACCTTTAATTACACTACTATTACTAATTACAAGGAACACAGAAGTTTCCTTAAAAGAACTGCTTAATTTAAACCCATGTTCACATTTGATAAAGATCCCCTCCAGACATGTTTAAAGATATACGTAAAACTTTGACTAAAAGTGTGTTTCTGATATAGATTTTCCACAAAAGAGGTCTATTATCTTAAAATACTTAAGATTTCATCTACTCCTCCTTCATTAAAATATCCTGAATCTGTGAATATGCAAATATGTGTCATTTCAGCAGTTTCACTACTTCACAGGAGATGTCTCATACTTAGAGAAATGTCCATTCTCAGTGTTTGTGGTGTTGGAGGCTTCAAGTTTCCAAGTCTCCCAAATAATGCTTGTAGGCCCAACTCTTTAAAAGACATGTGTGTAGAATTTAGCGAGGATATACCCCTTACCTCATCCTCCCCTACAGTGGCTGCTATTATGTGAAAGGCCTTCTTTAGAGGCAGTGTTTGGCATGTCTACTGGAAAAACATGGCCGTCCACAAGACGGACTCTATGGAAGAGGACCCGCTCGCTCCGTAGATATACGGTTTGGTGGAATAGTCTAAAAAAATTCTGTCCTATATTTCTTCCTTAACACTTTCCCTTGACCTTGCAAAACGTCATGAGGTCAAGAAAAGATGTGAAAGAGAATCCACAAGGACAATGTGGTGCTGAGAGAATCTGACTGCTCTTACACTAAACTATGTAATTAGGCAGTGGTGGATGTTATTTGCAGGTCTGCTGTGGCAAAACTACAATGTTCTGTAGATGGACTTAGAAAAGTTTTTTGTGTTTCTTGCCCTGTGTGTTCTCACCATGGTGTTTAACAAGGTTGGAATAAAAACGAATACAGGTATGGATGCGGGAAGTAGGGGTGCTGATGCAGACTTGCAGAAAGAGAGAGAGAGAAAGAGAGAGAAAGAGAGAGAGAGAGAGAGAGAGAGAGAGAGAGAGAGACAGACATGTCAATGTGATATAAAAACTTTCTTTGATCATGAAGCTGAATGTTAGCCTGCAGTTCTGTGGTTTATCAGCGAAGTGGAAGATCTGCAATGCAGACTGGAGTCTCTGTTAGCAATGGAAAACAGACAGATCCACATTCATGCTTTGCTCGTCTCCTCTGTGAAACGTCTTTCCTCACTGCGCTGCATTATTATAAACTATGACGAAGTGGTCCTGGGTCACATCCAAAAAAAGACTATTCGACCGCAACCATAAAGGGCTCATTCCAAGGTAATGAATACACAATGATTCTTATTTTCAGGTGATTACACACTGATGAACATTATGAATGTTATATTCCATTTCTGTCAATAGATCCCCTAAATCCTACACAGTGAACCTTTAAATTAAATTGGATTTTCGAGCACAGAGAAACTTCCCACTTTCAGCAAATGAAAGAGAAAACAGCCTTCTAGTGTCAAACTCTGCACGTATATCATTTCGTACAGTGAAGCTCAAACATTCAACCGCAGGAATAAGAAGACAAAAACATATTTTTGAGCAGAGGGCAACTTAATTATTCATTTACTGTTGCATACGTTCATGCAGGCTTTTTTCATTTCATTTTTGCATGTTAAGCCGACCTTCTGTGTGGTTTTTGGAAATTGTCCCAGGAAATAATTTATGAAACTACAGACCTGTAAAAGTTATCGCTTCTGATTGATGTAATCACAATCATTCACCAGAAGTGATTAGTGAAACAGAATTGTTTTTCAGCTTGCTCTCCTCAATTAGGACATTTTGTTTTGGACAGAGCAGATGAAATGCCTACAGGACTCTTAAGTGTGGTGATGAGACACTCATAAAATCTCTTGCATCCCGGCTCGTCACAGCCCTGTAATAATGATTTAGGAGCAACTGTATCAGAGAATAAGTCCTGGAGGAAAAGACAGCGCTTTTTGTTTTACACTAAAAGTTAATTATTTTTTATTGAAAGTTGGAGCCTTTATGCCTTTGCATTGAGCAGTGAGAGCACAGTGTCACAGCACAGTGAAATTACAGACTGGCTTCCATCACTTCAGTTTGCCTGCATGATACATCCAGTTAAAAAGGGCTTTCTGTTACAGGCCTCATACATCATTGGTGCAGACATGAGTCTTGAAAGCCAAAGCCAGAAATCACCTGGCTTTGAAAGGATGCTACAGTATATGTATTAACTACACCTGCTGTGTCCACATCATCACTGCCACTTTTTGTTAAGAGACATTTAGGTTTTTTTTTTTTTAAGCTGAATGTTGCTTGGAAATATTGGCAGTCGCAGGGTTTGTTTTTCTGGGCTTGTTTTCAAGATGTGCTTGGTCTTTACAGCCTTGTTGCTTAATACACAGAAAACAAAACGGCCAACCACTCTCTGATAGAACACAAGCTGTCAGTCACCACCACCCGCTGTCTGGCTCAGATACCTGCACATACTGCGGGACCTGTCTGCACACAGCACCGTCTCTGCCCGTGTGTTTCTCTGAATATGTCTGTCGCAACACTCACTGCGCTGCTATTACAGTGACCAAGCAGTCGCAGCAAGGAGCAAAAGACCCGATCACAGAAAGAGGTTTAAAAGCTTAATTTATTACTTCATGTAGAATATACTAAAATCAGAGGGAAATATTGGGGGCCTGTGGCGATACTATAATTACTCAACTACTTAGAAAGAGGTGAAATAGTCAGTGTGCCTGGAGCGGACCCTGGCCTGCACTCAGAGAACACAGAAGAATGAGTTCCCTTCCAGACACCCCAGCCTTCAATGAACCCACTGCTGGCTCACAGCAAATCGGAAATGCTCTCACAACCATCCAACACAGACACACACACAGACACACACAGACACACACACACACACACACACACACACACACACACACAGTGTCAGCTAGTGTTAAGGTGATGATACAGGTCGACCGTCTTACGCTGTTTTTCTCTCTCTCCCTCTCAAGGAAATGTTTAATTCTGCATTAAACATAATTAAACAGAAAAAACAGGCATCAGTGTAATAACGATGATAAAATAAACATTCGATACCGATTGAATTCAATTAAAATTTACTTGTTTCATTAAATGGTAATAAAATTGCAGTCAGACTGATTTGTTAATAGACACAGTTAAATTCAGATCAAGATGCAGCCGTTGGATTTTTATACCTTGTTTAGCAGCTCGACTTTGGACGGCAGCAAATTGATTTAAAAAATAGTTTCCGTTCATTGTATTTAATCTTCACAATCAGTATTAGTACCACACTTCTAAAGCTCAAAAGAATTGTCAGTTGGTTGATTTGTTCATTTTTACCAGGGGGTGTCCCAATAGGAGCACCTCCCTGCCCACAAATCACCAACCAACATGCTCACCGCCTACAATACACTATAGAACTGAGTATTTATAGTATATACTTTAGAGAATATTACAGGCCTGAGACAAAAGTGACAGAAGGGAAGGATTTAGAGAAAAGGGTGCAATGCAATTACAAATCCATCTGCTATTTCAGCACCACGGACAGCACCATAGATTTATCAATACGCAGACTGTTGATATTTCAGAGCTGAGGCTCGTGATTCTAACTTTGACAAACCTCAGTTGGAAAAAAGATGAACGAGTCCGACAGACTAAGCTGACATATTCAACGATACAAGGAGGATGCATTTTTGGTCATTTTGCTAGTAAGGAGATGGCATCTCCTCTCATCCTCCTTTCAAATTGCCTACTGAGTATCAACTCAGATTCCAAAAAGTTGGGACGTTGTGTAAAACATATATAAAAACAAAATACAATAATTTGTAAAGGACCTGTGTTTACTAGTCCATGTAGGAATATCCTTTATACAATCATGTGTTCACAAAGTGGTGAACCAATCATGATACTATCACCTGTTACCAATGAACCTGTTTACCTGTAGAATGTTCCAGACAGGTGTTTTTGGAGCATTCCACATCTTTCCCAGTCTTCAGTTGCTCTTGTCCCAACTTGTTTAAAGCTGCTGGCATCAAATTCAGAGTAAGCATATATTTATAAAAATCAATAAAGTTGATGAGGTAAAACATTAAATATATTGCCTTTGTGCTGGTTTCCATTGAGTATATGTCAGAAAGGATTAACAACTCACATTCTGTTTTATTTCTGTTTTACACAGCATCCCTGCTTTTTTGGAATCAGGGTTATTTTTAAGCTTATTGCTCGTCAGATGAGGGCTTAATGATTTATCTTGACCAAGTCACTTATCTTAAAAAGACACTCCTATTATCAGTCTTTTTAGTAGCACAGACTCATCCCCTTTAGGCTTGAAATGACGGTCGGTTACTCTTTTTGAGAGAAAAATTCACACCATGTTACTGCTCAAAATCAAAATGTCCATAGACATTTCTCAAACCTCTCGGATCACACCCTGCCTCCCTCCCTATGCTTATTCTGTTCCTTAATGCACGGCTAAATACCTCTGTCTGATTGTCACTCACGAAGCAATTTTTAATCTTTGAGCTCGGAAAGATATTGGCATTCAGTCAAAGCTGCAAGCTGCAAGTCGTTGTTGATTTTGAGACTAAAGTGTGAATCTACCTTTGTTGATATGGAATCATAAATAAGGGGCTGTCTGTTGTCACATGGGTATTTGTAACCCATTGCAGTGCCTGCCAGACTGAAAAAGGTTATTATTTGCCTGTTGTAAGCCTAACCTAATCTAGTCTAATTAAACAAACAAACAATTTGTCTCAGTTTAGTATATGCTTTGTTGTTTGTTGCCTTTAAACACCTCTTCTTTTTTCCCCAGTGAGAGCATTTTAACTAGAAACAAATCACAGTGATATTGCCACCCATAGTTTATAATGAATGTGTGTCTGTGTGTTCGATGGTGCCTTCTGTGCGTTCATCTGCTGTGCAGATCCCTCCTCACAGTGTCTGTTCTGTAGAACAGGGTGAGTGGTGTCAGGAAAGAGGCAGCCTGGATTGATGTTGTCAGGAAGTAACCAAGGTTTTATGTTAATTTATCAGTTGGCAATCACGGTAGAAAGCAGCAGCAGTCAGATGAAGGTGGAGTGGCTTAGTGACTGCGGACGTGAAGATCATGAACAGAGATGTGTAAGAGATTATGTATCCCAAATTATTATCACGCAGAACACTGATCATTATCAATCTTAAAACACCAAAGAAGTGACATTAGCATACCCTGACCTCTGTGGAGGAGAGTATAATCTAAATTTTCAAATTTTCAAAATTTCTCAAAACATGGGCCAGGGGAAGAGGGAAACTCGCTCAATTTGTATATTATTTAGCTAACAGATTATTGGCCTCTGGAAGAGGAATACATGAACAGCATCTTAGAGGAATCAGAGGGACAATCCCCTTTATTTGTCACACAATTACATACATGCAATCACACGCCATGCAAATTGGTGAAACTTGTCCTCCACCTTTAACCAATCCTGGTCGCCTTCCTCCGCGGCAGACCAGGAGCGGTGGGCTGCCATCCGACCGGCGCCCGGGGACCCAATCTCTTTCGTCACCATTGGTCAGGTGGTGATCTTCTTGCATGTTTTTAGTGGGGGTATTTTTATGGAGGATACCCCAGGTGAGCACGGGGAGAACATGCAAACTCCACACAGAAAGGCCCTTTTTCCCTCGAGCAGCAGGCACTGAAGACATGCTGGAGGGGACACCAGGACCTTCTAGCTGTGAGGCGACAGTGTTACCACTTGTGCCATTTGCAGCTAGGTAGTCTTATGGATAAGATAAGGTTCCATAGTTGTTTATCTGTTTCTGTCAGGAAAGAATTTCACATGAATGTACAATGTCGAAACACAACAAAACCAAAAACACAAAGACATCGTAGAAAATGTGTTAACAAGGTAAAAAACAAACAAACAAACAAAAACAACCATAACATTTCAGAAACATTTTAGAAGACATATTGAATTAGAAAAACATGACAATATTTAGCAAAATGCATCAATAAAACAGAAAACACAAACAGTAAAAATCAGTCCATGAACTGTCCAAGACGGATGTGTTATTCATTGACTGGGCTTTTTTTTTTTTTTTTTTTACATCCAGGTGACAGGTGAGAGCAGTTTATGCAGCACTTCAGTGCTTCTGATGTGTATATTTATGTTCCTCTGTGTCACAAAGAGCTGAGGAAGAAATGGTTTTAAGCATTATTTGTATTACTAGACTGCAAATTGACTGTATGTTATGAACAGACTGGATGAAAAAGAGCTGTCTTTTACAGGAATATCACAACTGTTTACCTCGTTATCTCTCATGCTGACATGCACATGTGTTTGCAAATTATTTGCATAAATACATACATTGCATATGCACATTGTTTATTATAGATCAGCAGGATTTATTAGACCTTTACACATGGTCCAAAATGGAACAGCACATCTGGTTGTCAACCAGGTAAAGACAACTGATATCACTCCTCCACTTTTCATTCCTCTCCACTGCTCCCTGCTGCCACTCACATCATTTCAAGCCTAACACTAATGCTTGCCTACAGAGCGGCCACTATAGCACAGCAACCACCTACCTGAATTCCCTCATTCTGGTCTATTAGCCTTCTCGTTCCTCTGCAAATGAACTAGTCCCACTGTCACTGCGAGGCACGAAATCTCAAATCTCAATCCAAACTCTTCCCCTGTGTGGTCCCCGGTGGTGGAATGAGGTACCAAACTCCATTCAGTCGTAAGAATCCCTTTCTGTCTTAAAACAATCACTTGAGGACCTTCCTCCTCCAAGAGTACTTGCTCTTTCTCCAAAAAAAAAAAAAAAAGACATTTCCAAGGTACTTACATCTTCCTTCATACACCTGCATGCCTGGTGGCACTTGTGTCTGTTGGACCATGGAGGTGAGGTACTTATTCTGAAAGGTTTCTCTTTGATTTACTATGGCTTGGATTGTACCTCATTTGTACATTTGTGTCTGCCAAATGAATAGATTTAAATATATTCGTATTTTAGCTTTTAAAAATCATGCTAATATCACATTTTGTATCACAAAATACTGCTTGGTCTGTTTTCCTTCAGGGTTAGAGTTTGTTTTAACTGAACCAAGCAGCTTAGATGTGAAAGCACCCTTCCAACCTCAGCCGTTCTGTAGCATTATGCTGAATGCAGGCGTGTCCTCACCACTTAACTTAAAATACACATCATCAGGAGTGAACTTCATTTGAACTTAATTAGCATTAACACTTGCAATTAGATAAGGTGCTGCCACCACTAAGCAAACTAATTTCCAGGCAAGTACACCTCTGAACAAGCACCAGCCCTAATTTGCATTCAAACATGCGATTAGACAAGTATTGACCGCACCCGCCTAGTGTCGTGAATGAGTGAGCGAGCACAGTTTACAAGTGATAGTTTGGTGTGGAAATTCTCAACACCATGGGGAGGAAAATCAGCGTTAAAGTGACTTCTCCTTTCAAATTAACAGCTGAGGCAAAGTACGTTCCTTTCCTCACCTTTGCACCTTTAATTGTCATTTATGTGTAGTTTTAATTTATTGGTCTCCATTTTACACAGGTTACCATGCAGCTCACAGCTGGGATCTAATTCGCGCTCAGACCTGAAGAACAGGACCTGGAATCCAGTTAACATATTTCACAATTTTTGGGACTGGACACGACTGTAGAAATTATAATTTGAGACTTGATTTACAAGTCCCCCCCAACCCCGAAAGGGATATTCGGGGTATAGAAAATGGATGGATGGATGGATTTACAAGTCAATGGCTGTGTCATAGCAGGAAAAACGCAGGTGCAATTGATAAGAATAAACAAGTGAGGCTGCATGAGGTTGGATATGAATAATAAATAAAAATAATAAAAGACAATGGCGTGTCAAATGTTAATGCCTGTTACTCATCAAACTACTTACAGAGGAAATCAGACTTTGAGTTGGGGTTTACTTAAAACCTGCTGAGCTGTAAATGACCTGTGACTTGCCTATACTTCCAACACGATGATGTTTAACACCTCTGTTAGAGTTGAAATTCAATAATTATTTAACATTGTCTTGGCAGCACTGACTGAAAAGTATCTTTTTGTTTACTATAGTATTTGAGGGATACATTTTCTGCACTATTTCTATTTGTTTTAAGAAATTTCTTGATGTTGTTCATAATGCTAGACCAGGACTGCATAACAACACAAAACGCTCACACCTCCTATTGCCTCTGGTCTTCAGTATTGAATATACATATTTCTGCTAAACTGCCCGTTGTTGGTTCAAGTGACAGCAAGTGTTCACCATGTGGTCCATGACTCATGAAACACCCCCTCATATAAATTACTGTGAGGTATCCTGTAACAACCGACAGTTTCTGAAGTACTTAACTAAGCTGCAGGCCTGGTCGCCCTCTTAGCAGGCAAAGAAATAATTGAGCCTTTTGGGTGGAGGAATGCTTCTTGCTCAAAGACCCCAAAAGTTGAACACCAGCCCTGTCTGGGAGCATTTATGATAAAAAAAAAACAAAAAACAAAAAAAAAACCAGCCCTCAGAGCTATGTTCAGTCACTCCAGGATTTTGGAGTCAAATCCTTCAATACATATTACCTTGCCCAGAATGAAATATGACATGCATCTATTGGACAGGAAGAAAGTGTTGTGTGATTGGGCACAGCATGTCTCTCCTCATTCGCCATGAAGCTAGGCTATTCAAAGTGGTTATAATGACAGCTCAAACAGGGAGCCTTGTCTGGGAATACAGATAAGGCAGAGCAAGTGTGTGTGTGTGTGTGTGTGTGTGTGTCTGAGTAAGTGAGTGTGTGTTGGGGCACAAGGGAGGGGTTACAGGGGAAAAGGGAGAAAGGCAAGGAGGAAAGGCAGATGGACAGAGAGGAGAGAAAGAGAGATGGAGGGAGAGGGGAAGGCACAGAGAGAGATATTGCATAATAGCACAGAAATGGCCATGATTGCCCACTGCGGCATAATTTATATGGCACCCATCACAATTTTTCTATTGCCCTCGCTCACTTTCATTAAACTTTCTTCCCATTCTGCTGTCCGTAATCAAGAAAATCTAATTCATTTTTAGAACACTTTAAAGAAAGGTGTCACAATATATTCTGCACAGAATACAACCCAAAAATGTCCAAATTACAAACCATTAAATGAAAGAAATAGAACTAATAGAAGGCAGAACAGCTATTCAAACAAAACAGACAAACGCGCTTGCAGCAGCATCTGACACAACGCATGCAGTGCAGACATGTGGTGGGATGAGTCGGAACACTGTGAGCTTAAACATGTTGCATTTGCAAATGGTCTACAATTCATCAAAGTCCACATTATGCATTTCACGTGGTGGTTGTGGCCTGTGGTGTGCTTACAGGACACAGAACATTAAACTGAAGCCCTCTGTTTGGCTGGACAGATATAAACACACCACAAACTGTGACAGTAAAGGTGGAGCTGGGTGGAGAAGTACAAAGGCAAAAAAATATCAGACTGAGTGCTGTCGACATTTTAAAACTCAGGGCAAAGTAACAAAGAGTGTGCTCAACACTCACCATGTGCTCGATTTTATTGGGTTTGTAAAAGTGTAGCAACTGCTTCATTAAAATCTTGCATTAAAATTAAAAAAATCATCTGACATTTTGTGAAATACGTCAGTTCACTTTCTGGTGGAGAGTTACATGAGAAGACTGATCTACCCCTCTTTCCAGTCTTTGTGCTAAGCTAAGCTAACTGGCTGCTTTATTGCATCTTTCAGCTCAATGTTTGGTTTTCTGTCCCACTGCTTTCCTGTTTTGGCTCAGTCCCACTGCTGTCACCAGTGAAATAACTCTGGAAACCCAGTGTACGTTATAGAATCACTCTATATCGACTGAAATAAAATATAGCAAAGTGGAAAGGTTTGCACTGGGCCTGGTGAAAGACAAACCATTCCATGACAAATGTGCTATATAAGATTTTGCTCTTTTGACCTTGCCCACTCTGTAAAGCCGCCATAATTCTCAGCCAAACAAAACAAAGAAACAAAGTACAGGAAACCCGCGAACTTTTCAAAAAGACCAAAACCAAATGAACAAACCAGTTACTTTTGTTTGCATAATCTGTGGTAGATTTTTTTCAATTTGCATAATATTGATGTGGATTGGCATGGGGGGTTTTATGTGGGTAAACATGAGCACAATGTGAGCGTAAATACTGTGAGGTTCCTCTAAAAACAGGGCTAAAAGGAAATGTTCACATGAATTATGTTTGTGTGAAATGTTCTTATTGTGTATGTTGACAGGGTGAAGGAGGCAGAGATAATAATTATGCCTAAACCACTGCAAAGCCTCAACCAAGTGTTAGAGATCACCTCACCTCTGGGTAGAAATACAGCAGCAATCTGTAGAACAAAAAAAAAAATCGAACACCTCCACTTTTTCCTGGCAGTGGACTTACTGTAAATGAGTATGTGCAATAAGAATACGTCAAACAATTAACACCAGCTCTTCTATGATCCTTGTGCTTGCTTTGTATTCTTGAGCCAAGTGTCTTGACTGGACTTCATCGTTCAGTGAGCAGAATTATAGTGAAACACTCCTGCTGCTCTCAGGCGAGGAGAAGCTGTGCGGGGCCCGCTGCTGTTTGGTCAGGGCAGAGGCTGGGTCTAGACCTATAGGTGGATATTATAATTCATGCAGGTTTGCACACTGGTCAGGGATAAGCTCACCTCAAGGTCAGGTAGCTGTGAGTGGAATACTCATTGGGATGTCTGGGCTTATTTTCACATCCTTGCACATCCTTCTCTATCTTCTCGCAAATGAGCAAGGATCCAGCAATGTGTGGTAGAGACAGTGTGTTAGAGCACTTGCTAAGAATGAAAACTCTGCAATAGAAGCCTTGTTGCGGTTTCAGTGGTGCTGTTTATCTTTCCCATACTGAAAGGGTGGTAAATAGCTAGAATAAACCACAATAACTCTTCCTGTTGAATGCAACCACCACATGTTAAACTGCAGGTGAATGTATATTGCAGCTATACCACTAATGCATCCCATATTGTTATTATCCTTCAGCCATAAAGATTTTCATGCAAATTCCATGTTATTTCAAGGATCTGCTTTTTGCAGATCTATTCAGAACGAAAAAGTGGGAGTGCGGGGATCTTATATGCAGTTTGTATTCTGCGTGTACTGTACATTCAAAAGATATCACCATGCACACATAATATTCATACTGTAAGCCCACCACACCCATGCTTACCCATCTGCACAAAAAAAGTGAAAAGAAAATAAATCCTACATGACTGCTCACAGCACACAAACGAAAGGAGATCCCAGGGAACACTGACAAGTGTGCTTACCATAGCCCGAGGTAAAACAGAAAACAGAAGCAAAACAGAAACAGTCTGCTCTCTAGATTTCCATGACAATAACAAATTGATGGAGTTTACTTCTCATATATTATTTATATTATTTGATAGGGTTGTAGGCAATCTACATGGGAGAGAAATTCTGGAGAGAATACAGAACATCTTGGATGTTTGGATGAAAGAAGCTGCTTCCTCCAAGGCTTGGTGGATATATGTTTTCATCTGTCACATTTAAATGTGAATAAGATACTTGTTCGTATCCTCTGCAGAGCTGCAGAGACTCAAACGTCACGACACACTAAATCACTGATGTCAGTCAATGGAATATGAAGCAGTAGCTAACAAATATGTATTTTCTAAATCTATCTGCAGTATTTGTCAACCAGCTGATTAATTCTGAGAAAAATGCATATTGGTTTGGGCTAACCACAGTTTGTGCTGCTGTAATCATACAGCTTCGTTCTACGGAGCCCCTAAAGTGCCACGAAGAAAAAAAAAAAACTATATCGAGTGCACGAGATACTAAAATGTGTGCACGTTTAAGCTAAATCGTGCGCTCGATTTAATTAACTCTTTCATTTATACAGACAGGCGGCAACACAATAGACAGCTGGGCTCCATTGAAGCGTTGAAGCACTACACCTACAAGTACACCTACTTCAAGTATTGGTAAGTTAATTTCATTATATTGCGAGTGTAAATCACTCTGGAAAGGGACAACTAGGTATGCAAACAAGCTATCTGCATGACGGTAGCTCAGTGTATAAAAGCCAAAGAAAACTAGTAAGATTGGACTGATTTACGTCACTCCACATTACACTAGCTAACGCCTATAGAAGCTACTACTGCAGGGACAAATATTGAAGTAAGGTTTGAATATGTTGCCCTTCATTAGGCAAACACGATATAGAAACCGAACAAATGAAGTTGGACATGATGTTCCTCTTGGTTTTGAAGCGTGGTAAATTTCTGTCGCTTTGCAATGGACAGCAGACAGATCTCTGAGTAGGTTGTGAGACTGTGGTGAGAGCCTCATGCAGTTGGGTGAAGGGCAGGTCATGCTGTGTTTGCTTCTTAAGTCTGTGTATTTGAAACATGCCAAAGAAGATGAACAGCAGATGAATAACCTCCTTTAGCTTCCCATATACTGGACTGTAGTTCTGCGGTGTACAAGAGCACAAACCTTCACATTTAATGGACTCTGCTACAGGTGAATAAAGGCATTTTCTGTGCTCTACATAAATGTAATAAAATATATCGGTCCACTGTGTGCCTGACGGCTCTTTGTGTAATTATTTGCAGCAGAAAAGTGTTTTTAGGGATTCTTTGGTTTCAGGGAATCAAATCTTGATTACTTGTAGGGTTATCATGCAAGTGTGTGAGTTTTTGTTAGTGTTTTTGTGTTGGAGTGTACGGGAGACCACCTGCTGTTGTTATAGCTACCTATTTTGTTTGAGGAAGTAATTTGGCCTTAATCCACTGCCTTAATATCTTGTCCCACTGATTGTTTATAATTCCCCTCCTACAGTTTTACTCTGGAGAGGTGCCTGATGTGTATAAAGTCTCAGCAAGGAGACTTTGTGTCATTCAGACTACATTTTATTATTTGAGCTGGAAGGTTTGTAGGGCTAATGTGAAAATAATGTGGCTTATGGTCTTCTCTTTGCAGTTGTTATTTTTTGAGTCTACTTACGTACAAAATGTAATTTTGGGGACTGCATGGGGCACAATGACGTTCTATGTGTTGTTTCATTTGTCTGATTTTTGTAGCAAATTAATTGCTTTCCATTGCCCATAAGACAGCAGGAGACAGCAGAAGGAAAGACAGAAAAAAAAATGCAAACAATAATTAATTGTATGGATGGGAAATGAAAAAAATACAAGGCAATTGCACACGTTCTCTTCAGAAAAGAACATTTTCTGAAGGATATGTATGTTTGATAATAGCTGAAAGAGCATGCGTGCTTATGCAAAGGGAAAGGTGAAAGCAGGAAAAGAGAAGTTTGATAGTAAAAATAAAGAAGCAGTATTCTCAGGATGATGTTAATGTATGGCTTTATAGGCTGTAAATCCACCTGTAACATCTCTTAGCATCCTGTCCTAAGCGTGAATAGTGTCCTTGAGTTGTGCTTCTTGTGTGTAAACAGCCCTCCTTCCAGGGCTTGATGGGAAGCTTGAAGTGGCCTATACTGTAAGTGCAGAAGAATAGATGATGCATCACCGTGGGATTTGATCTCTGTCTATCTGCGAGGCAGCAGCGCTGAGCAACTGCATCGCCCAGAGACACTCCTTTGTATAAGCCGACAGAAAGAAAAACTGCAGTCATCAAAACCCCAAATACCTATCTCCACTGGGTCTAAGATCATGTGCAGCCAGTTTGGCTGTTAAAAAAAAAGAAAATCACACACATCACACACAGCCCTCATTCAAGTTATGATATATATATATATATAAATGTAATTTAGGTTTTGATATGTTTACACAAGTCTTACAAATGGGAAAATAGAGCAATTTTAAAAGTATGCATAAATAGAGAGATTCAAGCCTTCAATTATAATGACAGCGGATGGCAAAGTGAGATGGCTTTGCCAATAAATTAAGGGTCACATCTGCAAAACTGCAGCTCATGTGGGTTAGATTTTTTTTTTTTTTTTTTTTTTTTACAATTTCAGAGAGAAGGAGACTTGTGTGAACATTTTGATGTATTATATGTGTGAAG
The DNA here is from genome assembly GCA_037975065.1 of Chaetodon trifasciatus. Classification (NCBI taxonomy): domain Eukaryota; kingdom Metazoa; phylum Chordata; class Actinopteri; order Chaetodontiformes; family Chaetodontidae; genus Chaetodon; species Chaetodon trifasciatus. The sequence continues at coordinate 9,978,665 of JBBMOE010000001.1, read as the reverse complement.
ACTGAAGACTGCAGGGCTAAAAGCAATTTCAAATGCTTTTTCTTGTCTCAGAAACATGGCTCCTCATTCTGTTGATTACATCATCCACTAATAGGCCACACACACAAGCCATATGAAGTCTGAAAACATCTGAAAAAAAGCAGTAAATTCATGCTGTGATCTCTGAAAAACTGGTAGACATCAAAGAGTTAAATGAGAATGATAAAGTCCAAAAGGCTGTGATCTGTTTAGAGTTAGAATGACGTTCGCGGTTGAAAGTATGATGTGGTGCACAAGGTGGATAAACTCATACACAAATGACCTGTAATAACCCCGTGAGTCGTTAATAGGTGAATGAAAGTATTTTGGTTTCACGCAAACAATGGACAAACACGATGACTTAATCACAAAGCAAAAACGCAAAAACTTGTACACGACTCACAAAGCAAAATGTGAATGTATTGAATGTATGAAAGAGACTAAAGAATTACTGTCTCTTCATCAGTGACAGCATGGGTTTTAAATACTCTGATACATAGTGTTTTGATGTAAAACAGGAAATGGGACATTTAAAAGGCTGTTTTTGGATAACTTCTACTTCTTCTGATTCCATATGACGTGAGTCAGTCTAATATTTGCACATGAATGACTGTCCAGATGGCCAACACACAGCAGTTATATGGTTTAGTCTATGTTGGTCCACTGCGCACTTAATACTATTTCATCAAAAAGCCTTATTTTCTGATATCTGTCAGAGTAGAGAAATATTTAGTGGGTGCAGCTTGACCTCCGCAGATTGCAGACTTTGTTCTGAGAACTGAGAGAGATTAAACTTAAATTTATAGTCAACTGAGCTGCTTCAGCTCTCACACAGACAATAATTAGATATAGAGTTCAAATGAGATCAGAATATTCATCAAAATCACCATAATATATATAAAATCTGCCTCGATACATTATCTTGAATCAAGGCAACCCAGGCGCTAGAAGTACCTTGACCGTGCATTGACCGTTTCTGCAAACCACGGATATGTAACATTTGTACGTTTCATACGAATCGTATCATCATTTCTAAAGTGGCGTAGTTCATATTACGTGTATATGAGCTGAGTATTCACATCAGGAGGAGGAGGGGATGGTCAAGACATCTACCAAGCAGCAGACAACTGTTTGGGACCAACAAAGGCACATCACCTTCATATGAATTGTACATATTTAACATCAAATGTACAAATTTAACATCTGTGTTTTTCAGAAATGTACAATGCCAATATTTATTCTGGTGTTTGGATTAAAGTAGGCTTCATTACAGTAACTACATCTTCATGCTAGCTTTTAATATTAAGATAAGATAAGATAAAACTTAATTGATCCCACACCAGGGAAATTCAGTCATTACAGCCAGCAAGTATTACAAAAAGCAAACACAGTGGCATAAAAAGTTCAAGAATAACAGGATACAGAATAAAAATACTACTAGTATTAGTATAGTACTAGCATTTTTTATAATACTACATTAGATTACATTCATTTAGCTGATGCTTTTATCCAGAGGGACTAACAGTAAGTGCATTCATATGACCCAAAAATGGCAAGAATCAAGCAAGTACATTCAAATGCTACATTGATAGCTAGAGAAACAATGCAGTATGAACTTTTCAATCTGCGATGGAAGAGTTTTTGCTTCCTGATGCTAATGGGGAGCTCGTTCATCCATTCTGGAGCCAGCACAGGAAACAGTTGTCATTTTATTTAGTGGTAGCTGGGCCCCCCTCATAGTGAGGGAGTAGCAAGTCGACTGTCAGTAGCAGAGTTCAGCAGAGCCTGCCCTTGCATAGCGCAGGATGGGCTTGACCATGTCCTGGACGTAACACGGACCTCAGCCATTTGCAGCATGGTAGGCAAATAGTAGTGTCTTGAATCGGATTCGAGCAGCCATCAGTAGCCAGGGCAGAGTGTGGAGGAGTTGTGTGGGAGAACTAAGTTGAAGGCCAGCAGGGCTGCTGTGATCGGGATGAGCTGCGGAGACGGCAGGTGCAGGCACACCAGCTAGGAGCAAGTTGCAGTAATCTAGGCATGAGATGACAAGAGCTTGGACCAGAACCTGTGCCACCTCCTGGGTGAAGGAATGGACTTATCTTTCTGATATTGTGGATAACGAATGTGCAGGAGCGTGCAGTCACAGTGATGTTGGCAGAGAAGGACAGCTGGTCATCCAGTATCACTCAGAGGTTCCTTACAGTCTAAGCTAGAGGCAACGCAGAGTTCTCAACGGTAACGCAGATGCCTTCCCTGGAAGGAAGATGAGCTCATTCTTGTCAAGCTTCAGGTGGTGTGCAGACATCCACTGAGAGATGTCAGCCACACACACAGAGATTTGTGTTGCCACCTGCGTTTCATACTGGGGAGAAGACAGAATTAGTTGAGCTTCACTCAGAATATCTTTCAGTCAGAGATACAGTATTTATAGGCATAGTGAGGAAAATACGATCTAAACAGAAATGAAGAAAAAGAACAGATTCCATCTCATATATATACTGAGACGAGAGCTTTCATTTAACCATGTCTGCACCTCATATACCTTGACATCTTTCAAAGTCTCACATACAGTAGGTGGTGTTATATAGCAACTATGTAATGATAATTGAGAACCAGCGTCAGGTGAAGGCGTAAGGAAGCAATTGATAGAAAAATTTCATTAATTTGCAGTTTTGACAACAGAGCTTGCCAAAGAGTTCAAGTTCATTAAAAAAACGATATGAGCTTATTGATAGTATCTGAGAGCTTACAGATAGTGTTTCTTTACCACCATTTGTACAGAATATTGACAGGTCCAATGTAAGAGACCTCAGGACTGATTAATAGAAAGCAAGTGAACTCTTTTTGCTGGTCTCAAATTCAATAACCAAACTGTCTCCTGGGCCATAATGATCTTAAGCGCTTAATTATTTAACATAAGCACTTGAGAGTGTAAAAGATATATAGGTCCGAAAGATCTGGGACATGGCTACCTGGTACCAGTAGATCTACACGGAAGGACTCTACCACTTCATGTTCCTACAGTACACCTTCTCCAACTCCTTAAATACCATTCATGTCTGATTGTTCAGACCATAAGCTAGGAGAAATGCGGCTGTGTTGCATCCTCCATCATGATTCCAAATGTTTCAGAAATGGAGCACCTTTAAGCTGCTAACCACATTTCTAAGAGTGTTTTGACAACAGCTCTGGTCCTGAAAAACCACAAAGCACAACACAGAAAAGCTAAGAGAGAGATGCTGTGATAACATGTCCAGTGGACATTGGCGTACTGGCTAGATTGGCAAAGGGTTGTCTCCGGCAGCCACAGTGGAGCTAGAACGAGTCACAGCTGCATCCCGCGGACATGTGGAGCAAAAGTTGTTATATGTGGAAGTCAACTAACAAAATGCGTCGCTGCATTGCTTTCTTCCCCACTGGAATTGATTCTTGCCGTGGTACAGGATGTAATCTTGATTCTTAATCCTGCCTGTAAGGATGTGATCGGTTCAGTTGTTTTTCCAGTTGGGCAAACAGCCACCAATGAGCACATCACCGGACCTATTTGAACCTATTGCTGAAAATAGCGAGCTCCGACTGTATACTCATACCACAGATAAGAGAAAATGCTCAACAGGGTAAAGCAGGGTCTGGAAATTGTTGTTGAGTGTACCATCAAACACTACAATTACATTTTTTTTTCAGTTTGTCATTATGCATGGCCATTGAATGGGCAAAAATAGGATCCAAACAAGAATTTTGACTTTGCTTTGGTTTTTGTAAGCAATGTGCTTTCATGCCCTCCCACTATAACCGTACCTCTCTCATCTGATTACATACTATGTCGGCTCTCTTCAACCTCCAGATTCAATGAGGATAGTATCCCTGGCCTCTTTATTCTTTCATCATTCAGTTTTGATTTATACAGCGCAGGGTGTACCATAAATACATGTCAAGTACTGAATGGATGACAAATTCCACTGCAAAGTGAAATGTCGGATTGTACAGACAGACAACACTTAGATGTAAATGTGAATGGGCTGCAATAAATTATATGTCTTTATGTAGTGCGTGTACAGAGTATGTGCAGAGTGATAAGGCTCGGACCTACTGTTCAACAACACTCCACTGACTGAAGGAGAAAAATTACCCTCAATGTCCACTAGGGGACAGAATGTCTCCTGCACAGGGTTGCTCTGTTAAACTAGAGCTCATCAAGTCTCCTTCTCTCCCTTCTGGATTCGAAAATTCACATCAGGTATGCACTACATATCCATACGGGCTGAGATTGGGCTGAAAAACAACAACTTTTAAACCAAGTTATTGTTTTACAAGTGCAGAGACCTTTGCTGAATTGTATTCTATTGAATTCAGAAGAAAGAAAGACAAAGACACTTTCTTTCTCTTAGCTCAATTATGCTTTTGTTGTACTTGTTAAATGTATCTCTAACAATAGAAAATATTTCTAAATGTGTCACACCATTTGCTTTTATGAGGCTTGAGTTCAGATTCAATTCAAATTCATGCACGCACATAGATGAACACAAAGAATATGAGGAGAAATTGTGCTTTTTTGTTCTCAGTCCTAATGATGACCTCATATCTAGCACTAATACAGAGAGAAAGACTACATCCCGTCTGTAGGCTCTGGGCTGACTGTCTGACTGCATACTAGATTTTTTTTTAATAAGGTGCTCTCCCCTTATTACGGGGCTATAGGTATGGCTGCAGAAAAGTGAAACACACTGTATATATTTTGGGCAAAGACATGGAATTGTATATTAATAAGACACACGTCTCTTATTTTGATGCATCTGAATACACATGCATGCTCTCTCAAATTATATCTCACTCAATATGAGACAGCAACTAATTTCAGGCAATTACTGTGGAAAAATACATCTACTTTATGATGTAGAATTGAGTGGGATAGAATACACTTTAAAGATACAATGTGTAAGAATTGGCCACCGTCAAAGGTTGCTCCAAACAAATAGGGGGCAGTATATCATGAGATTAACTGCTAACTGTTGCTCATTATACTGTTTGCTGTGGCTAGCTTTGGCTGTAGCCACTAACCGCTGTTAGCTCAGTTAGCTTTACAGCTAGTGGCCCCATTAGCTGAGAGAGTCTGCCCTGAATGAGAGGTCGGAGCACCTGGGAAGTGTTGGTGTTTACACCACAGGCAGCGAAACCGGGCTCAGCCTCCCAGTGAACATGGCTGGATTGTGACCGAACACAGCCTCTGAGACTGAAGGAGGACAGTTTGACAACAGGGAAAACAGTGCTGGGGAGATCAGGGGCTCTGACCAGGAGTCTGACTCCAGGGATGATGAAGACAAGGCAGACCAGCACAGGAAAGCCCTAAACTGGGAGAGCAGCGGGAGAAAGGTTGGTCATGACCAGTGTGGAACGAAGCTCTCGTGTCTAGAGCTGGAATATTTTCACATTTAATTCAGAGAGCCAAACCAGAGTTGTTGTAAAATTGGAATTTTTTTTTGGTGAGTTTTATTTTTGTTTCTTTTGAGTTTGGATGGACTAAACCATATGTTGCTCAAAACAAAGAGGAGCTGCACCATTTACCTTCTTAATCTACCTTCTTACCTTCTTAAAATGCCACTACATCCAGGTAAAATTAGTACTTCATGTCATTTAATTGGGAATCATACGAGCCAGAGCCTACACTATATTTAAGGGTTGGTTCAGTTTGGTCATAAAAATGACTTGTTTAAGTTCAGGGAAAGATCATGGTTTGGGTTAAAGTAAGTTCTTTGTTGAGGTTAGAGAAACATTGTTTGGGTTAAAAGGACTGCTTTGATAGATTAGGGGATCTTAACTAAATGGTTAAGGTTTGAGAATGACTGTTGTAAAAGAAACCAGCAACTGTTTGTTAAGTGATGTTTTGTTGACCTAACCGTCCATTGCGACCTCCTCCCGACGCAAACTTTGTCCCTCTACTGCCATCTTTGCTCTTGAGGGACAAGAGTTATAATCCAAACATCCACTAGAGCCTCAGTCCATTGAATTAAAACGTACAGTACTTCATCTTGTTTTGGGGTGTTTGCTGATGCTGTTGTTTTTCTTGGGAGGACAGTCTACCTCTATTTCCATTTTCCTGACAGGGCCTCATATAAATAGTTACTGCTGTTTGTCTGGAGCACAAGTAAAAGTAGCTTGATGCCACAATGCTTTTTAGGCAGTAGGGTTGTGTTGGATGGTTGTAATAACAATGTTTCTGACTTTGACACCAAGATCAAGATTTGGTGGCTTTGGTTGCCTAAACGTAACCGAGCTTCAGCCATAGCAGAAGCACAAAAAAAAAACAGCTTCATGAATAACTTCTGTAACTCTCCTTTGTAATGGTTATGAAATGCACTAAAATGAGGTTATCCTGCTGAGAGGAGCAGCAGTTAAGAAAACACTCACATGTGTTGTTTTGAAAGGAAATGACTTGGGAGACATGTGCAAGTCAAACCTAACACAGGCCAGAATCAGCTGACAGTGAAGTTAAATTTAATTAACATGCGGCTGCACCCTGACAGTGTGTTTATGCCTCAGTGGGTGCAGTGCAGTTTTGTACTGGATTGTGCATGAAATTGTGCTGTAATTCCTTCCTGTTCAGACCACCTGTTACGGTTTTATTTGGTGGACACACACAGGCATCGCTGAATATACTTGATATAGCGACAGAGTTTGGGTGTTGTCTGTGTCTTGCAGTTCAAGCCCTTCCTCGTCTGTCCATCACATAAAATCGCTGTGTTCCTCTGCAAGCCTGCTGTTAATTCCCTTATCAAGCCTCGTGTCCTCCTGCTTCACCTGTTGCTTGGTGCCTCATTATCCACTGTGTATTTAAACCCTTGTCTTAGCTGTCATTGTACTTGTTTTGGATCTTCTGTTGCCTTCACTTCCTGACATAATTTCTTTGTAAAGCATTTTGCCTGCATGCTTCATCCTCACTATGCTGCCAGGTGTCTACATTTGGGTCTCGTTACCCCCAACTGCAGCATGAACTGACTTCATTGTACTGATCTACTTTTCAATTAGTTTGATGTTTTCAAATAACAATATATGTGATTAAATGATTCTCCTGATGAGCAGTAATAGATGTGTGAAGGTAACATAATTATTAATGGATTACCTGTTGTCATTCAAGGCTTTATTGCTCAGAAACAACTGACAAGCATAGTGAATAATAATGCTCTCCAGAACTAATTCCATTAACATGCACATTAATATTGCATTTTTATTTATTCAAGTCTGTTTAAGTTGTCAATTACAAACACTAACTGCAACAGGAGATGACTTCAGTTTGTACTGATGTAAAGTAGCACAAGCTGGCAGCAGATATGTTCATTGGATGTACAAGTTATGTTTAATGGATGTCCAAAATGCACAGGTGGGTAACCACAAGAATTTACATTAACAATGTCCCCCTGTAAACAGATGAGTTAAAGAACATGTCATGCCAAGCCATTTGGAATATTACTTTCTTACAAACATGACTTTTTTTTTTTTATTTTGCTTTATGACTGTCATTGTTTTCACATGAAACCATGTTGTAGTTTCTGGGCCTTTCAAAACATGTCACAGATAGGTGACCCATCAAACATGGTGCATGCCTTCTTTGTGGCTTGGAGGCACAGATTCATGTGTAGTGTGTGTGTGTGTGTGTGTGTGTGTGTGTGTGTGTGTGTACACATTTACAAACTTCTCTTTCTGTCTCCCACTACATACATCTCACTCTATCTCTCTGTATCACTCTCTCTGTAAATTGTGTAGAGCTTGTCAGAGGGGAAACTGGGATTAGGGAGGCTTTAGCATCGAATCTGACAGAGGTAATATCAGTAATCAGTATTCACTAGAAGAGAGAGAGAGAAGACGGACATCATCAAAGACCGTGCTGAAGAAGTTTATGCAGGTGCATGTACTTGAAAGTCAATAAAGCTAATTTTCTTTTGTAATTTTTCTGCATGTTGAAATTGTTTAAAAGTGCTCATGTGCTGTCAAGTGTTCAATTTCACAAGAAGCCAAGTTGTCAAATGATGTGCGGAAAACAGCCTTTTTGATTACGTCTGATGTTTTTCTTCACAATGTGAAACAATTTAAGAACTGTTATAATTCATACTTAACCCAATATATGCAACAAAGGTGTGGACTTTGACTGATATTTTCATTATTAGGAACATTACAGGCGATGGCTAATTTAGAGAGATTATAAAATCCTTGCAAAGCAGGAGAGTAATCAAAATGAATTTCATATTTAACCAAATGAGGTAAGCCATTAGTCTTCATTATTGTCTCATTTTGTTACATTAACTGAAAACAATTGCAGGAATGGATAGAACTCGATTGTAGCAGGCTCGTCTGACTCCTCATGCATTCTCATAGTCTCCGAACTCGCCTGTGTTAGAATGAAAATGTCTGTTGAGCTTGATAGAAGAACTGAGATTTGTTTGAATTGTACAATAATGAAAAATAGAAAGAAGCCGTGCCTAAAGGGAAGCTATAATCAAGGTGAGCTACAGCATTACGGAATGTGAGCTGCATCCCAAGTTCTCCATACATTTGGATCAAATGAAATCTAGTGTGTGTTTCAAAGGTTTAGTGGTACAATTACATTGAACTTAATGTATGGCCAAAATCCTAATTTGTTAATCTTGTGTTTAGAGGTGTGATTCAACCGCGCCACTTTGATTTTCAAGGCCACATTTCCAGGGCCATTTATGTTGATTTGTCGCACAAGTGCTGCAATTAAGGGACGCCCTTCATTGGCAAGTTGACTTACATCCACTTAGCTGCAGTATCTGCTCCTCTGTCGCCCCTCTGTTGCTTTAGATTTGTCAAAGCAAGGCCATCAGTGCCAGGGAGAAGGAAAGGGATGAGGGAACAAGACCTGTGAATTAAGGTCGTAATCATCAATATCCAGGAGCGCTGCCTTACCCGGAGCTGCAAAGCTGTAGTGCCTTTTCTCGATTGAATTTTATCTGTAAAAACAAGCCGTTGTTCCCCAGGTGGGCACTGTCATGTCTTTGTGACCAGGAGTAACATGAAATAGCACCCCTCTGGTTGTACACTGACAAACAATTTTTCAAAATCTTTTCTTTTTCATTCACAGCCTGGCTTTGTCAGATGAAAGCAGTCTTCTTAAAATAGTCAAATTCATGCAGAGAAAAATAATTAGTTGCTTAATTATAGACATGATACTATTTCAGCTTGCATAAACAATGTTAAATAAATAAATTTGAGATCACAGTGGAAGTTCTCATGACTAGGTGGTGTCTATGTAAATACCACTGTAGTGCTGTTTAACATTTCCCTTACTAATGCAACACTGGAAGCTTCGTCAGCCCCCGTTGGGCAGTCTGCTGAGGTCAGCATCCTCAACATGACAGGTCCTGCTGCCCATCTCCTTTTGGGGCACAGCATTACCATATAAACTTTGTTAATGACCTTGTCATTTACACAACTTAATTACCAGAGTTGTGTCCCCTGAACATCTTCCCATATGAATTATGCATCAGGAAAGTGGCTTCAGATGAGGCACTGGAGGGGTTTGATAAAGGTATGCCAGCTCAATGTTTCAATTTGAGGAAGTCTCACATGTCTATAATGTAAGCACATAAACAGCCAGTTGGATAAAAAGGAAAACTGCTTCATTTACATTTAATGAGTAGAACATCCAGGCGGCACTTTTGGAAGGAGAATACTTCATCCCTCTCACAGAAAAACAAGTCAACTCATAAATACATGGAGTAGGTGGTGTTTTATAGTCATATAAGGAGGAATAATGTAAAGTAGTGGTAGTAGTTGCATTATTGTCAGATTATTGTCAACCTAATCTTTCTCAATAAAGTATAAGTATGTAAGTCAGTGTTTATCTAGTACAGGCATGGATGAATGCCAGGTGTTGAGTCGAGGTGTTAGTATGTGTCTGACGTTGGAACTGGGGAGGCTGCATGGGGCAATTCTTGCAACTTGAAACTCACAATCCAACAAGCACACCAACTACACACAACATTGGTGCAAAAGTGAGAAAACATGGAAGGATTTGAACTTTCTCTCTCAAGCTCTCCTTTCTTTTATTGTTCTTCCGTCACTTTTTGTGCGCACAACCAAATGCAATGATGCCTCTGGGGTGTACGCTGTCACCTCCATTTGTACAATTCACTGCATTGCACCCAATGGCTGCATTAAGTTTTTGGACAACCCTTTGTATGAAATATTTTCTTTGCAGCATGCTGAACCCTTCAGTCTTGCTGCCAGATGGTCCCAGTGGCCAAACTTAGTACTGCAAACAAACAAACAAACAAACAAAAATCTGCTGACCAGACACTATTTCCCATTAACACAGCCATTATAGAAGAGACATCTGTTAAACTTTTGACTGCATACTGCAAACAAGGTCATTAATTATTCTTTATATCATGCATTTTTAGGCAGGATGAGGAATGTGCAGTGGGCAACATGAAAGCATACCATGAAGTACAAAACCTCAATTCTCCTGCCTTTACTGAAGGAAAGTGCAACATCTTTTGTATTTTGTGCAATCCAAAAATGACTATTACTGCTTCATCATTTTGATAAAGTCTTTTATTTTCTTTTAGCAGCTGCTCCGCAATATGACAAAAAACATTGCAACACACAACAATAAACACAGCAGGGACTGAAATTGCCTCTGTTATGCCCCAAAGACTGAAAGTGTGAGGTAAAGAGAGCAGCAGGGGGAAAAAAATAACAGCAAATGAGAAATAATTTATATGTTCTTGATAGAAAAATAAAGGTTCAAATTGTGATGGTATTTTTCTATCTGAAAACATTTTAGGCAGAACAAATTTGACCACTACATGAAAGCCATTGTCACTGAGGGGATGTTCTTTCTTTGATGTTGGGCTGTGCAGTGATTCTGACAGATAATAGATATGTAGATTTTGTGGTAGCGTCTCTGTCCCAAGTATAAAAAAAATGGTCCTCTCCATTGTGATTGGAATATAGTATGGGCTTTTTTTTCTTAAAGCCATTTAAAGTGCAGTAATTTATGTTGTAATAGCTTCACAGCAAACAAGTCATTTGTGGATCTCAAAAACAAGAGCTGCCAACAGGCACATTCACTTCAATAGTAATAACAGTTGAGCATAGCGTGCAGTGCGTTTGATATCCATGAGCGCTGTCAGTCTCAAACCCAGTGTCTCATGTTTGTGCTTGAATAATGAAATGACCTGATTTAATGGTTTAAGTAATGAGGGGAAAAAGCTGGAGCTGCTATGTTCTTTTAATGAGCTATATCCAAACAGTAATCCCTGGGAAGAATTAAAAAGTTTTGTGTTTTATTCAGTAATCACAAGGGCTGCTAATACACTGCAGATGCCCACTGCCATCCGTCATCGCACACACACACACACACACACGCACACACACACACACACACACACACACACACACACACACACACACCTAAATATTGTTCTATTAGATTAGTTGACGCCGGCAGGGGTATTGAACATTTTTCGCCCATGACTTTGCTCAACCCACTCAACACCTCTCAGCATGGCCATTGTCAGTTTTCTGCCCCCTGCGTGTGGCTGCACCTCCTGTATATTGTCTGTGTGAAGTGGCTGTTGTGCAGTTCTGCTGCTGCCTTTGGTCACCTGGATCTTACTGTACTTCTCACAATAACTCTTCTAAAGTCATCACGTGACGTTTAGTTCTAAGTCAGCGTGACTTAGTCCATATGGGGGGCAGTTGTGTGGCCCTCCTCAAAGCATGAGAAGAAAGTACAGTTGTAAATTTCCTGCAGAGAGCACACAAGTGTCATGGAGCTTTGATAGCAGCACCGGAGGCAACTCAGTAAACAAAACATTACATGCATCACATATACTCACAATATGCTCAGTGTAGCCTTGAGTTCATAACAGCGCGGTAATGACATTCATGTTAAAGCAGAGCTATACGCTGATATGTGCCCGTGCTGTCTGGTTTTCACATCTTAAAACTGAATCTGCTGAGCAACTGTGTGTATTGGGTCATAATGTTGAGTGTGACAGCTTTTAAAATGGAAAACAATGAGGATGCCAATAATATTTCTTGTTGTTGCTGTGGATTTCCCTGTATGCAGGGAAAACACGAAGTGCCCAAAAAGTCTCTCTTGTCTCTCTAATAGTAATGCTGTTGCATAGATGTTACTCAGCAGAAAACACATCATTATAACAATGTTAATAACAATGTGTGGACTTAACCGTAACAGTGTGACCATAACAATGTAAGCTCCGTGGGCTCAGGATCAGAGTTAATGAAGACAGCTGACTGTCCTCCCAAGAAGATTGACAGCAGTAGTTTAAGCAAAACATCATAAAACTGATATATTACTGTACAGCGTTAAAGATAGGTAACCAGAGTAGTGTAAAGAGGAATCTGGATCAGGGGCTGATGGCAGGGGATAGGCATCCGTTGGCAGCAGGGAAGAGTGACGGTAATTAATGGATGGGGCTGGCATGGCAGACGGGGGTAGCATGGTGGCTAGGTTGCTGTCAGCAGGCAGGCAGGCAGTGACATGAGCAGGGAAATGGGCGGGCGGCTGAAGATGCTGGGATTCAGAGAGGCAGAATGTAAGACCACTGGAGAAACCAGCTAAACTGACCTTGAAGTGTAGCTACCACTGCAGTTGAAACAACAATGTGGTGAGGAGTGGTTGAATCGCTGATGAGCTGAGGCCGGTGCGCTGACTGGGAGAGCTGATGAGCTGCTTGCAAACAGGTGAGTATGATGAGCAGAGCCAGGAGCACAAGCAAAAGAGACCAAGCCAACACGCTCACAATGACAACATAAACAGAGTGCGAGAGACAGACAGGGGAGCGCTGGGAACACAGGGAAGGGGAAACACAAGGAAGCACAGGGGTTCTTCAGCCACGGCCATGAAAGGCACAGACAAATGATGCCATTCTGTCAAATCAGAAAACACTTCTCTGTGTTGTTCTGGAGGGCAAACAAAGATAACACTACATAGTTTCTTTTAATATAGGCTCACCTTTACATAGATTAACAATGAATGGATGAAAGAATGAATGATAAATACATAGACAACCATACAAACTGCAGGTTAAAACACTCTGCGTATCAGTGCTATCTGCAGTAAACTCATCATAATTCCATGAATGTAAAACCCTTAAACATGTCAGAGAGAATTTGACAGTGCTCCTGTGGGTTAGAATGAAAGGTTGACTATTCACCAGACACATAGACCTTCCTGGTGAAAAGGTCATTCCACTCTAAATAGTCAATGTTGCTGGAGCCATTCCCATGATAGAACCGCTGATATCTCTCTAAAATTAAACCTATCTGTGCCTGTGATGCATTGCTGTTTCACCGCCATTGGCGTTAATTCATTACAGAAGAACCAGGCAGAGATTACAGCTTTGTATTCCTTGACAATGTCACGCAGGCCTGCGCCATCCAGATAATTATGAGTCGAGAGCTGCGGCCTCAGAATGAGAAAGCTCTCTGAGCTCATCTCATTCTTCTGAATGGGCCTCTGTCAGATACTGACAATGAGTGACCTTGTGCTTGGAAAATCGCACTGAATTAACCATGGAGCAGATATCACTTATACACCCTGGCTGCATTCCTCTTGAGGGGCCTAGAGTCATCTTTCAAAAATGAATCAACTCAACTGCCTAAATTATGTCTCCCCCCCGACTGCCACACAACAGACACACTAATTTTTTTTTTAACTTTATCCTTTGGCTGTGTCTCTCAGAAGCTGAAATGGATGTGATTGTCATCATTGTGGATAATTGATTCTTAAACTGTGGCACTTATTAGTTCGACATTAGATGATGGGTTTTGTTCGAAGTTCTGATAACTGAAATTTGATATGGCTTTAGAAGACGGGCCTTTTCCCTGCTGTCGTCTCCTGATTCATTTAATATGCAATATATTTCTTTTGTTTATAGTTTAAGTGCTGTCAACTGTGAATTGAGCAAAACAACAATACTAAAAAACAACAGTACTCTTGTTGAATTTCAATAAGTTGGAGAGATAAAACCCTGCCAGCAGAGTTCTCATAACTCTAACCTTCCTGTCAAACATCAGTGTGGGTGTAATCAGCACTTATCTTTAGTTACTCTGTGAAATGATTTGGTATGTCTGCGAAGCAGCTCTGTAGCCATATTAAATAGAAAGATAAGCTAACTGACTATTATCAGTTTGTGTAATAATTACACACACAGGCTACATATATCCTGTATAATCTCATCTGGACGTGGTTGCTGGCAGATTAAAGGTTCCCCCAAAACACAAACATGAAAAAAAACTTATCATATTTAATGCAGATAGTTGTATTTGCTGATGTCAGGTACCCACCACTGAAACTTGAGCACAAAGAGGATGAGAGACATCCTGTTTGTGACGTTAAAAGCATCAGAAAATACATTTGTAAAACTCAACAGTGAAGTGCCTTTGCAGGAACAATGTCCTGGTGACTCAGGAATAAACCGCGGACCTTGCTCGTCGATATTTATCATTAGGAACTGTTTTCTACCAAAGGCAAAAAAAGCAGACACTCGATACCACCAGGGGTATTTTGTGATATGTGTTTTGCTGAATTGACATGAGCCCTGCAACACCCGAATGTTCCATTTGTTCTCTACAGCTGTCTGTCACCTGTCTGATCAACTTACCTTGAACTGGCTGCACACAGAGTATTTCTTGCTGAGACGCACAGAGGAAAAAAAAAAAAATCCAAAACAAAAACCTCATTGTTTTTTCCTCTCCTTATTGTGCAGTTACCGTCGTCCGCCTTACACCCTCGCATCGTACGTCTGGCTGATTGAGGCTGTTGATTGAAACCTGCATGCCCTCACAGTCTTTCATGAAAGAGCGAGTACAAGTACAAATTGAGATGTTATTACTCCTCAATTGAACACTCAGAAAGACCTGTGGTCATTCATTTGTTAGGTCATTTGTTTATTTGTTTGTTCAGTTGTGTGTGATACGTTTGAAGGTCTGTCAGTTAGTGAAGAAACTGCTCTTCACACTGGCAGATTTAAATAGCACTACTTCTAATTTGTTTTTGTGGTGTATGGTTTTATTAGACGTGCTCTGTGTAGCGTTATGGTCTTTGGTAGGTGTGCACACCAGTCAGAGCACACCTCCCACACAGGTGTCGATTAAGTTTAGCACAGTACTTGTGTGACTTTCAAAGATTTATTTTTGCCTCAAACTTAGGAAACCAGTCAGAAAGCCATATTAATATCAAGGGACTTCCTGCTTAAATAAATAAATGAATAAATAATTAAAGTGCTGTGTAACCAGAGACACATGACAACCACATACTGTACAGATTGGAAATGCAACATGAAGGTTAATTTATTCCAAGTACACTCCTCCTCATTCTTTCTTTCTAATGTAGATACCCTTGTCTATGCTTGAAGTAGCAGGTGCGTGTGTGTGTGTGTGTGTGTGTGTGTGTGCGTGTGTGTGTGTGTGTGTGTGTGTGTGTGTGTGCCAACATGTTTTACATTGACGGAGCAAAATTACTGAGGCTTTTATAGCACCGCAAGTTTTATTTAAACATAAATTTATCAACTTTAAATATGTCATCTTCCTGTGGTGAGATCTTAATGAGACACATGTTCAGTGTGAACTGAAACATTACAGCCTTCACAGGAGGGATTTAAGGGCTGTTATATTAGATATTAGTTATATTAGAACAGATATACCAAATTAACTAATACCTCTGTTTAGTAATACTAGTCACTGGCTCAATGGAAACTTCGCTGACTGACTTCACTGACTCAACATAGCCAAAAAAAAAAAAAAAAGGTGCATCTGCATCCATCTCTTCTGAGTCCACTCTCTTTGTGGAGTGCTTTTTCATCTTGAAAGACAATGCAGATGTTCATTCAAGCTTTGGCTGAAGCAGGATCGCCTCCTTCTCAGCACTAAATGTTTCTCATTTTCTTGTATTTTTGGTTGGAGTTTATTTTTGTTCTTCGAAGAGCTGTGGTGGCTGTTGTTCATGAAAAATACATTGTTTCTTTTTGAAGTAAAACACACAAAAAACGGCCTTGCTGCCTCTGTAAATAGAAATCATCATCTTCTGATGTACTGACATGCTGAACGCCACATGATCCACATCTAAACTTTCCAGTGCATCCATGTATTCTTGCTATTATTGTGCCATTTCTTTCCTCTTCTACAGCATGATTTATTCACGTCATTCAAGTTACCATCAGCTTTCATCAGGTGAGAAATTCTACTGTTAGAAAGCTAACATGCTAAATATCAGGATGCGGATGCGCTGAGCCTGACAAATTAGAAATCCTTTTGATTTGGATGACCTCATCTGTCACCCTCACACCAGTGTTCGCTATTTTAGCTTCGCCCATGATAAGGATTGGAAAAACGCAAAGTTGTCTCTCCATTTCTTTCTATCCAGTCCAAAGTTCTGTTCTTAGTGTGTAACAAGCATTGCAGCCTCACAGGGCTGTCACTTGGGCTGCAGATATTTAGCATCATTCCTTTTATACACTTAAATGCAGGTATTTTTGGAACTCCCCCGTCAAATGCGTTCTGACTGATTGAGATAATTATTCAGTTGTTGGCTTTGTCGGTTTCAAGGTAATGATCTCAGTGTCTTTCCTAAAAGCTGAAAGGCAGATTGCAGCTGTGTGCCCACTTGAGACCAAATCATCTCATCAGGTATCATGCATTGAGATTCAACAGGTAAGCAGCAGCCTCACATCGCTCACTTCCTGTCATCTCTGCATCTCTGGCCCATCCACCCCCAGCTCTTCTGTCTGGCATGGTAATACTGCCAGGAGCACACTCCTACACTTGAGATGAAAACATCTCATCAGATAACATGTATGGTAATCCTGATCCAATAGTTAAGCATCCTCACACACATTCAACAAACAGGAAACAGCTTTACAATGTAGGATTTGGGTAAAAGCAGCACTCACTCGTGTGCTTTGTGATCAGATTTTACCTGCTTTTAACAGGCAAAAAATCATCCACTTCTGCCATTGCACCAACACCGCCCCCACACCTCTCCTCTCACACTCTTGTTCCTGCGAGACAGAAATCAGGTAAACAGTAAGCATTGGCTGTATTACAGCGCTTTTAATTCAAGATTGGAGATTACTAAATTCAAGATTTACAGAATTACTAAATGTGACAAGATGCACTGACGCTTGTACCTGTGTTTCTCAACTCTTTGACGATTCCTGTTTCATTACATTTCACACACACACACACACACACACACGCACTCTCTCTCTCTCTCTCTCTCTCTCTCTCTCTCTCTCACACACACACACACACACACACACACACACACATACACACACACGCTGTGCAGTCTGCTGATTACTGATGTTGCTTGGTTCAGCTGACATCATTACAGAACATACTTGAGATACATGTCACAGTGCTAAAAATACACTTCTTTGTATTAATCTTCAGGTATTGTTAGGTGTGTGGTGTGGTATAGATGTACAGTGTGAAGCTATGAATTGTACAGGAGTCTATTTACAGCAAGAAGACAGTCTGCTATGATTAAATCTATTATTTCAGTCTCATTTTTCCCCACAGAATACTCATCAAAATTTTGTGTTAGCAAATCATTGATTCCACAGGCCCAGACTGATAAATAACAAGCAAACAAATTAATTAACTGATAAATGAATGAATAGCTTACGTTCCCCTCTGGAAACAAGACCAAACTATATTAATTAACTAGTCAGAACGGCACCCTTCACATGATTGTGATAGCATGTGAGGTTTACGTATGCATGAATTTAAGCAAATAATGAAAGAGGCTAAATGTGTGTGCTTTTAGAATACAGGCAATATGCTCAATGAGCCAAATGTGAAAATGTCTTACAGTATATGATAATTCACACCTGGACTTCACAGCACAGCTATGAATCACAACATCTGCTCTGCAAGTTAAACAATGGTTGCACCCAATGGAATACATCAAGACAAGGCTGCCGTGCAGACAGTCCCCTCACTTGCTCACTTTCTGTGTTTTTTCTTTTTTGGCAGCTGATGTGAAATCAGGTTCTGTATTCTTTTCAGTCAGTTTGGGGGGTGGGGTGGGGGGGGTGGGGCAGAATGTTCACAAAATGACCTAAATGCATCCCGCTTGTTCACCTGCCATATGCCCACTCCTCCATCCTCTAGTAGCAGAGAGAGTGTGGCGGTAAAGGAGATGTTTAGTTGAATATGTTAGCCTAGTCTGAATCATCGATCCTTTATCTGATTGACGTTTGTGCGAGTTAGAATCCATGTCTCCGACCATGGCTCTGAAATATCAGCAGCCCAACTATGCTGTGTATCGATAAATCCATGGTGCTGTCCGTGGTAGCAGATGGATTTGTAATTGCCCCTTTTTCCCTCAGTCCCGACCTGCTGTCAGGTTTGTCTTGGATCTTTAATATTCTTTAAATTATAGACTATAAATTTTCAATTCTTTACTATATTGTAGCCTTATGTACTCCATAGAGTTGTACCACCTTCATGATCATGAGTGGCAAATCGGGGAAGAGTGAGAGGATTATAGAGTGACACTGCTGCCCGTATTATTACTATAATATTCCTACAATAATTTTATGACCATGGGGTAGGGGTGGGTAAATGTGTGTTTGTCAGTGGTGTGGGGGCAAGGATGCTCCCATTGGGTCATCCCCCGATTAAAAATGAACAAATCACCAACTGATTCTTGTCAAAGCACTGCTGCCATGGAGGCTTACATTGACAGGTAACCACACCTATCCCTAAAAATGAAGATGTATAATGTTTATGAAAGATATTAACAGAGAGCTGTTAATGTTGGGCAAAATGAAGAAGAAGAAGAAGAAATCACAACATTACATGAACACACTACATGCACACGCCATGCTTCTTGTGAAATTAATTATCCGCATTTGACCCATCTTGGTCCATCGTTCCTCTGCGGCAGACCAGGAGCGGTGGACTGCCAGCTGACAGCGGCGCCCAGGGACCCATCCCTTTTGTCACCATTGGTCAGGTGGTGTTCTTCTTGCATGTTTTTAGTGGGGGTACATTTTATGGAGGATACCCCAGGTGAACATGGGGAGAACATGCAAACTCCACACAGAAAGGCCCTTTTTTCCTCGAACAGCAGGCACTGAAGGCATGGTGGAGGACACGCCACCGGCGCCCACAGCGGGATTCAAACTGGGACCTCTAGCTGTGAGGCGATAGTGTTACCACTTGTGCCACCGTGCCACCAAATTAGCCTGATTAAAAAAAGTGAGTGCATCCGGGCCAAGTGGCATCAATCCAGGAAGGAGTCATCTTTTTGCACTCTGCTCTGTATTTTTAAAGGCATGTGGGTTCCTGTCAGAGCAGCATGTATCTCTAGTGGACAAATATTCAACATCAATAAGTGAGCACACAAGTCTTCTAGCTTGTTATCAAAGTCAATTATAGGTTCAGGATGTCAGCCTACTTTCTGTAAACTAAGATGTTGAAGACGTTCAATGCAATTGAGCACTGAGGGGATTTCATAAAGCCAAGGCCAAGCAAAGAGTTCTTGTCTGAATGAAAAATAGGATTGCTTTGTGTTTGTCCCCAGGCTTGTGTACCAATAACTTCAAAACATGAGAGATACGGTAAATATAGCTGCTCCCAAACTGCCTTTTTTGAGTAACAAAGGGGGAAAACCACAATAAAACACAGGAGCAAACATGCCTTGAGATATTTTATTCATTCATTAAAGCGTAGTATTGAGACAACATCAAAGGTGAATACGCACATACAATATATGAAACAGAATCTAAACAAGTTGCATTTGTGGTGGCCTGGTAGACTGCATAAATGTTGTATGCGCCCATCAAGTTTTTCTCATGGTGTCTGTGCTGTGAATGACATATTTTTCTTTCTATCTTCCTCTTAAAACCATCAGTCACCCCTGGCAAATCTGCAGGCGTGAGCCTCAGTAGCCGTGAACAGAGCTTTGTTGGAATCACACCCTACTGTGGCTGCAAACATTACACCAGGTTTCTCACTCCCAGTTTTTCAGCTGCATACTGCTTTTGCTTTGATGTTTTACACTAACAGCACTTGTTTCCTGAATAAAAAACACTTTATGCTTGCACATGAAATATAATACAAATGTAGCATTGCACATACTGTACATCCTTTCTGTTTAATAATCACTGTGTTGTTTCTGCAGATAAAGAGCTGAACCTGAAAATAAAACCTTAACATCACACTGTTCAGGTGAATCTGAACAAACAAAACCACCTTAAAATTCCAGAAAAATTAGACTTTGACAGTGTCTGTTTTATTGATTGCTCAGCACACTGTGCTGTAGAGAGGGCAAACCTGCTTTGACCTATTCAGATCAGTGTAATATTTACACATCAAGGTACACAACTCTTCAGAAGTTTAGAATCATTGCCACAAAAGCTTGATTCGATATAGTCAGATGGCTGAGAAGACTTCTTTATATTTTTGAATAGTCTTTCACAATATTAAGTTGTAGAAAATCCTCTTTATGAATAGATGTTGGAAGGGTTTGCAAAAAAAAAATCTATTTTGTACATGAACAACAAAATGTTATACATTGGTTCAACCAGACTGACAATTGAAAGGGTAGAAAGAGAAAAAGGTACCTCTTCGCAGCAGTTAAATAAATATAACAGAGTCATTGGTAAAAGAACCTGGAAGTTTAAAACTCAGATTTAAACAGGTACAGGTTCCTGTTTCAGGGTCAAGTGCTCAATAATAATTATAACAAGCTGGAACTGACAGTGTTGCTTTATCAAAGCTATTTTTAAGACTTCAAAGCAGAAATAGGTTAGTGTAGGGTTATTGCTATTGGATCACAGAATATCAGCTGAAAATACTGTGGACTGATACAGTTTAAAATTTAAACTTGGCCCAAAGACCAAAAAAACAGCTTCCTGAAATATTTAGAATCCAACTGCACTGCTATTTTGGGGAAAATACCCTTTGCCATGCAGTACTGTGGACATTGACTAAATGGAAGTAGTAATCATCTAATTATTCTCCTTTTGGGGCGAAACTATTTCATATGAAAATAATTCATTTGGTGTTTGAATTATGCTGTTTTTTTAATCCATGTTAGAATGGCCATTAATAAAGGAAGCAGAAAAACATCAATACAACAGGTGAATTTTGAATTGTTACATAGTTACTTAGATTAGCTTCAAGCAGTATAAGTGATAAAAAGTGTAAAAAAGATTCCCTGATCAGATTTTGACATCTAGTAGCATCTATGGAGCAATGGTCTTAACGGTGTGTCCCTGTTTTTTTGTGTCATGCACACACACAAGCAGACAGGTGATGGACGTTTGCTTTCTGCGGCTGGTTTTTGTCTTTGTCCGCTGATCATCTGTTTGTAGCAGCAATGTACAAACAAATATAGGAATGTGGCAACATATATGAGGAGAAATGACTCTGCAAGGTTGCAAATGTGGATATAAACCATGCATGATTTAAAACATTAAATAATTTGTTTTATGTTTTATCAAGAGGAAAATGCAATTGTCGAGTTTGTCAGACCTCAGGGGTACAAGTGATAGAAAGAGAAAGATTTAATGTAAATGCAACTTTCTTTGTTTCCAAGACAGCTTCACTCGTTACCTTCAACTGGGTTCCCTGACTGCTTCTCGGCAGGTGACAGAAGGCCATGCATCAGCCCTGATAAAGCACATTACATAAAACTGAGCTTTATAGATATGCAGCAACAATGAGGCAGAGAGTAGCAGCCCCTTGACTTTATGCTTAAGGCTGAGTAAAGAATTCATTATTCAAGCCTGATGAGCGGCACAATGGCACTTTACTGAAGAGCCACTTTTGAATTCAGCATGAACAGTTGCATAACAGAAGATGTTGCATGTATACAGATATAGAAGGTTAACTGGATAACAGTGACATTGGATTATGGATGCTCAGTCTCTTGTAATAGCATTAATAAAAGAAAAATCAGAAAAGGGAATTGGTGCCATATTGCTGCAAAGCTACACACACCATAGAACTAAGTAGACCCCAATATAAGTTATATGGCATTATTCTTAGAAGTGATCACTGTATAATATACAGTACATTTATTATGCAAACTCTATGCATACAGTTATATTATATAGTCTCACGTTAAAGAGCAGTTGGTGTGTTTGTGTGGGTGGTTTCAAAGTGCCTCTGCTCTCCATCTGTACAGTGACATTAACATTATGCTTCATGCACTTTTTGGCTTTTAGTGTGAGGTAGAAGAAGAGAGCTTTAGGGTACATAGGTTAATTTAGTTTCCTTACAAAATGTGAGCGCCTTAGTCTTTAACATTTAATCCAAAGGGAGGTATTTTTCAAGAAGCCAAAAGGGTGTGCGAAGGGTAATAAATCCCCAGCTCGACTCTCCAGAGCCTTGCAGAGGTTTCAACACATGCTAAAAACCTGGGCCCTGGGCTATATTGTGAGAGAAATAGTGGGTATACTGCTCACCTGAATAATGCACAAGGTTAAAAGGTCATGATGGAATTTCCATTTCTACAAAATTTAAGAGAGAGTCAAGGTGGGAAAAGAGGTCCAATGCAATTACTTTCATTCATAACACTATAGAACCATGCTAATTACTTGATGTATTAATAACTGCCCTCGCTGCTTTAACTCTGGGCCTTCATTGCATTTTCGTCTTTAAAATTCAACCTATTAAAAATGTGATGAATTACTTGAGTTGTTTTTCCACCTGGACAAACCACCTCAGTGGGAATCACAGTACTTGAAAGTGGAACTGATAGCACCTCTTTAAGTGGAGTAACGAGGAGGCCGTGTCCTCCGCTGAACACAATGCTTCTGTTTCATGATTTTCCAAAGACACCTCATCTCTTGAAATGGTAGCAGTCCTCAGATTCTAGAAAGGTGACTGAGGGCAAGGACAAAATGTTTGCCCCCATTTAACCTTCTTCTTCTTCTTTGAATATACTTAAACTATTTATGAGACACATTTTACTGCGTTTCTATGGCTGAATATTAAAATAAACAGATTAACTTTCAGCAGCTTTTCATCCTGAATATTTCATGACAAAGGGTTCAAATGAGATTTTGTGCATAATAATCCATGCTATCCCAATATAAACTGCAGAGGGATGTACTGCAACCACTTACAGTATATAAACACCCATTATGCATTCTGTTACACAGCTTTATCAAGGCAGTGCCTCAGGTGAGTACCATCCCTTTAGGATAACTGTGCTTCAAGTACATATTAACTTAAATAATCTAAGTGAATACTATCCTCGTCCGTGCCTGAGCCTGTGTAGGCAGATTAAAGAGTGGGGCAGCCAAGGACACAGAAAACATGGCACAAGGGAGACGTTTTGCATGTCTCTCCAAGCTTTGAATCATAGCAGGTTGTGTGACAAGAGCAATATGAATGCCTGGCAGAAAGATGTTTCCACAAGACTTCAGGTTCTCTCGAGAGTCCTTCTTTGTTGTTGTTATGTAAGATGCAATGCCAGGAAAGGTGTTGTGTGGATGAGATCAATAATTTTAATGACACCTCTGCTGTGAATTCATTGCTTTGACTTACTGTGTAAAACTTGATGCACAGACGATCACTCATTTACTTAAAACAGAGATTAAAAGTTCGCAGAGATTCTGCTGATCAAAGATATCAATTATTCAAATGATCAAATTTCCCCCCCAACATATTTACTCACAAGGCCTCAACTGCTTCTTAAAGTGTTCGTCAGTGCAGGGAGACGCAAATCATGCTTTTCCTGAAGTTTGTTATGTTATTATGGCACATGGACTGACCTTGATGTTTCCTTGGAACATTTAACCAACCCCAAGGTGGCTATTATTGTGATGAATATTCGGCACTGCTGACAGCACCATGGCTTATTTATTTACCCAGCGAGAGGTAGCTCGCTACCTCGCCATGACCTCACGCTGTGTCTTCCTCCCTCATTTGTCAACTCGCACCTCCTCTGGTGGCCATGCAGCTCCAACAAAGTGAGGGGCACGAACACAACATGCGACAGAGCAAGGTAGCTGAAATTTAAACAAACAAACAAACAAAGGGAGAAAGCTGACGCAGCAGATTACTCTCACACATCTTTAATCATGCTCAGTTTTTTTGCTTGCCAGCCTGCGGTGTTGGAAGATTTACATCCTCCTGGTTTCATTTCCCTGCATTTGAGACAAACTAGAAATAGCAGACTGCTAAGCTTACCACATCACAGTCTTGGTGTGATCAATGAAGTTGTAATTTAATTCTGTTTGTTGTTCATGTTCATGCCATTTCTGTATGGACTAAGTCCAGAAATGATGTATTTGTAAAGCCCATTAACTAAGATTCAAAAAGGTAGCTATTCATAAAGTATGAATTGATTACTTAGCCCATCCACTGAGTAAAACTGACTGTCTCCGAAACTAATCAACCTTAATGACACATTATAGAACTTCAAAGGGAAAAGAAGTGCTAATATTGAATTTTCCATCTAAATTGCAGTCTTGTGAATTATTTAATTTCTTTGTTAGTTCATACAGAACAATGTCAATGTCAAGTATGGCAACTTGACATCTGAGTTTCAAGCAGAATGAAATCTTCAAAGTAAATATTGTACTCCATCAATATAGCTTCTTTGCTATCACCTACAGAACACACCGTTTTAATGAAGTGCTGGCACACTTCGTCAAGTGGCACATTTTCAGAGAACATAACTCTGACGGTTCGCTGAAGTTTTTTTTTTTTTTTTTCAGCTATCAGTTCGGTCTGTCCTCTGAAGATGTGCTACATTTTTTGATCTTTTCATAAAGCAATTACTTCATTAAGCACAGAAGCTCCATGTTGGTCTTTTCTGGCTGGTCTTTTTCAAGCTTTGAAGCTCTCTATTTTTTCCACATTTTTATTTATGTTGAAAGAATTATTCAAGAAACATATAATGCAGTGAAAAAAGACCAAGCAGTCACTATAAAACTATGGTACCTCTACGGGGTAACACATAATGTAGCTGAAAGCAGGTTAAAGGTTTTTGCCAACATTTAATAACTGAACTCCTCCTGTTGGCACCAATAAGTGCTCGCTGGTGTATAAACAAATACTGAATTATAAATTCTTAACGAATACTGTATGCTACACTGTCCTCATATCTGCTTACAAATACATGAGAGTGTGTCATAAACATTAGAAAATATTAATATTGTGCTTAGAAATGCTGAATAAGGGAGTAAAAGTAAAGTGTTATCAGTTACAGCCACCTCGCCTGCTAAATTTTAATTACAGCAGCAAATACATCTCGACAGAAATGTCACCCAGCCTGGATAGCATTACATTTTTTTCAACATAATGGTGAAAGGTGCGTATCCGGCAAGTCACAAATGTTGATCCTGATTATGTCTGCAAAAATGCTAAATGATATTTGATTTCTTTTCCCACATTATCCACTTTTACAACTTGATATGCTGTGCCCGATGTGCTTAAACAACTGGAGCATTATTAAACTTTCTTGGGGGGTTATGTTTTGACTGGTTGCAAAGCCGGATCCCGTTTACCAAGACCACCTTTCTGTGATTGTACTGGATAACCATCAGACTAGATGGATCAAACCAGAACTTTAAATGGAAAACATGCTATACAGTTGCACTGAAGAATATCTGCAAAAGAAACAGTTGCTGTTCTCAGAGAATGTGATGATTTGCTAATCCTGTTTGACATATAGTCAATTGAAAACAGTACAGACACAATATTCAATGTGTGACCTCATCCGCTTCACTGATTTTTGTGAATATATGCTTATTCTGAATTTGCTGGCAGTAATATGTTTCACATAAGTTGGGGCATGAGCAACAAAAGAATGGCAAAGTTGTGGAATGCTCCAAATAACAGGCAAACAGATTGACTGGTAATAGATGATAGTATCATAATTGGGTATGAAAAGGGCATCCTGGAAAGGCTCAGTTGTTCACGAGCAAGGATGGACTGAGCTTCACCACTTTGTGAACACATGATTGGGATGGGCTTGGGAACACCTTGTAAAAACTATTGTTGGCAAACACAGTCTGTTTGCAAACGATTGCTTCTGATTCTGTTTTTCTTTTATATTTTACACAGTTTCTCAACTTTTCTGGTGTTGGGGTTGTAGAATTCAATCAAGCAGCCAGCTAGTAAAAAAGCATGAAGTACTATAACTGCTTTGCGCAACACATGCAGTACATCTCATGAAAGGAGCCTGTATCTTTGAAGACTTTTACCCTGCTGTGACCTCTTCATGATTAGAGAAACAACATGTACAGTGCCAGCGCCGTTTGGTAAACAGGTTTTTCAAATCGAAAAAATCGAAAATCCCAAAAAAATAAGCCAATACATCATCAGAGACATTTGACCATTTTAGTTTTTAAACTATTTCTTCACACTGTACCTTTCAGAGAAAATAAGTGTTCCCTCTTTATTCTCTGAGAACATAGAGTGCTGCATGTGTTAAACTTCTTCAAAGTCAGTTCAGACATGCACGTCATCACAGACACATTTCTTAAACCGGAGTCCTTTTCTGCAACCTATTGAGCTCATTTTGGCCATTGACCTCTCAAATTTGTGGAGCATTTTAATCACGCACAAAAGAAACCTCAGCCGTATTCTGGGCGTCAAAGATAACCCTAAATCTTAACGCTGTTCGGAAATGTTAAAGTTGCAGTGTGCATTCACATGAAAGAGAAAAAGATCTGAAGAATGCCATAAGCTGGGCTCTAGGGCCTGAGCAGATAGACCCTGAAGACATGCTGGGAATATTAGAGAATGATTGATACTCACAGCTGGGGAACAGAGGAGAGCAAAGGAATGTTGAGGAGTTTTTATCTCGCTCAGTTCCTTTGAAATATGGTTTACAATCCTCCACTGATCCCCCATTGCCCTAAGAACCTATAGATTTAACACAGGACTGCCAAATGTCTCCCCTAATTCTCATGAAAAGCCACATGACATGCACATGTCTGTCCTCTCTGAGCCTCAACTCAGCTGACATGCTGTCTCTTTAATGTTCCTTCTCTGTATGTGCATATTTCTCTAATTAAATCAGTATCTCAACCATATACAGCTTTAACCATAAAAATAAAGAAAAAGGGTATTTTCATTACTCTTGCTCATGATGTTTTCTGTTGAATGGATCTTTAGAAACTACATTAAATTAAATAAATGAAAATCTGTCATGACTACTGTGTGGGACAGAGCTGTCAGGTGTGAGTCGTCACAAGCAGATTTTAAAAAATAAAAAAATAAAAAAATACAAAAATAAAAATTTACAAGTATGAAACAAAATAGTTGTGGTCCAACAAATGAGGTCACCTTAACAGAAGTCAAGTGATCAACAGAACGGACCAAACTTAACTGACAAGCTGAAGACAAAGGGCCAGCAGTGTAATGAATGATGAGACCGTGCTAGAAACAAAGACAGTGACAAGCACTTACATCCATACTACTATAAGACAACACAGAACAATACATCCCATCAACTTACATAATTAAAGCAGCAACCAAATAAAAGTACTAAAAGTACATCTATTTGCACGCAGGGTAGGGGTTGCATTGGGAGGAGGTTGTGGTGGAGTAGTGGGTCAAACACAGGACTTATATTCACCCAAGAGAGCTGGGTTCAAGTCCCAGGTTCAAGGTACCAGGACCGTGGATAAGGACTTCGAAAATGATTGTGGTTTGGGTGCAAATAAAATTGTTGGTGACAGACACTGGGGTGCTAGCAGAAATTTTTTAAAAAAAATTAGATCAACTTAAAAAAGAAAGCTTAACGATGAATCAGTAACACATCCGCGACTGATGAACATGGTAAAGCATTAATAACAGATCTGTGGCAGGCCTGGCAGGCTATTTGACTGACCTTTGTAACCTTGAGCGGATCTTCTCTCACTGAGGTACTCATTCATGATCAATAAGCAATCAGGGAACTTGTCTCTGCATGCTTTGGCCATCGAAAGTGTTTACGAAGCAAGCAATCAGTTTTGCAAATCACTGTTTTATTTGCTGTCATATAACCTTACCTTCACCCATATCAAACTATCAGGCGGCTGGCGTAATATCCTTTTGCTAATGCAATAATTGACCTTACAGCACATTATGCATTTTCATTGTGCTGAGGGAGCCTCATTGTGTTCATTACTTTGCTTTAACACATGCTGAACCTGTAATCCACCAGACAGAGGTGGTGTTTGTAGACAGACACAGGGTTCAGAGCACTGTAACAGCGCCGCTTTTAAAACAGGTTTTTCATGAGCCTATTTCCAGCGTGGAAGCAGCAGAATCTCAGAGGACACAGTGTGACAAAGAGCTGTCAGGCAATCTTATAATGATGAACCCCATTGTAGATATTTTAATATTTGGCATTCACATAAGAATTCAGCAGCAGATGACATTCTGCTCTAATCTTGCTGCTGCACTGTATGATTCGTGGTTTGCTAAATCAAAAAGTGTCTGAGCTGAAACCAGGCTCAAAATGTCATGTTCCTGCAATGGAGACCTAATAACGGGATTCAGTGTTCTTCTAGGCTTTTTCTACTGTTTTTGAGTACCCAAAACTTGTATGTAGTATTGTCTTCCTCCCCATCCATGTCAGTTGCTGTTATTTAAAACATCAGTAGCAAATTGTAAATAAGTGCGGTGTCGTGTGATATGGCTGATTTGGCCCTGATGGTGAACTGTCTTTCTTTGTGTTTCTGTCGTGAAGACAGGAGATATTAGCATATAAATGCTGTGTGCCATCTGCAGCATGGACTGGTCTTGAATACCTCATTTCTTGATTACAAGAACACTTATTGCAATGATGGGTACTAGAAATTAGGAAATAAAGAATGTTTTATTTGTATTTACTGGACTTTAAAATGTCTGTTTAAGAAGATATCTGGCTAGCATGTAGTGTCAAAGAAAAAAATACTTGTACAGCGACATGAAAGGGGGTGCAGAAGTAGTTCAATAGCAAACCAGCCAACTCACAGACCAAACCTATTTAAATATTAACTAGACAAAGCATAGACAGCTCCTTTTTGAGTCTGCGTATTGATTCTTCTTTATGAGTCTAAACTCTGAGCCAGTAGAGACTGGTCCTTCCTGCTTCAGACCATTTGAAAGCAGGAGGTCCATAGCGGGACAGTACCTGGAGGCACTTTTTGGGTAAATCAGCTTTGACCTGCATCATGTCAGACACATTTATGAATTCTTTCACATTTTCAGGCCAATTTTGCCAGAAAGATGCCGAATATGTAACATAAAAAAGGCAGCCCTCAATTAAACTTCTTAAGTACTTTGATTTGGGTTCAGAGATCTCAGCCTACACTCTGTGACAATGACAGATGGAAGACTCTTTGTTTTTCAGGCTTGTGAACATCTCACTTGTTATTGATCAGGCATCAAAATGATGTAATGTTGTTTGTAGAACATTCAGAGATGTTTTGAGGTTCTCAACTGAACTTATTCTGTTTAATGTTTTTGAAGTTGAAATTTCCACTCAATTATAATGACCTAAATATTCTGTTTATTCATGTGTATACAGCAACAAATTTAGGAATCAGGTTTGCTTATCCCGCGTGTAACTTCAACCTGTCTGATCCAATATCTGAGAAACTTTGTGATTATGGCAAACATTCTCCGCTTTTCTTTACATTCAGTGAATCCACAGAATTATTTTATTTTGATTTATAAATTGAAGAAAATGATTGTGTAGCCTTTCAGAGAGTGTCATCAAATTCCCAGCCACAGTTGTTTCAAGCACTAGATGAACAGACAACCCCGTCCTGCTCTTCAAAATCTGCCATCATTAAATAACAAGCTGATTGATTGGCTGGTGACCTGGTGACCTGTCGAGGCTGTACCCCGCCCCTCAGCCAACGTGTGCTGGGATTGGCTCCTCATCCCTGCGACCCTCAAGGATAAGCGTGTATAGCTAATGGATGGATGGATGGATGGATAGTTCAGATTTTTTCTATATATTTTCACAATTGGTATGACCCCCTTCTCATTTTTTGATAACAGTTCAGTGTGACTTGCTCCATTTATCAGAAACTCTTTACCAAGCTTCAGAAACTCAATAAATTATTCTGTCAGATTGCAGCATTTGAATTGCAGCTCTTTCTTCTTTCCCCTTCAGATTTCTACCCTCACTGCCGAGCATTCACTTTCTCCACTCGTTCTTCCATCTTCTCTTACTTACCCTCACATTTACTCATTTTCCTGCTTCACACAAACTCCTATTTCTCATGGTACGCAGCAGGCAATATCCAAGGATACTTTAACATAGTTTGATAGTTTGTGTGGCCAATAGAGAGGGTAGGAGTGCTCCAAAATAGCATAAAAAAACCTTAGTAATCATAGGTAGCGGCAGTCAGGATGCCTAATGCCATTTCAAATCGAGCTGGTGTGGCAAGTTATTGGCAAACACATTACTTTAAGTTTCTTTTTCTCAATCAATTCACTGGAAAGCTAAAAACCAATCTGGAGCACGGCAGCTCCCACGAGGCCTGATTGATGAGTCTGAGTGGGAATGTGCATATCCAAGCAAGGTTTGGTTTATGTGTCCTCAAATTCCATTGGGTGGAAAATGTGGATTGAGTGAGGCCGTCATGGATTTGGCATCACTAACTTTGGGGCAGATTGCGGAGACTGGATTGATGCTCAGGGGAGGGGATGTGACAGTTCATCTGAAGGAAGAATGGGAGTGAGAGGGGAAAACAAACAGGCAGATCTATATAGAGATTGACAGCGCCATGAGGCTGACAACGTGCAAGAGTACACAGGAAAGTAGAAATGGAAAATAAAGTAACCCAGACGGAGTAATGGGAAACTGGCACAGTTGCTAAATTAGTAATTAATTTCACTAATAAACATTTCCTGATGTACTCAATAGCTGTCAGGTGAAACAGATATTTCCTGCTGCACTGGAACCTCTGCCTGTTCTCCATCATGCTCCACCATTTTGCAGTGTCGCTGCTTGTGTCGATCCTTTCCAATCAAACTGCCTCTAATGAGGTCAAAGCTCAGTTACAGTGCTTTATTTGTGGAGGAGGCCAGACAAGGCAGATGAAGGCATTCATAAGAAAGAGCAAAGGTATAAAATCACAGTCATTCAGAAATCAATCCTGCAATTAAACCTTCAAGGGTGTAAACATTCAAGGGTTTTTTTATTGCTTCTGTTTCCTATTTGCCAGAGCTCAGAGGGCCTGTATGTAGATAAGTGTTAAAAAGTATCTGTGGCAAGAGTCAAGCTGCAAAGTTGTTACTTCACAAAATATTATGGTGGTACAGGCTTGAATCGGTTGTAACAGCAGTAATGAAAAGCACAGGTTTGTTGGAATTGTTTATTGAGTATATATGTGCAGTATATCTCTTCTCTTGGCTGTGAGCCATGTTTGTGTTGGAACCTTGCTGCTCTAGAAACCTTGCAGATTACCTGTGTTAACTGGGACCAGCGCCTGTGTTTGTACATCAGTATCTGGCCTTACAGCTGGCCCATCTCTTAGCATTGTGCTGGCTGTGCCAGTGCTGCTGCTACAGTGCTCACTGTAGCCAGTGAAATCCTGCCAAGTATCATGGGTGGCTGGCAGACTGGCAGATGTGGGCACAGAGAAAAAGGAACATGTCTGTTAGTGCTAACTACTATATCTATCCATGCGGCGTAGGTATAATAGAGGAGCAGAGTAAGGTTTGCTGAGCCGCTTACAGAAGACAAATGGAGCTGGACAGGAACATGATTTTATGGGCTAACAATTTTGAACCTGTAGAAAAGGGGAGAGAGGAGTTTAAGGCCCAGTGGAACTTAGACAGGTAGCTTAATTGAGATGTTAAATGTTAAACTCACATTGAATTTCTTTACATCTTATTCTCGAGGAATGTAGGTAAAACACACCCATTGTTTTTAAAGTTAATTTTATGAAAAAGCTTTAATTCTAAATTGTATTTCAATATTGTAATTAATACATTGGGACCATATATACTCTCACCTTGACATGTTATCCCTTGGATTGGTAGGTTTTCTCGATCCATAGCAAAAACCAAGATAAAATCCTCCTCTTAGCTCCTCTGCAGGCAGGTGTGCACAGGACTGATGGGCGGCCTGCAGAGTTAGTGCTAGCTTCACGTACTCAGCACCGAGATAAACCTCGCACTGAGGGTGAAGGTCTGCTGGCAGGATGTAGCTCAGGTCTTGATGGTTTTGTATACTGTACACAATAACCTGAGAGAGGCAACTGTACAGTGTGAAGTGGTGGAAAAGAAAATCTTCACCACTGTGCATATGCACCATCAGCAACAGCTCTCAGAGGATGAAGCCTTTACAAAATGGACTGCTGTCCCCTCAATTCCAGCCCTTATGCTGAACTAAGCTAACCTGCTGCTGGCTGAAGCTTCATATCAACATATCCATGAACCAAAATAGATCAATTTCACATGACCTTGAAGGCAAACCTACGTTTTACTAGACCTTCATTGTCATGTAGTTAATGCTGTGAAACAGTGGCAATTTGCTTATAGGCTTAAGCACCAAAACTACTTGGTTTGGTTTAGGAAGAGATCACGAGTTAAAATAAGAATGTTACTATTATGTATATGATGTAAAGTACGTTATGCAACTTGAAATGGTCGACATTGAACTCTTGGTTTAACACAGGACATGAACGCTGTCCTCCTGGGTGAATGTCCTCTTGTGTTTAGTTTAGCCATCCATCCACCCCACCTTCCTCCCATAATTATTATGGCCACTAGAGGATGTCAACTAACAATAAATGTAAATATGGGTCATAATAACCTAATCTATATGCCTGTTTTTCTGGTGAAGATGGGCTCCGTCATATGCAGTGTACAGACATCAAGTCATGTACCTCTTAAAATAAGCTTATTTCTCAAAATAATCCTGTTCCTGTAAATGAAAAACAAGGGTATTTGGAGAAAAAGCATCAAGATAGTTATCCTTGTACGTGAATGGAAAGTACTAGTGGTGCTCACCAGTATTATATTTAATTTTTTTCAATATCTTAAAATATTTCAAATCATCCCAGCCCTAACTATTAAATGTTCCTGATTTTTTCGTCGTATTTCCTGTGGTATATAAACATGCTATCGTTCTTATTATCTTTTATAAAGCAGTGCATGCTGCGACAATAACCTCAGTAGCTTAAATAATTTAAATAAGTAAAAAAAAAATACAACTGTGGGCAGGTGAGCTGGAGGTGGAGAGAGAGGGGGAAGATGACTGCACTAATCAGTAGGCTGCCCTGAGGGATCAGTCTGCCGAGGCAAGGACTTCTGAATGAGAGAAAGCCAGAGAAAAAGAGGGCAGACTGGAGGGGGAGGAGAGGGAAAGAAGAAAGAACTAATACAGTGTATTAAAAAGACCAAAAAAAAAAAAAAAAGTCTGCACCAAAACATAAATAATGAAATGATAGTGCAAGCGAGGGACAGGGACAGGTACAGAGACAGGTAGAGAAAGATGGAGATGGAGAGACGAAGAAGAAGTATGGAGGCACAATTCATGTATTGCATCTTAAGTGAGAAGTGAGTGCATGAGGACTGAATAATGAAACAAAGATTAGGTATTAGGTATGCCAGGTAGGTCTTTGTTGGAGAGCTCTTGGAAATATTTAAAAAGGTTAGTGTATGAATAAACATAGCTTATCAAGGTCCTTTTACGCAGGGAAAAGAAAGAGATCCTAATGAATAATAAAGAGCTGATGTGACAGGAGAAACCAGCCTCGTGCTCTGCAGCCGCCGCCACCCCCACCCCCCACCATAACACAGTAATGGAATGTTTCCTACAGGACTTTTTACCACAAAGGACAAAGGCATAATCATTAAAATGGGGGAGCAGGGAGGAGTCAATATTGCAAAGAGCTGTTGTTATTCATTGTGCAGGCTACAGATGGACTGTATATTAGGAGCATGGTGTTCCCATTAGAGATTCCACTGACACATGTTCACACAGCCCTATTCAACTGCTCCCAAGGTCTCTGTTACAGTTCTGTCACACACATGTAGGACACTGAAACAGCGAGAGGAACTGAGATAGGGAAATAAAGGAGTCTCTACTGACACTTGGAAGTGGTTCTTGGATAATTTTTTATGAGACATAGTTCATATGATAAAATAGATTGTGACATGCATGTTAATTGTTCAGTGTTGCACTGTACAGTAAAACAAGGCACTTCAAAGTACGTGTAAAAAGTCATTTTCTCAGCCTGGATTCTGTGGTATAAAGTGATATAGTGCTGCCTTTTAACATAGTAATGACTTTGCTGCTGTCTATTCTTAGCTCATGTATCGCAACACCTTTTAATTTGTTTTGTTGCAGGTTGAAATTCAGCATTTTGAAGTAGGGGATGAGATGGTTTTGGTGGTTTGCTTACATTTGTGAAGCCAGGAGAATTTATATTTGTGGTGTCTTCTTGTTATTCCGGGATTGCTTCATTAGTTTCTCTACACACTTCAAGAATCAGAATCAGAGGACAAAAAATATAGCCATAATGGATCCAGTTAAAAGGCATAAGTGGCGCGGAACTATGGTAAAAAATGGCTGACAGCATCGTCAAAATCACTGCTACTCTTACTACTGTTCAAAACACATGGCTGCAAATACAAAAAAATGTCAGAAAAAAACGCAGTTTCTAATTGTAAGTATCATAGGCTCTCATGGCCAATACAGTTCTTTTCAACAGCAGCATCCCTTTTTCCGGTGAAAGAAAAGCAAAACGGTGAGGGTAAAAATGTACACCATGTTGTCTGTAATGGGTGTGAACATCAAGACCAAAAATGTGTATTTAATCTTTTACTTTTTTATCTGTTATGTTTTCACCTGGTGACATTTGGATGCAGGATTGTACCTTTAACACATTCAGAAAATGCTAGATGTACCATCAAAGCCATCCAGTTGACATTATGTGGCCTGTGTCTTGAAAGGCAGCAAAGTGCCGCAGCTAAAGCCGTCTGAAGCAATAGAGGATGCCACCTTTAAAGTCATCTGTTGGTTCCACGTGGTCTATGAATCACTTGTGGCCTGGAGGGTGATCTTCCTGTATGTGTGGTTGTTTATCCATCACAGCACTGAGTACCAGAGGTGCCCTTGACAATCTTCAGTGCAAGTACAGTATTTCCTCAGCCTCTCACCTGATTGGAGTTTTAATGTTGCAACACAGAGGGAGACTGATGAGGATGTATTGGACGATGTTTAAAACACAAAAGCAGTGAAATGTGAGCGGATGGATTTCATGACAGTAAAGATTATGATAAATATGTCTTTGAAATTATGATAGGTGAAAACAGTGTGCCTTCATTGGATACTAATGTAAAATATTGTTCTAATGAATGAGAAAATGTTCTGTGGGCTTTAGTCCAATTTATATTGGATGACTTGCTGAGCTACACTGTTAGGCCAGTGAGTGAGCATCCCTCCGAGTCTCTCAGTGTTGTTGTGCATCTCTCTGCCACGACTCTCATTCCCTCCTGCACCTACTTGGATTTCATGCAAATTTCTGTTATTCCACGTCAAGAAATGTGCGTTCTCTAAGCGAATGGGTCAGGCTGGGGGAATCACATTAAGTGACTCAGATCTTCCACAGTAGCTTATATAACTCTCACTGTCACCGTTTATCAATTTGCAACGCTCCAAATTTTATTGGAGACAGCTTTTTTTTTTCATACTGTGCCACTGTGTGTACTCACTTTTCAGAAGTCAACCCACTTTTTGCATATTTGAGTATTCAACTATTAGGTAACAAATAATCAGGGCAGCTGTGTTGAGGGACAGCAGACTAAAGCACATTCATGTGCAGTAAAGTTTAAGGCTTTTCCACCAGGAATCTCCACTTAAACATCCTTCCGTGTTGGACGGTCAAGTTGTTGAATTGTAGATCAACACATATTGGCCATGTTCGCTTTTCTACCTGGCTGCAAAACAGGTTGCACTTCAACCTCTGCTGCACAGAAACAACTGAATAAATAAATAAATAAATAAATAAAAAAAAATAGATACAGACTGCATCAAAAATCTGACAGCACAGAAGCAGCAACAACTTGCCTCCCAGAGAATATCCTCATGCATTGTCTTTCACTGCCTTTGTCATGCAAAATCTGCTGATTGTATTGCAAGCTAAATATAAATGTATATTATATTATAAATGGTTTACTGGCTGCATGTGTTTTTTAAAACGTTACAAAAAAAAAAGCACATGAACATGCCTCAGGAAATCATTAAGATGGGCTCTTTGAGTCAAAAGATAGGTTCCATGGGAATACAAGCCCAGAAATGACATCTGCTGTCTTTTAAAAGCGGCCCAAATTTCATTTCAAAGTTTTAAGTTAAAAGAAATACTTTATTTTAATGTGATTTGATGACATATTTTCAACATATAACTGCACTTATAAAGTGAAAACCTTCACACGCGTTAGAGTGGTGTACATGAGTTGACATTCCACTGCAGTTATTGTGGCTTGTCTACTTCCACCTACAACCCGGATTCATCTATACAGCTTGTGAAGGTATTTCTTCATGGTCAATTGCATGGACAAAAGCCACAGTTATCGTTCTGAGCAAAATACGCTCCAAAGTTCAACCAAGGTTAGCCAAATCAGGTGGGTATCTCCTAAAGTTAGTCTTTTCAGTGTGAAGTTTGCTCTTTGTGTTCTCTGTACAGTATGTTCTCTTTTTGTTTGGATTACACCCTGGTTACATTGCATGGACAGTAAAAAAGGGACAGACCTGCATACAACTAGCAGGGAAAAGACAATCAAAGGTGCCAAAGTAAAGTAACTGGCTATGCAATCAAAGTCATTTTTTCTTTCTTATGTAACAATGGATTCATCT
The DNA here is from genome assembly GCA_037975065.1 of Chaetodon trifasciatus. NCBI lineage: Eukaryota > Metazoa > Chordata > Actinopteri > Chaetodontiformes > Chaetodontidae > Chaetodon > Chaetodon trifasciatus. The sequence goes on along the minus strand of JBBMOE010000001.1, from coordinate 9,941,833 downwards.
TGAATAGATTAATAATATGTAGATTTATACATTAAAAGACTACCATGAAATGATATGCGTATTTACTGTATATTTTAATGATGAAAACTTTGGCTCAGTTGACATAAATTAATTGTGAGACTATTACTTATAAGAATGGCAGAGTATGCTGAAGGTGTGCAGTCTCTTCCCACTATTAAACCTTGCAATACATACACAAATACTCTGAGGTCTAAGTCAGTTATTAGTGCAAAGCAAAGTCACTAAAACAGCTACGTTGTGACAGTTGCATCAACACAATAGACAGTACTACACATCAAACAAGCAAGACGACAGCATGCAGCTCAGGGAGCATTTTATTCTCTCACATATCTATTACTCAGTATTGGCAAGCATACACTGAAGAAGGCCCACTATTTTTCACCACCTAAAAGCTGGAAAACAACTTACACAAAACTGATATGATTAATATGATTGTGGCCTACATACTATGCTTTGGTGGCTCAGGCTGGGCCTAATATAGCTGCAGCCAGCGTTGGAATCTCCTCAGTAAACTGTCTATCCAATCTGTCTTGCATTTCTTGGTCAGGTCCTTCTCAAAAACAAATTGAATTAAAGATGCTTTCTGGTGATGTGACATGCTGCTTCAGTGCTCAGTGAACACATTTTCTCACAGCCTTTTACTGTAAACATTAAATCTGGTGATGCATGAGCCCTAAAATGTCTACAAGGAAAAACAGTAGACAGCATCACCTTTCACAGAGTACCACAAGCCAGGCTCTGTTTTGGTGCCATTTACTAGCAAAAATACCTTCTTCTCTGGCAGGAGCCAAACAGGGAAACAATCCAGGAGTACCTGTTTGAGTACATCCACCCTGAGGTCATCTGGAATAAACAGCTTTATTCTGCATGATGTCGGTTGGGAGAAGGACTGCTAACAGATGCATTGCTTCCATCTGGTTCTGAGGTAGCTGCTGCTAGTGAAAATGACGACCCAGGCTCCAGTGGTGGTGCTAGTGGACCAGAGAGATAGGAGGGAGAGGAGATGGCAGAGGAAATGCCATGTCGGTGGCTGCACTTGTCCCGGTTGCGGTTGCTAACTTGGGGGTAACGTCAACGCTAGTTCCCGTTTCATTATAGGAATTGAAAAAAATGCAAGTGGCAGCTGATTCGTGTAGTGTGGCTGCACCTGCAGGTGGGTTTCCACAGGGAAATGCAATTGCTAATAGTTAAGCTAGGCAGATGCCAGCCAGATGCTGACGTTACTCACGTTATTAAACGCAGTTCAAAACCAGTCTTGTAGATCACCAGCAGAGTTTGTACTAGTTTGTACTAGCTAAGATGTTAATGTTGCTAAACTTTAAACACCAATGTTGTAGAGATTTTTTTCCCCCCTTTTCTGAGAGTGTGTAGCTGCTTTAAGAAGGAATCACTTCACTGCCAGTATGGAGAAGAATGCATACAGCGACCAGTACTTACAGTATGGCAGTATTGTGAGTATTGCATTAAGCTATTATTGCATTAATAATATATTATTGCAATAGCGTCACAGTCAAATGCTGTCACTCGCTTGATTGCCAGCAGACCAGAACATAAGAGGAGCAGCAGTGCAGGGAGCAAGTGGAGTGGAAAGTGAGTCAAGCTCACCTGGTTGCAGGCAAGGCATGCAGTACGTTTTCTGTTGGTGGCACCCAATGCTTTTAGCTTAAGCTCTGAACTGTTAGTACAAGTACAGCCAGAAGGCTCAGTGGAAATTACTTTATCAGGACTACCTGTGTCATGACAATAGACTGAAAAAACAAACAAAACAGGCATCTGGTGTTAGTGTTCACTTTCTACTGCAATGCACTCACACAGACACTTGCAAAGGACTGAACACTCATCCACGACACTAACAAACAAAATATCAGTTAGATACATTATATTATAATTAGAATCAGTTTTTTTTGCAAGAGGTGTAGATATAAAATACAGCATACTGTATGCTGAGGAGAGTATTTTGTAGTGTTTCTCTCAAAAACCACAGAGTGATTTGTTAAGGATCCTGACTCAGTGCGTCACTGTGGGGAAGTCAGTGAAGTGTACTGTAGTGGAGCTGGGTTTTGGTACAGTAGGCGTACTGCTAACAGTGTCTTTTTAATTGCGCTCCTGTGTGTGAGCAGGTGAGGGGGAGGCTAGTGTGTGTGTTCAAGTGTGTGTGAGTGCATTATATTTTGATGAAATGTGGGTGTGTGGGCACATGTTTATGTGTTTTCGAGTTGTCAATGCAGATTTACAGAAAGTAGTGATTTGATATGTGGTAAGTCCATTTTTATGCTGAGTGCAAAACTGAAATGTGTTTGATGTCACACACAGTTTATGTTCTATGCCAAGATGAGAATGCTCATCTGTGGGAAGAGGATGAATACCATTTCATGGGTGACCTTGCAGGGTTCTCAAAAGATGCTACTGTGGTGTGATTTTAGAATTTAGTAAACATGTTGAACTGTGTTCAGGGTGTTTTACAGCCCCAGGTCCTTCCCCACTCTCCTTATTTACAATCAAATCTCTCTAAATTAATTCTTGAAGACTGAGAGCTCAAGTATGCCTGGAGCAGAATTTGCAATTGGACAGAAAATGTATTACACACAAAAACAGAGACATTTCAATCCCTCATTCAAAATAAAGTTTAATACCCGACAGACATATTCATGAGTGTGAACTATAAATCAAACAAATCCCTGCTTTTAAAAAGAGTTGACCAAAAAAGCAAACAAAAAAATGAATGTACACCTATTAATCACAATATGTGAATCCAATGTTTTCTGACACCATCATTTAAAGAGTTCAATTATTTTACAGCATTCTTTTGCGTTTTGTGTCGTCATGTATCAGTGAATACAGACTAACTGTATTGATATATAAATAGAATATGCATCACTGGCCTTGTTTGCCTGTATGGGGTAATCTTCCAATTGGCTACCCTTCAGTTAAAGGTTCCCCAAGGAGTTTTTGACCGCTACTAGCGCTATGGAGCCATGTTTTTCAGAGCCAGTCCCAGTTGTGGTTGGCTCTCGTGGAGGACACATGTTTATGTGCATGAGTATGATACGTGGTCCTGCTGTTCCACTAATTGCTAATTGCTGGTGCGAAAGTGTGAGGAAAAAAGCAATGCGTCAGTTTTTGCAAGCAAGCAATGCTACAAATATTGCATGTAAAACAGTGTATATAGACAGACTTTGTTGGCTTACATGAAAACTTCGCACAGAACATTTGTGCGAAGATAAACATGCATTCACATGCACTTTCATGATGTGCACAGGAGTCTCAGATGCCTGATTAAATGAGCAGGGATAATTTACACTGTTCTACTTTGAGACAGAAGTCCAACGGCATATTATTAATAACAGTGAGTATTTGTCACTGTCTCCTTTTCATGTTTGACTGAGCAATAATAATAAGTTACCTTGATGTAACGCCAGGGTAGTTCCTGGTATTACTTGAAGGTAATAATGTTCCTTAGCTCCTAATTCACTTCCTTACTGAAGTGAATTAAGACCACAGGAGTCGAGGAAATGCTTTTAAGGAACTTCGTGCAATGGCCTTTTCAACTTAAACACATCAAGAGAGCAATGGGAAAATCACACTCTGTCCAAAGTCTGTATCAACTGTGGCAAGCTGCATAGGTCACAATTGCAGAGAATATGTCCCATGCTTATACTTTCACCACCTTATAAATAGAAGGATGGCTGCCTTGACAGTAGAAATACTTATATACCTGTTAAGCATATGAGGTTCCGTAGTTCCGGTTACAAATAAGGTAGGATCGCTTTATATTAAGGCACACATATTCACCAGTCATAATTTCATATAGGCTTGGCCCTCTAAGAGCTGTTGCTATTGGGTTTAATCCTGCATGTATGCCCAGTTATTAAGACTTTTTTTTTTGCCACCACTGTACACTTACACTGTACAGTTGCCTGTCTCAGGTCCTCATGTAACACTGTCAGGACATGAGCTCTGCTCCCACATGTTCTTATCATTAATAATAATGTGCTTTGGTGAATGGGGGAAACTCACCTCAACCATCACCAATGTGCAGCACCCATCCTGGTGATGCATGGCAGTCATTTTGTGCCAGAATCTCACCACACCTCTGCTTGAGGAGGAGAGGGAGGGAAACATAAAGCCAGTTATACTGGGGGATATTTAGATGGCCAGATGGAGAGAGCTAGGTTGGGAATTTTGCCAGAACACCAGTGAACTCCCTGCTCTTTGCAATTAGCACCATGGGATCTTTAATGACCACAGTAAGTCTCATCTGAAGGAGTGAACAAGTGAGGAACAAAGTGAAGATGAGGAAGTTCAGCTGCTCTGAAGCTGCCTGCTTGTGCCCCACCTGTCAAACCAGCTACATCCTGCTGGCATACCTTCACCCTTGCTGTGAGGCTTGGCTTGGTGTTGACCACAAAGGGTTACTCTACCTTCACAGGCTGCCTGTCAGTACTATACATGCCTGCCTGTGGAGCAGCTCCAGCAGTGATTGGACACCTTCATGACATTGGGTGGAGGGCAGCAGCAGTGGAAACTGGTAAGACTTCAAGTCATACGCCAGCTGCCAAAGGACTTTTCCAGATCATCAAGAAGGCTGCAGGTCTGAGGAGCATCGTGATGCTGGCAGAACCACCTGCTTGCTGCCTCTTACACAGGAACATTTACGACCAGGAGCCTTCATACACACACAATGCAGCAGGTGCAGTCTGATCACTTGGTCACATTTTAATGAGTAATAAATGCTTACTTAAAATGTGCATTACCGTAAAGAATTATCACCAACATCCCATTTTTTAGGGGACCAAAAAGCCCAACCTGTTTCAGATTCAGGGTTTGAATACAAGGGGCTGAACGCTGTCATGTGTTTCTTGCACCACGGCCAGCAGCTTTTTCAAGACAGAGCTGGCGGAGATTCTGGGAAAGAAAACAATCTCTTGCATCCCTCCAGGAGAGGAGAACGAGGGTTTTATCCCCGTTATTTTCTCAAGCTAAAGCTAACAGGTGGCATGAGGCTAATTTTGGACTTGTCCCTGTTCAACAGGTGTATTATGAAGCAGCTTTTCCACATGCTGACATTCAGACGTACCAGAATGTCTGCATCCCTGCGACTGGCTCACTTTCAATGACCACTTCCCAGGTACAGAAAATTCCTGTGCTTCTCCTTCCAAGGAGTACATTACCAGTACACTCAACCACCGTCTGGCCCCGAGCACTTTTTCTCAAAGTGTATGGAAATGGCAATGGAGCCATAATGTAGGAAGAGGATCAAGGTTTTGTTCTATTAAGAATACCTAATCTTTATGGTCCCCTCTCAGAAGAAAGCTCCTCCTAACCCTGACATCAGCTAAGAGAGGGAGTGACCTATGCTCGCTGTGGGTCTCACCATCATGTCTCTCTATTAGAGAGGATGGGATTGCTGCAACTTTATGGCCAAATCCCCCTTTACAGTTCTAATGAACTCCTTTTTGGCCTCACAGAAGCAAGGTGGAAGAAATGTCTCACTGACTCTGCCCATTGTGTGCTTTGTCTCAGTATGTTTGGCGCACAGCAAACATCAGGCAGACATAGCAGCTGTTCATTCATTACAGGGGGCACTCGCAAAGCATGGCTCTGTCAAAACTGCGTCTGTCTCACTGGCTGTGTGATGTCAGCACACAAGCCTGCAGTGCAGCTAGGGTGGAGCCACTGCAGGGTGTTCAGGTGCAGTCCACGAGAGCCCTATCCTCATCCATGGCCCTCCTTAGCAGGATGACAGTGGCACTTTTAAGTACATGGGAAACGGTGAGGCTCTAATACTATCATCTTGGCTACACAGGGAACATCACGGTATGTAATCAACATCCCACCCTTCTGCAGTGGCAGTATGGTGTGAAGGGATTTCAATATCATTCGATCCCTTTCTAGTACACAGGGCTAACATCAATGGCACAACCAGTGCCTCTCGGTGTTATCATCTGTCTTATCTTCACGTTTGCAGGGTTGTGAACTGGTATATGTTATATGCTTGTGGACCTTGGGGTCAGAGTGGGCACTGACTACATGAGATTCATCCCTTAACTCAATTGCGACAGCTCTTAGAGGGTGAAGTCTATACAAAATAAAATGTTAATTGCATGCTGGAACTCCAGATTCTCAGTATAGGTGTAGCCATTGAAGACTTAGGTCAACTCCACCATTCATTAGCTAAATAAAATACTGGCTTTTTAGAGCAGCACTCAGGTCCTGATGGTGTTTTATACCCTCCATGACAGCCTGAGAGAGGCAACTGTAAAGTGAACAGTGATGGGAAAGAAAATCTTTACGACATTGGTGGCATCTCGTTGAGGGCTACACCTATACTCATAGAATCTGCAGTTACAGTACACAACTTACAATTACGAGCATGTATGTTAGTAGCATATTGACTTCATTATTAGTCATAATAGAACACATATTAGTGCCTTATTTTGGGGGTTAGGATCATAAAGGACATAGTTCTTGTACAGCAACTTCCTTACTTACTGTCAATAAGCAGTAATTGGATGGTTATTGACGTATAACTCTTAGCAGTTGCTGAAGCTCACTGAGCTCAGAAGAGAAGCAGTGAGGATTATTTGGGTTTCTCAGAGAAATACAGAAATAATAAAGAAGAGAGGGGGAAAAGCATGTCTTGACCTTATGCTTTTTTTTTTTTTTTTGCTCTGGGAGCTGTACAGTCTAATTGTGTTTACGAATTTAGCATTAGTGAGGTAAATGGTTTCGTTTTGTTCGTGTCCCAGTAGGTCTGCTCCTCTGTTTGGCTCCTACATTGACTTTTTAAGGAGAGCAATTAATTTGACAAAATTTCTGTAGATACTGTATATTCCTCTCATCCAATTATGGTCACAACTAGTCTGTAAAAATAGTGTCCACCAGCCAAATAAAAGACAAATTCAAATTTTAAAATCTTGGCATGACATGAGTGTGATAATACACTAAAAGTTGTCCAATTGTAGAAAATAAGACAGGTTTTACACTGGTTGGTTCTTAGCGCCCACGCCATTCACTACAATCAAAGAGTGTACAGACTTGGAGCATGATATTATCCTACTTCTACCACAGACACATACAGACAAACAGCATATAAACATTTTTTTTTAAAAAAGCTCACTTCATTTCCTTATATCTCCAATTTAGAGCTCCCTTTTGCCCTTTTAATGATCACACAATGCAGTTATTGGGCTTCAGAAATCTGGCTGTTCACATTGAAGGCAACATCTAAACAGAAAGGGGCTCAAAAAGATGGATGAAGAGTTTTAAAATCCTGACAACTTCTGCAAGTGGGAGAGAAATAGAAATGTAACCTCCTGATTGTTCTCAATGGCAAGAATAGGGAGTAGAGCTGTATTCTGCTGCACAACATTATTAAACTCTTTCCAGCGGAGATAACATTACATAGTGCTGTCTCTTTCACACACACACAGAGGCTGCCTGTCTCTCCCCTTCTTGGTGTCACGCACACTCACACTCTGATGGCACAGCATCCGGTGCAATTTGGGGTTCAGTATCTTGCCCAAGGACACTTCACCATGTAGACTGCAGGCGCCAGGGATCAAACCACTGACCCTCTGATTAGTGGACAACCGCTTTACCTCCTGAGCCACAGCCACCATACAGATGCACGCCAACATCAAACACATTTGTAATTAAATTTGCATGATTCTAACTGAGAAGCTAATTTGCCTTTTTTCGTCTTTGGCTACACAATTAACACTTGGTCAGAGCTCTGTTTCACAGTTGCTATCCTTACCTACTGGTGCATTAATTCAGAGCAGCATAAACTCTGCATCTGAGCAGGATATATTGTCAGGTTACATACCTGCCACAAATTATCTGTATCTACCACAAAACATTCAGGCCTCAATTCTAATGGATTAATAGATCTTTCCTAGTGATATTTTGAACAGTACCACTGACAATTAGCACACATTCCTCAAAAAGCTAACATTTAGCACCTTAGCAATATCAAAATTCATCAAGATTCATCCTGTGTTTGATGTTTTTCTCTGACAACATTGGTGATAATTGGCAAGACTAATTGTGGGGCTGGCTGCTGTTAAGAATTTATTGTCATTTGACAGCGAGAATATGTGAAAAGGAGAGAGAATGTGTTCACAGCAACCTGCATAAAAGTGCAAGTAAATAATAATGATTAAGAAATGAGGGGTATACAATAAAAAAACATATTACATTTTAAAAAAGATAGCTTAACATGCATCTTAATATGCAATAAAATATAGTTTTTGTATTCTTAAAACTATTGATTTTAATCATCTTTTATAACTTAGCCTGACAATACCACGATTCCTCAGTGTGCTTGAATACATATAAATTTGTACTTCATATAATTTACATTGCTGAAATTGTGAAACATCTCCATGTTAATTGCCGCAGTGTGAAAACCAGTATCTCCAGCCACTATGGGCCACAGCTTGTCTTGTCAATGACATGCAAGCCAGAGATGAAGAAAATGCTCTTTTCTTTCATATAGCTTTCATACAGCATCTCACGCATCCATGCAGTGGTGTCATATGTCATTAACATTGTCCACCATCAATGTGATTTTAATTCTGCTTGGTCCTGATTTGATGCTCTTCACTCACAGCTTCCATTTTCTGGCTGTTTTATTAAATATTCGCCAAATTATTTTTTTCTTTCCATCATAGACTACATTTGTCTAGACTCTCTCCCATTTGTTCTTCTGTGCTTTTTACTGTGAACACAACCCTTCAATTAAACCCAACCTTGATCTTGTGAAGAAAATCTGAAAACATTTGAAGTTGGGAGTTGCCAAGATGCATGAGGTTACTGTCTCAACTAAATGTGTGAAGTCAGTGTCAAGCAGATCTTGAACCATTGTATAAAATCCATCAATAGTTTTCTTTGCCCCAGGTTTAACTTGGTGATCAAATCCATAAAAAGAAGAAAACTGTGAGCGCATGTCAAAACACACAAACAAAAAACAATGGTCATTGACAAAAATTGCTATAACACGTGAAATTACATTTAAAAGGGAAACAACAAGAGCAATATACAAAACAAAAAAGCGTGAATATATCTCATTTTCAGGAACATCAACACAGGTTAAATGACTCTTTTAGTGCTTGCAGGTGCATCAGTAGTGAGCTGTGGGATCTGTGACCATATGGTGATGATAGGTCACACCGGACAGAGGTCCAGAGAGAGCGCCTGAACAAACCTATACTGGCAGGTAAAATTAAAAACACCCTGTCAACGCACAAACAAAATTAACTGCCTGCTTTAATCCCAAGGGATGCTCGCTTGCAAGTGCATATCTGTCTGTGTTTTGGCCTCTAGCCCCGGTCTGGCAGAGGAGCGAAGCATAAGGTAAATGAAGTGGAGAACATGGTCAGGTCTGGTGGGTGGCAGGCACGGGGCAGAGGGGTGCCAGCCTGCCAGTCCCCTCCTTGGACAGAAAGGGTTAGGGGGCAATGGAGACAGTGTCTGAGCTGGATGAAACAGTCCGAGACATCAAACAGCATGAGGTCTTACAAGGCTCATTAGGAAAGAGGCTGCAAGTCTTTCAGCCCCTTTTGTATTGTGTTAAATAGACACATACAGTTTTGTTCCCATGGTGAGCTATACTGCTCCTCTTCAGGATGAGAGATGAGGGGGTCGACCACAAAAAAAAGCAATGCAATGCAGCAGCCCTGTTATAAATCTTTGTGTAGCTCTGTATTTATGTATGTGCTGCACAACAAAACTGCAGGAATATGAATAGACTAATAATGTGCAGGGGTAAGCTAAATAATGACAACACCTCTCCCACAAAGGTGTGTCATATTAGGTTGAATGCCAATTAGCAGCATTTGTCAGTTATGAAAGAACACAAAGAAGGAGAAACCTTAAAAAAACAAAACAAAACAAAACAAAAAAAAAAAACTCAAGGTTTTGTTAGCAAATGGCAAAAACAGACAAGCTGCACTTTAAGGTGGAAACTAGCCAGCACAACAAACTTTGCAGCGCCATCTTATCTTGTACATCAGCCTATGATTTAGGGAGAGCTTCTGTTAAAACTTACAAGCTTCCGTGAATCCAGCTTTTCTACACTTTTTCTTTTAAAATATAAAGACAGAGATAATGTTTAAGTGTCAGGTTGAAGACTGGGTTAAAGTAAATTGCTTTTCCTGTCTAATGTGACTTTTGCATAACTACTGTATTAAAAGGCTCCCTGCCCAAACTTCCATTAGCACCATCTTCCCTGTGGAGAGTATCGTCAGTATGAGAAAATGGCTTCTAATTTTTAGACATATTGGCATTTTCAAACTGCTGATTGCTGATTGCTGTCACACAGAGAGATTGTTTTATAATAACATTCCTTTTGTATCACAGGTCTGTGGACATTTAAAGTTGAGTTCTGAAATCGAATATACATTACGCAGTGGCTTTGGTAGAATGGGATGTAGGACAGATTCTCTAAAAACCTTTGTTCACTGACAAATGGAAAACGATTATATTAAAAAATGGCACCAAATGCCAACGAGAGAAACTTACTGCAAGTTTTAAAGGATGGCAAAGTTGGTCATTTGGTTGGTCGCTCTGTCTCTTTGATGCTGTCTAAATATCTCTAATAGCTTTGGGCCTTCCTCATGTTTGTTTTACTGAACAGATGAATTATGCTGTATTTTCCGACAAAGCTGATGATTTATCAGTGAAGAAATGCTTGCATGCATTTTTCTTCCTCTGTACAACTGGCAGAAAAAGGGAAGATAGATAGATAGATAGATAGATAGATAGATAGATAGATAGATAGATAGATAGATAGATGTGTTAATTTGTTATTGAGAAAGGCAGAAAGTCCTAATGTGTTTTCCACACTTAATTATTTTACCAGTGGAGTATAATCATATTTGGAGTAATGCCCTGGGGACATTATAAATTTGGTCCTGGTATACTGGGAAGGGACTCATGCTAGTTAAAATATCAACGTTTTTGTGGCATATTAAATTAATTTGCTATTTAATAGAAAATCACAATACTGGCTGCCTCCTCTTGGGTATAATTTCCCGTTTGTGAAAATTAAATGGAAATTTGGAATGAAGATATAGGAGATCGCTAACAAGCCCTCTCTCCCCTGTAAACAAATATCTTGTGTCTTTGAAAATGGCTCTTTTTAAATTGGTAAATGGACTGGAAAAAAGTGCAAAAGACAATTCAATCATTCTTCATTTTACCAAAGGACACATGGTGGTTTTCCTCACATAATGTATGTACTTAGATAAGAGGGACACAAATTTTGTGTTCACTCAAATTTAGCTTTTGGGATTCTCTTAACTGATCATTAACTATCAATCTCCCCTGGCAAAAACGTAGTGTACTGACATGAACATCTAACTATGCACAGCAGTAACAGTTTACTTCAGTGTGTCTATTTCACACAGCCAGCCCTGCCGGTGAGCCCCTTGATGGGTGTGAGATCATGGAAATAAGTGTCATTTCCCCCTTTTCAGTTAATTATTGGCTGTTAATTTCCATTTGAAATCTACACTCGAATTAGCAGGTTTGAAACTACATCAAGAGTGGTGATAACCACTGTTTTATTAATAGAACATGGCTTTTGCAGAGTCTGCACACAAAGCCAAGGCAAAGATGGATGTCTTGGCTTTAATTAACCAGAATTATTTACTGACTAGGGCTGGCTTATGGGAGCATCACTCATGTAATGGATATATTAGCAAAAGAGTGAAGGGATTAGCTTCTGTGGAATTAACAGACTGTGGGCAGTTCATCATGTAGTGATGGTTCTATACAATTTTTATACTACATTTATAAACCAATACCATAGTGCATTCTGTATATGCACATACAGTATATTTGTGAGCACACATGCTCATTTGTTATGTTTTTCCAGCAAAAAATACTTTACATCCTTGACAAAATGCATAACAGAGTGAGGCCATGTGTTATCAATTAGCCCACACTAAGTACATTTTCCTAGATATGAAATCCATTTCATATACGATGCTGTGCACTGGAGTTGCACATCTAATAGAACTAAATTGCTGTTACATTAACGTGGCCTTCAAAACTTTTTCACAATTCATGTCTTCTTTTCATTATTGTCACATCACAGATTTTATGATCATGGAGCAGGAATCAGTTGAGGCCTTGCCCTTTCAACTGGCAAACAGCCAAGTCAACCCCTCTATAATAAGTTCGAGTGATGTCCTCCTATGTGCAGCTCCTCCAGGGCTTCTCCTCTTTTGAATGTGCCTCTCAGTATTTCATCTGTTTGGCCTTCAATCACAGCGCCTCATCAGTGTGTTATTTTCTTGATTTGTACACTATGGGCTGTTTCATTCAGTATTGTATGTTTTTATGAAAGATTACCCAGTATGGTGATATAGAGTATGGTATGTATTTGACTATATGAATATTTTCACTGCATTGCTTTTCATGTGGAATGTCTATGGTTTACTTCCCCAACATAACAGTTACTTTCAGAAATGAGTTTTCACTTTTAATCTGAACTCCCTGCTTATCCTTTTTAGTACAAGATCACATTTTTGAAAATCCTTTCATAAAAGTTTGAAGTCTTTCTGTGAAAGTAACATTATGTATTGAGTTATTGATTACTCAGGTTCAGAGAGGAGGTGACATCTTTACCTTTACTTTCGAATCTGTGTGACAGTGAAGAAATATGCTTATGATATATCAACCCGGTGAGGGTAATAGAGTCGCTGGAACACTGCATCAGTGTCATGTTTTGTGTCACCTAGGTATGAAAAGAACATGTTCTTATACTGTGGTCAAGTGAGCAATAATAAGTATCCAACACCCAGTTGCACTTTCAAAATAAAGCTTGCTGAGAAATATTTCAGACATGTTTAGTTGCAGTTTGGTTTGTTTTAGGCATCCACTCTACTTGCTTAGGTTAAGGAAAACATCATGTTTTGGCTTAAAGGCATCGAACCATGTTTTTCTGTGTGAAAGTCCTGTTCGCTCCCATCATTATCGCCCCTGACTGGTACTGCACCTTCATACAAGTGTGTACTTTTCACGCCTAGATGAGGCAAAATATGACATTTACATGCTATCCTTTAATGAATCTGCAGGTATATTACACACTTTTCCTGACACCAACATTCCATTATGCTGCTAGATAGATAGCTAGACAGACAGATAGATAGATGTGCATGTTTTTCTTTGTTCACCTTCTCCTGGATAAAATGTTTGCCTGTAAACATGTATGCTGGTCCATCCCTTTGAGCTAACTAAACCACATGAATACAAACAGAATCTTTACTTAAAGTGGAAGCAATTTTGAGGTACATTAGCTCGGGTTTGGCTTTAACTTAATCTGCCTCTAGGTTTTTGTTGCGATAAGAAACTCAATACCCCCTGAAGAAATGTATGAACACAGTGCTACATACAGATTTGTCTTGCATAAATGTATGCGTTTAAACACACATACACACACACACACAAACAAACACACATGCACACACAGGTCTGCACACATACACCCCGAATCGACTAAAGTAATGTCTTCCTGAATAACCTGTGTTCTTGAATGTCATGATAAATAGAGTGACATTTTGATTCAGAGTTGAATTATAATCAATAGTTTTGTTCATCTGAAACAAAAGCAGTCTATCACGTCTGTAATTTGTGTGAATGCAATCAATATTTTGGCATATAGCAATGAAAGCTTTAGAGCAGTCGTCCTCACTTTATTGCTTACTGAGATCAGGCGCTGCCTCCAGTGCTGGTGGCCCTCAGTTATGTGGTCTGGTGTGGTCATATTTTAACTTGTGGTAAATGTCAGATGTTGTTGCTATGATTCATGTGAAATGCGAACGGCTAGAAATGGTAAACAGAAAATGGCAAAATCAGCAGGAGATTGGTCTGTGTTTGCAGTTGTGCCGCTGGTCACCACTGGGTCCTGTTTGGCGTTTATATAACCTGACACATTTCAACAGCACCTGGGGAGCAAGGTCAGGCCTGCACAGGCAACACAAACACACACACACACACACCCACCCACACACACACACACACACACACACACACGTATGCAGGACACACATGCATGCAGGACACACACACCTGCATTCACTGAGTCATTCATTTCATATTGGACATCTCTGCTGCTTTCTAAAAAAAAAAAGCCACTTCTTTTCAAATCCTGAAGGACGACATGTTTTTAATTATTGACATTCAGGTGAGGATTAGCATTTGATGCTGTCTGACCCTGCAGACATGAGTGGCAGTGGGCTGGGTAGGGAGGAGGACAAGAGGCTAGGGGCTGGCGATTTTCAGGGACAAAGAGCCTACTGAGGAGGCAGAGGAATGGGCTGGGGAGGTGGAGGTGCAGTGATTCACATGCAATGCAGGAGGCCTCTCTGTATCACCCCCCACCCCTCCCCCAAATCCCAGGAGGGCAGGGGGGAATTGATGAAACGAGCAGGAAGGCCTAATTAAAGGCTCTCAGCTCAAACGCATTGATGTATTACATCTATTATGCCACAGTTCGATAGGTCTGCCAGGCCGGGGCTGCCGCGGCTACTGAGTCCCGCCAAACAAACTGAATAAATAATAGCAGCTGAGAGGGAGAGAGAGAGAGAGAGAGAGAGAGAGAGAAAGGGAGATGAGTCCAACAGGCATAGTTTTGATGAAGCCTGCTATAACCTTAGGCATGTCAAACAGCTTCTGGGATTTATATTATATATGTAGCTTCATTTACAATCTATACAGCAGGAACTGCAAGCAGGGAATGAAATGAACAAAAAAAGTATTGAAAGCCAATGTCATTGAGTGCTGATTTAGAAATTGCCTTATTGATATAAAATCTCAGTCTGTTTTATTATGAAAATGGCTATTATTTACAAGTAGTGTTTTTAGGTGGCACGATGGAACAGTGGCAACACTTTCGCCTCAAAGCTAGAAGGTCCCGGGTTGGATTCCCACCTGGAGCGCTGTAGGCGCTGAGGGCGTGTCCTCCACCATGCCTTTGGTGCCTGCTGCCCCTTATCTCGAGGAAAGGGGCCTTTCTGTGTGGAGTTTGCATGTTATCCCCGTGTTCACCTGGGGGATCCTCCATAAAAATGAAAACCCCGTCTAAAAAAACATGCATGAAGATCACCACACACAAAGAAAACTGGGTCTCCGGGCGCCGGTTGGATGGCAGCCCACCACTCCTGATCTGCGGCAGAAGAAGGACTACCAGGATGGGTCAAAAGCAGAGGAAGAATTTCACCAATGCAAGGCGTGTGTAGCATATTCTATGTTGTGTTTGACAAATAAAGGGGATTGTCCCTCTGATTTCTTCTAAAATAAAATGCCATTGGCAATTGTTGCTAATTAATGGACAAAGCATTAAAGCATTCAGCAAAAACGTTTAAGATTCAATACAGTATGATATGAAATATGGAGAAAACTAAAACAACCCCTGTTTGGAAATAAGGTCAGTTCATACCGCACTTCATTTCGTGTTGATTAATACGCGGCCTTGAATGTTTGGCCTATACCGCTTCTTTGCACATGGTTGGCTTTCAGATCAAAGGTCAAATCCTCCAACAACTTAACTGCTTATGGATATTAGTTAGTTTGTCACTTACAGCACATGGGAGAAGTGGAGGAGATAATGGGGTTGAGTTATGCATTTTCGCTTGTAAGGGATGAGTGAATGCATGTTGTGTGGTGTGTGGAGGGGCTGTGTAGGAGAAGACTGTGCATATATAGAATGAGGACAGAGGCTGAGAGGTGCATGGACGAGGAGACAAGAAAACAGTGCATGAAATTATGTATGCACTTAATGTCTTTGTATAGGGAGACATGGAAATGGGGTACATAAAAAGATGAAAAGCCTTGTGCGATTACATTCCACTCTTCAATAAACTCAATATTGTTATTGGCTCCTATACCAGATGAATATACTTCTTAATGCATTCAATCTCTGCAGTAGGTTTCTACTATGCTTTTCAATATTACGTTGTTCACAAATTAATATCTTAACATGTCACACATGAACCACACATTTACATTTTTCTAACTTGATGGAGCCCGATTTTAACTTTCAACTTTATTCGCTCCCACGGGAGCCAGGTGAAACAAAGGACACGCCAAGACTTGAATATAAGACACATAAAGCATGATAAAATGCACACGTGCTTAAACCTACCATATGAGTTCACATAAAATACACTGTGCATAAAAGTGACACTATTACCATAAAACCTGGAGAACATTCTGCCATCACCGTCCAACTCAGTCATCAATGCTTTACCTATTTTTAATTGTCCATGAACAAAGGCAGCCACTACAGTATATACACTCTCTGCATATAATGGGTATTCAAAGAGGAAAATCAGCAACATTTATGTAGAAAACTAACAAAAAAGAAACAGTTAATTCTCAGATTTATGTTGTCATTAAACCAAAATCTCCCAAATGGTCCATGGACAAGTTGCGATCCAGTGGAGTACATGAGGATATGTGGCATGGTGAGCCCTTAATGCTCAGATGAAGACAGTAAGCCCAGAAAACATGGAGGACATGAGGTGGATTCTGTCAGCATAAATCCAGCAGCCAACCGCATAGAGAGAGGGATATAAAAAGCAGGACAGTGACAAATTCAGTTGCAGTGCTTTTTGGTTCTGCCAAAGTGACGAAAGAAGTCTGTGTGCGTTTGTCTCTTCCTGTCTGTGTGTGTGTGTTGTTGTGACGGTGTGTAAATATATGTCTTTGCTCGCAGAGCACACGGAGGAGCAGATTTGTGAGACAAGCTCGAGCAGTTGCCTTCACAGCAGTGGTGAGATTGGAAGCGAGTGGTTTCTGAGCCAGTGTGACTGATGGCGTCTGTTAGCAGCGATGGCCACAGAGAGGACGTCTTGTACTGGCGGCATGGGTAAGCTGAAGCTTCCGGAAACAATGCTGTCCTCAGAGAGTCTGGTGACATGACAGGACAAGCAGGACTAGTGTTTCCATTCACAGTCCTCTCAACCCTCTGACATTTTTCTCGCTTCTACCTCTCACTTGTTATGATGCCCGTTAACACTCCTCGGCATCCATGTCTTCCTTCCTCTATCACCTTCTTAACGTGCTGTATCCCTACTACCGTCACTGAGCTGCCTCTGCCACAAACAGGCGACTGACTTCACAGTCCAGTCCTGCCTACATGTTTCTGTTTTCCTCCCAGACGAGGTTTACAACACCTTTCATAGATGCGTTGACACAAGCCACCTTCTTTCAATGTACCAGCAACTAAGAATTCTCTTTCTGTGATCTTTCTCTATCAAAGATAATATATAAGGTAGGGTTCTAAACCGCTGTCCCTACACACTTTTACCAAGTACCAATTATTTGACTTTAGATGCAACTATAAAAGCAATACTACTGGAAGTATCCGACATCTTCATGACCTATTCATGATATTTAGTTTTCATTACCTGATTGAAGTTAAGACAGGCTCTGACAGCAAGGTTGAAACACTGTCTCCTAGAAATGACATTTATATTTATTTTAGCAGTACGTTTGGGGGAATACATGATTGATAACTGACACTTTTTTTGAATGCATGAAGCGCTATGTTCTTTTACAGCGTCATAGGCAGCTGTTCAGGGTGGATGGTGGGTGTACAAAGTGCAAGGCATTGATATAAGGTTAGTTTGCTATTACATTTCAAAATAAAAAAAATATGATTTGAAAGGTTTAAAGTTTTGAAAGTTAAGTTTACACTTTCAAAACTTTAAACCTTTCAAGTCCTGAAAAATAGGATTCAAACATATGACAAAAAGATCTCAATGTCTGAAATGATTGTGCCCCTCTTGCAATGTTTGCAGTGTAAGGTTTTCTATGTTGCAGATCTGTGTCCTCAAAGTTTTGAAACTTGCTTTGCAGACATTTGGCACAGTCCTTTCAGACATTCAGTTCACTTTGATTTCAAAGATTCAATGCTGTCTTTTCAGACAGATCTACTCTTTCAGCTTTGCATTCGTGGATCTCTAAGCCAATCAGCTAACAGGAATCCATCTAAACAGATTTCCAATGGTCACAGTGGGAATATAACTTGGGTAGAAAGTGTGTCTCTGGTGATTTGAACCGTGCTGCTGCCAGGAATAGCTAGTGTAGCCAGTTAAGTGCTATAGCAAGCAGTTAGTGAGATATGTGCCACAGCAACAGTATCAAAAGACCCTGGCTAAATTAAGAGCTGGTAAATAAAATCCAATTATTAAAGACGCTACTGTTGGCAATAAGTAAAAGTTGCAGTTAATTGCGGTGGGTTCTGCTAGCTAAAACTGATATTTGAAACAATTTTATGGACATAACAGGGGTTCATAATGCAGTATGTAGGCTATAAACTATTCAACAAGCATTCATGTTAAATTTAAATAATCTGTTATTATTTGACATGTCGAGCATTGTCAAGTCTAGGCAATGGCACATTCAAAACCACATAAGCTGATCAAAGTGCTCTACAAACATAGAAAAAAAGAAGGTGGTGGTGGTGGACAGTTCGTTCCACAGACTGGGGCCCTCAATCCAAGCCTGGTCACCCCTGAGCTTCAAGACCAAGGGATGATCAGAAATGACAGAAGTGTTCTTGGTGGGATACAAGGAATCCTGCTTTCCAGACAGGACGAAAATAAGGCCCCAGGGCCATGAGGCACCAATAAGGGCATGGGGTACCTACAGTTCTTCCAAGATACTCAAGAATCCTTCCACTTCATCTGACATGTTCATGAGAGCAATAAAGGCCAGAATTGGACTTTTACCCCCTCCCCATTTACTCTGTCAGAGAGAACTCAGTAGTCAACTTGTACGCATCAATCAGCTTATTAACAGCCCACCTTCACTTACTCAAGAAGGACCTTTCCTTCATCTCTGTCTTAAGAATGTTCCCTGACATTCATCAACCCTTAACAGGCCATGCACAAACAATATCATATGAGGCCTAACCCAGAAGCAGGAGCCTAGGAATACTTGAGGACACAACTGTCATCAAACCAGCAGACGAGGATTCAGCAGTTTTGATTATGGACAGGGAAAACTATGTCCAAGAGGCTCAATCACAACTTCAGGATACCACATATATTACCAAAGACTTGACAAACCCATCTACCTGCACACAGTTGAATGCATTGGCCTTATCATAGACCAATTGGTCAATGACAAAAGTATCTCTAGATCACAGGCCATTTACCTAAAAGGACAGTGACCACCTCTATTTCGGTACTTCTACCTCCTTCCTTAAATCCACAAATGTCTGGAATCATGGC
The DNA here is from genome assembly GCA_037975065.1 of Chaetodon trifasciatus. Lineage (NCBI taxonomy): Eukaryota > Metazoa > Chordata > Actinopteri > Chaetodontiformes > Chaetodontidae > Chaetodon > Chaetodon trifasciatus. The sequence goes on along the minus strand of JBBMOE010000001.1, from coordinate 9,922,562 downwards.
CAGTTCCCTGGAAAATCCTCCCACCCTGCCCAATAATCTTGGACTGTGGCAGTGAATTATATGGTACAGCAAAATTCACCATTTCCTCAACCCTGTTTTGATCAAGTAACCAAGCTACATCAGGAATATCATGCATGCCAAGGATTTCATCATCAAGGTCAATGGAGTTTGCATGGCCAACAGGTAGGTTTCACAAGGTCACATTGTGAGACAATGTTACACAGTTAAAACGTCATTCAGAAAGAGAGTATGTAAAGGAGTGCGCAAAGTAAAACTGTTCCAAATTGTCAGTTTGTCTGTAATAATGCATAGAGATGAAGGGAAAACCTGTTGTGAAAAATCAATGATGTCTATGTGATTTGGTCTTCATAGTGGACATCACCAAATACATCTCAGAGCTGAATCTCAAGCTCCAGCCAGCTTCTCAGCTCTCTGCTTTCAAATGTGAAATAATCTGAAATTAAATTAAAGCTGTGGTAAGTGCAACTGGAAAGAGGAAACACCGTGCATTTTCCTACTCTGCAAGAACGAAAGCCTGCTGTGACATCCAGACAGTAGTTATTGGGCTGCAAAGCAAAGACCTACTACTCTGAGCAGCTCTTTTCAGTAAAGACTCTTGCAAAGACTCAGTTCCTCTCAAAACTTACTGACCCATTACTGAAAAAACAGCTGCGAGTATCATCATCTTAATCATCAATACCATCTGACACCAGACAACTTGCCAAAGAGAAGCATGTGTTCAATAATTTAGAATGACTGCTAAAGATGGGTCATGGAGTCCAAGGCCACCCTGATACCATCCACTCCAACTGCCATCTTAACTCTCTTCACATTTCTCTGCCTTCTCCCCTCTCATCTGTCCAGCATCGATGGACAGAGTATGGAGAACCCTGAAAGCTTGAAAACATCTCAAATCAGACAGTCATACTAGCACCTGCAGCAACACGCTTCAAAACACCAGTGGTGTGCTCCTTTCCTATCCACACTGTTTTGATAGTGTGACCAAAGGAAATGTGTTCCAATAGATCCCTGTTAGCTGACCAGTCCAGGCTGGTCTGGTCTTTTTGTGATAAGTGTTTTTTCGGGTATAGATAGTTTTCTCTGTTAAAACCATGCCAAAAATCCCAGAATGTATAGCTGAAAGATCAGATTCAATGATTGAAAAGAGCATTGTTTCTCTGAAAAAAGTTAGCTGAACCTTTAAAAAGACTGTCCTGAATGCCTACAAAGCAAGTTTTAAAACTTTACAAAGATTTGTAACGCTGAAAACATTACACTCAGCTTTGGCTCCCAGAGGGGGCACCAGGGGGCAGTGCCCCCCCATTTCATTCACTGTGCCCGTTCACTTGAATGAAAGCATGTCAGTGTTTTCTCCATCATCACTGTAAGTCTAGTCTCAATGGCTGTGGAAAATGGAAATTCATTGTAAAGTTTTTTTGAACCTACACATCCACAGCAACTACACAGTAACAACGTGAAACTAATGCATGAGAACTGCAAGGAGATGAAGAGCGGGAGACAGGGTCTGGACGCTGCCGAGAGATGTGACCACGGACCAGTTCATTATAGTTAATAATAATGCAGCGCAGCGAGGATACAGACGTTTCATAGAGGAGATGTGTGAATATAACACGGATCTATTTGTCACTGTTAACAGAGACTCCAGTCTTTGTGGTAGTTCTTACACTTCACTGATAAACCACAGGTCTGTAGAGTAACATTAGGCTTCATGATCAAAGAAAGTTTCTCTCACTCTCTCTGCTGTGAGTCTGCATCACACTTTTTTTTATCAGTTGATGGTTTTAATAATGCCTGGTTTCAAGGGCTGCTGCAGCCCTGTCAGCACCCGTATTTCCCAGTGTCTACGACTCAAAGTAAAACATTTCGGTCAATGTAAAACGTCCGTATCCTTGCATTTACACCAAAGTAATTTCTCCTTAAGGGTTTACTGTGATTAATAGGAAAATGATGAGAATGCATTTTGTTTGTTTGTTTGTTTTTAAAACATTCCCCTGTGGACCATACCACAGAATGGTTTCACTTTCACTATGCACACATACATTACTACGTCCCAGTAATTTGGTGCCCCCTCCTATTAGCCTTGTGTACCCCTGTGCTGTTTGTGCAGCGCAAAACTAAAACTTGATTAAACTAATACATGCAATAGAAAGTGTAGCCAGTTCCTTATAGTGCAAGCTTTTTGAGTCATAGATGAATTACAGGCTAAAACTAATTAATTTTCCCTTTTTAACTTCATTTGCGTTAACAATATAGGCAACTCTGTCAATTTTTCTTCAACTTGTGCAATGTCCCTCACTTGAGGTGTGCATCAACACATTTACCTGTCAAAACATGTTTGAGGGATCCTGATGAAGCGGAAGAGTGGCAGTTATGGAAAACATCAAAAGTATTTCCCACCGGGAAGCCAGTGCAGCTGGTGCCATAATACAACACATGGCACATCCCCGCCTGCTAAAGATTTGCTTCAGTGGAGTATCTGACATCTCCACAACTATTTCCTTAATTGACATAGTTAAGTATGCACCCTCCATCTCTGAATTGTAAATACCTGCCGTAATGTAGTGTAAAATTATTATTCCAGCATCAAGAAACAGCCATAATTTGCAGCTGTCAGTTCTGCCGCATATTAATTTCTCAAATGTACCGTTGTTTAGGAGCAGTTACATGGAAAGTATTGCACTGTTTTCCCACTATAAACTTCATTACCTCGCAAGCAAGTTGTCTGAATCCAGTATCAGCTCCTAACTTTTAATTGTTAAATTACCCTTCAGTGTTATTTATTATTTTTCCATTCAAACTGAGGTTATCTGGGATGTGTTATAAATCTTTTGACAAGGGCTTTTTGAATTCTTAAGCACCTGGGCATATTCATTGCACGGTTAAACTGCTATAGTGTCAACTCTTAAAATACTATGTGGACTTTATCCAATGTCAGTTTATTGATAGTATGTTAACCTTCAAAACTGCAGCCTTCTGTTACAGAGGACAGGTCTGGGAAGGGAATGATGAAGAGGGAAGGACTATTAAAAATAGGTTAAGCTTGTCTCTGCACTATTTCTAACAGGCTCAGTTTGTTCCCTCTGGGGTCTCAGCGATTTGGAGTGTGACCCTGACCCTTTGCTTCTACACGAAGACGGACACACACATACACACATACACACACACACACACACACACACACACACACACACACACACACACACCCCTCTTTGCCCTGAAGATTGCTGTGCACTTCACTGGAGCTAAATCACAGTGAATGTACTTGTCGGTTCCACTGGCCCTTAACGAGATCTGTGTTGCCGCTCTCGTTGCACTGTAAAGCACCAAGCTGAACATGATTTAGTCTCACAGAGGCATTCAAGAAATTCAAAGGAAGGACAGGTGTCACCTCTCTGATCATGATGATGTGACTTTGCTCTGAAAGCCTTCCTCACACATGTGATCCAATAACAAACTGGAGATAGAGTTAAATACTTGTTTGAAATATGGACATCAATGAAGGATCATTATCTTCTCTGTATAGTCATAGGGTTTATGGATGAATGGCTGAATAACAAAGGGAAGGATTAGAGCATGTTAGTTCCAACTCACAAGCCCCTAAATTATGTTTTTTTCTCTTGGCTTCACATTCTTGGAGGGAATAATAAAACACAAAAGTTTAGAATTTAGATCTGTGACATTTATTTGACCTCTCCATCTCTCCACGATCTAATAAGAATAACATATTAGGCAATAATCTAACAATAGTTTCATCAGTTGCAACAAGAGAGGCATTAAGGATGAAAAGTAGTATAAGCCTACATTCCTGAAGAACACAGACATGCACCATTACCAATCACATCTCAGTGAATCTTGGCAGAGAAGTCTTATTATCATCAGACTCCACTCACCATGGGCAATGTATCAGCTTCACTTAATGTAAAAAAGGAACATTTTGAGAAAATGTCCATTTTAAAGATGGTCCACTGCACTTTCAGCGATAAGATCGAAGCACTTGACATCTGTGTTTGGTAGTAGCTTCCTCCTTCACACGTACTTAACTTTTTAAGCCCAAAATAAATACTAATAAAACTCTTGTTTAATGAAGGACGAAAAGAAAACATGCTAATAGTTTTTAGCCCTTCAGACACAATAAGAATGTTTAATGAAGTGATGATTGTCTTTGCCTTATGAGACAGAGCTAACACCTTTAATTTTATTATTCTTTGGTAATTTTTTTGGTCATTCTCAAGAACAAGAGGTTATTTGTGTTCTAACACCAATGTTTAATGCCAACAATAACAGTTTAGGAGACTATTAATATAAACTGTTTTACTGTTTTCCTTTTTTTTTTTTTTCTTTTTTTTTTTTAGATTTGTCCGGAGAAGTTTAGTTTTATTTTTCACACCCATGAGTGTCTCGGGAGTGTCTCGAGCCGCACAAACAAACCATATCCAATGAAAGGTCAGAACAAGGCTAAGAGTAAAATTACCAGTTACTCTAACAACAAAATTTGTCTGTGAATTGGCCAACATCAGACTTTTTTCTTCTGAACCAACAGAAGAAACCTGCAGTGCTGATGTTTCTCTTCACAGACATTTTTTTTTTTGCATGAGAATGTCCAAATACAACGTGTACAATTTATTGCAGAATTATTGTTTTCCATCACATGTATGTTAGAGCTCCGAAATTTGGACCAGAGCTATAGAGAACCTATTCAGCCTGACTTGCATAAATTCACAAACTCGGTCGGATCTCAATTAATCAGGAATTGAGAATATATCCTTGAAGACCGCACAACTGTTTGCACTACTGTCCACATCATGCAGATATTAATAGCATCGGTCTAAGCATTTCCTCATATTTCTTCACCACCGTGGTCTGACAAGTCATCCAGCAATCTTTTTTATTTGCCTTGTTTTATAGTGACATATTAACTACATAAACTACAACACTTACATAGATATGCATGATTGTCACACTGGCATGCATGGGGTATACATAAAAAGTGCAAACTCTGAATTATGTCTGTAATAGTCCTTCACAGGCAACTCTTTGATTTACTGAGCATATTAGCGCATCTATAACATTATCACCGAGGTTAGAGTATTTATTTCATCAATCAACTCGCATGAACATCTGATGAGACCAAAAATTAGTACTATAAATTAGTTGCACACCAGTAAATTAGCTGCAGACTGACCTTTTCATGGGCTGCAGATGCAACTGAAATACATCCTCCCTCAGACAGCAGCCTATAACATGGATCTGTGCATGTGGAGGATTTCCAGGATCAGGTGTAAACTGGGATAACAACCTGGTGACTAATGTGCAGTCGCTGAGACATACAGCAGTGATGGTGTATCGGACACAACAGAATCTAGAGGTTGTTGAAATCCGCATCATTGTTCATCTAAAACAAGGAAATAAACAACAAAGACAGAAAGATGCTGTTTTACATTTTTGTCACGTCCCTCCCAAATGCTGAACAGTAGATGGAAATCGCATTTGTGAGCTGAACAATGAACATCAGTCATGATCAATAACAATCAATTCATGCAATAGAAGCAGGGCCTAAAAGGGAGAGCTTGACATTTAAATTCTAAATGTTACTCTCCAGTATATGGGATTCGTAACTCTGAAAAAAAAAAAAAAGTTTCTACAGTAATCTTATCCTTCAATTAGCCGCGTGGCTTGAATTGTTAGTACACTGCTTGCAAGTAAGCAAACACATTTCCTTTTTTGGTGTCCATTAGTTTGAATGAGAAATGGTCATAGTACCCGATGAACTGAAGAATTGTTCCTGTTGTGACAGTTTAATAACTTAGTTTAATGGTGTATCTTTTACCAAGACCGATCGTGTATCTTATTGGACACCATCAGTGTATTCCTTATCATGTTTATTCACCTCCAGTAAAATTACTGCTAATTCTGACCAGCAACATGCTGAAACATGATTACCGTCAAATTCAAGCGATTTGGAAGACTTTGGGTGTTGCAAAAGCCTCCAACTGTTTTAATGCAGACTGGTCCAAATATTAGAAGGAAAAAGTTGTGTTGCATAAACACATATTTGTGTGTTTGTGCCAGGGTGATCAAAATGGCAAAGGCACAGTTACAAATCAATTAAGACTGAGTGAAATTCCACCAGCAGAAAATACAGAAAACAGCTCAGTAGACTGAAAGAGGGAGACAGATGGGAAACAAACAGGCTTGCTGTCAGTGTTGCTCTGCAGAGTGCAACATACTCTTTGTGTGTGTGTGTGTCGGTATGTGCGTCCAGCACATGGGCACGATCCTTGCATCATAATGTAATTTGCTGCCAAATCTTGGACACCCACTGATAGTCTGTTAAATTGGTGAAGGAATCTGTAGAGCAATTGCTGATAACAAAACTGAACTACTAGTACCCTGGATTGGATTTAGTTTTGGGATTATCCCATTTGTGCATTTGTTACATGTAATTATCATATCCTGATTAGAGAAACCCTGATGATGATTTATCCTGGGTCTGAGAAACTACATATGCTAGTGGTGAGGACATGTGTGATCAGTGTCTGCAATCTATGAAAGCTCACATTCTACATGAGTGAAGACATGGACAAAAAACTATCAAAATGATGAGTTAAATAATTCTGAGCTACACGCTGATATATGCCTGTAATGAGGAGGATAAATTCATGATCACTTGTTTTCTCATCGTTTGTTACTGGTAATAAGACCCAGCAGGCAGTGCCCAGGCTGCGTTCAACAGAAGAAGATTAATCCAGAATTGCTAAATCACAGAAATAACATAGACTGGTAGCGATTTATTTAAGATCAATCCAGTACTTTGCCACACAGTACACATCATCTACTTGATTTGCACTAGTAATGTCCAGGGCATCACTATAATTGCACAGTTTATACATATTAGAAGTTGGTTCCAATTTTACATTAGACTCAAGATTATTGTATATTCTAGTCCTATTCTATTTAGTGTCTCACATACCTCCTTGAGTGTCCTTATCTTGTTTTTTTAATTATTCATGTGATTTAGTTCCATGTCAAGCAGTGGCATAACATATCATCATGTATGCCAATTACTGTATTATGTATGATGCACATCACATCCCACATATGATCAAAAGCAAGATCTGACTTAGGATACAAGTGTGCATAAAAATGTCCATGACCACAATGAAATTATAATTGCACTCGTGTCTTAATTCTTGTCGACCGTTGTGTCTTCCACACTCAGAACTACCGTACTCATGCATGTTCTACTGTAGGTGTGTATTACCAACCGATTGTGTTTGGCTCCATTGTTTCAGAAAATCTATTAAAAGCAGTTTCTGGAGACATATTGCTGCATTCACAGTTTTCACAGGTAGTGGTGATAGGTGCTAAACAATTAATGGCCACTTAAAACACCTGCTTACAAAATATCAACCAAATGAAGAGCATAGTATAAAAAATGTGTTTGGCCCACACATATAAACAACTGCTGTTACAGTGGAAATAATTATGCAAGTGTTCTGCAAAGAAACCAGAGAATCAAGGGAACTATATATTATCTGGGTGTGCAAAATCCCTTGCTCTGCTGTACGCTGAGCGACCAACCCCCTGCTCCGTAGTGTACGGAATAACACGAGCGTCAACGGAAAGACCCGATCACTTCCGCGGATACAGTTGAACAGCCCGGAGGCAGCTAAGTTATCGTTTGAGCGCTGCTCACATCCTCGGTAGCTGCGACGGTGTCGGACGGAGCCGAACCAGGACTATCAGTGTTGACATTCGTGCGTGGATGCAGAGTGAGTTGGCACCGGACATCTGTTGTTTGTTGTCTGCTGTTTGCAATGTGTGGTGCGATGCTGGAAGTTCGGACTGGCCGCCACGTTACTATGTGTGCTCTCGCACTCGGATGTTGTAATGTATAAATATAGTCACACAATCATTAATATGTTTGCCCTTTGCTATATATGTGTCCTGTATATGCAACACTGTTCGGATTGAATCGATAATATTGTGGATGGGGTTTGCATCCGCTGATATTTAGGTTTACTTCAGTTAACATTTACACTGAATCATGTGTCTGTTTGACCATATTGTTATGTACCTCATTCTTTGTATGACAGATTATTATTTATCTGTTTAGTTATATTCATTGTTTATTACTCTTATTACATTCTAAGGTAACCACAACTCAGCACGTCCTGTAAGTTCATGTGGGATACAATAAAGAAGGATAACAAATTACAACCATCTGGAGTAGCTGCAGTTCTTCTTACCGAGAACTAAGGCCAGACCTGTGTACGCCAGCATTCATAAGCATTCAGAATATATGACACTGGGAGTGAAGCATATTCAGTGTCAGAACTGGACTTCTCTAGTTTGTGATATATGTACATGAGAGTAAATCAACACACAGTCTAGATCTGGAGGGAGTCAGGTTTGGTGACTTTACAGTGGAATTGATACTATTTCCAGATGATGCTGTCCTGTTGGCTCAGTAAGACTTTCACCCCTTTACACTCTGTAAAATATGTCTCATATGCAGATTGTATGTAGGTATTATTTAAGCCAAACTACATTTACACCTGGTATCAACATTAACATTAAGATCTGATTGAAATCACTCTGTCCAACTTCTTGTTCTTGTTCTTCCTTCTTGCAGCCATCAGTGAAGCTGTGCTATTGTATGGACTTTTGATCACTTTTCAAAGAAGCTGTCTCCACAACTTGCAGTCCAATCCCCCAAAATGCATTTTAAAGTAAAGTGTAAATGGATTCTATGATGTCTTATGAGCACTGAGGTGGTTTGTAGCTGACTGTAATGTGGTTTGGATGAATTTAAGTACTGTGACACCATGGTTCTGTCCCAGCTGCCCCAAACGGAGTTCATCTATATTGGAGTTTTATTAACAAATAGTGGTAAAAAAAAAAAAAAAAAACATTATAAGGATTTTATGAGTACCGGCTGCAGTTGGTTTGTGTTGGAACACTGTGGAAGAAGCAGCTAAGTTATAAAGCCAAGTTCCCTTTTATTGGTCAATCTTTGTTCTTTGCACATGGTGTCATCTTTTGGTTAAAATAAAGGGCTCATGGATACAAACAATTTAGATGAGGTTTCTGGTGTCACTGATAGAAGGTCAGTGGTGCTTGGAATGAAAAAAAAAAAAAAAAAAAAAAAACAACTTGAGAAGGTTAAGGCATCTTGTATGGAGGCTTCCCCGTGGAGGTCTTCTCAGCACACCAAATACAAGGTTAGAAAAGAAAAAAAAACCTTCTCTCCACACCAAAGTTCACTAACTTCATTATTTCAGATCAAATCTCTGTAGGTAAGGTCCACAATTGCTGCTTTAAAACTGTTGTACTGAGGCTTCATGCTTGGGTGGCACTGGAAACAGTCACTGGTATTGGTATCATGCTTAGCTGAGGCTTGCAGTCTTATGATTGGAGATTTCCCCATTTGTTTTCTGTACTTTCTGCTTTCAGCTATCACTTTACACCATCTGAGATAATGCAGTTGAACCCCTTCACATTTCATGCTGCCATTTGAACTGAATTAGCTTTGCAGACCGTTGCTGTATCTGGGGGGGTGCATGATTGGTGGCTTGCCACAAACTTGTGTTTTTGAAAGCTATTGTAGCTTAAAATGTTTAGGTTACCATGATCTTTGTGTTGCTCTCAATTTTTGTGCCACTGGCAGGGAGGGAGATCTCCCTTTAACAGAATTAGCTCAACTAGTATCAATAACATTTCCTGCGTGATTAACAAGTCATACCAGCTTATGCCAAAATGCCAAACTATCCTTTAAAGTAACGGGTGGTGAAATGATAACTGAGGAATTCTAGATGACAAAATGCAGAATTACTTCTTATGCTTCATGTCAGCATATATAAATGTTCATTTGTGAATAAACTGAAACTTTTTGCCTCTTCTGGTGCATACAACAAATCAAAATGGACATATAAAAATCTTTTGAAGGCATGAGTCACCATGTCATAAAAGGATCATTATTCACAGTTGCATTCACAACATGATTTGTTTCTTTTGAATACAATATTTACTTGCTTAAATGTGAACCAACTGTTTCAAACAATTCTGGGAGTGATGAAAAAGGAACAGAAAGGAAACAGGAGGCAAATGGTTTGGCATGCATTCTGTGAGCTTAACAACCATTGTTGAAACAACTTTCATGCAAAAGTTATTCTCACTCAACTTCAGTTATGGATGGCTGGTTGCTGACTTCCATAAAGCACATTTGTACTTTTGATGCGGGATATATTGTCATGTTATTGGCCAGCAGTATTTATAACTGGCATTCTCTGCTGTCAGGGAAAGGTTGCTGAGATAGACAATGCGTTGCATCGTTCAGACAAGCCTTATGTAGGGAAAGAGTCAAGATATTGACCCCTATTACAAAGCTCTAGTGAAGTACTGTATGTGCAGTACACAGACACACACACACACACGAACAGCCACAGTCAGTGGTACATCTGCTCCTTAATCCAAATTTAGGTGTTCTATTTAGTCTTTGCTGAGCCTTGTCTATCGACGGACACTCTCAGTTTATCCTTTATCGTAAATTTTTTAAGCAAGTATCCAAGTTCTCATTAAACCGTTTTAACTGTCTCCTCAATACGACATCCTCACAACCTCTTTCCAATAATGGCTGTTCTGGGATGTACATTACAGCTACAGTCTGCCTATCTGTTGTATAAGGGCTCTCAGAGGTATTGAAATGTGTGTCTGAGCCTTGTCCAGGGGCTGCTGATGAAAATGCATGAGGGTGGTTTTGCCCTTCACTTATCAAACTTAGTACATTAGACTGTGTGCTGAATCACAGGGGTGCTAACTCAAGTGTTTATCAACTTTGGATTTAGTGCACCCACAGGACCACATAGCTTGGCTTTGTCCTCACTGAAACCACCTATTCTGGTTAAGAGAGTGCCATGACAACTTTCATTTGGTTAGTAAGGCCCTATTATGCAAATTCATTTAAACCAACTGTACTACTGCCATTTTGTATATTGAATTTACAACGATAATGCAAATACGCTCCCAATAATCCTTATTTAACCTGCAGAACTGTGGAAGAAGTGAAGTAGAGTACATTTTATTTGTATGTCAGCAGCCGTTGAGACCTCTTTCTGCAAATGCCACCATAGGTCTTTAAGAGGGACGACATCATTCTAATACATCATACCATCATGATAATGATCTCCAATTAGCTCAAGTCCATTCAGGGAATTAAATGGTAAAAGGGGACAAAGATCAGCCCGTCCTTATGAGTGTGAAGCTGTCAACCCACAGTACTAAGCACTCTGATGTCTTTGAAGTGAGTTCAAAAGGCAACGACTGCGATTCGAAACTTTCCAGTCGAGTCCTAATGAGCATGGCATCGCCTCTTACAGGAGTTTGACCTTTGGAGGCAAAAATGTCTTTTCATTTTGTAGGTTCACTAATAATACCAGTCAGAGGAAGTTGTTCTTCCCATAAAACCCAATTGTTCTTACAAATTTTGGAGTGTGGAATCACAGCATTTTGTTGATTTGCTGGAAAACATAGGCCACAAAAGGCTGCACATGCTGAAAATAAGTATTTTATAATTAAAACACTCAATAATAAAAACAGAAAAAAGCATGTAATCAAAACTACTTTCAGGTTTCTAATCAAAATTGTAAGCTTATGTTTATACTACAATATAATGATGTGAAGCTAATCTTTTGTTGCATCAATTTCTCTGGACAAACTGGGAATAGAAACAATTCAATTTAATTTCAGACTAGATAAAACTGTTGTTTACTGTAGAAACGTACTGTACTAGAGTTGAACAGCTTGTTATTTGTACAGTCTCTTGGGGAAATAGCAACAGCAGCACAGGAAAACAAAGCGATGGAAAGCTTTACAGAAATGTCAGTTGACTGGAATTAATTTCCCCTGCTGCAGGAATTCAAAGAGCAGGATCACAGACACGCTGATTATCATCAACAATTTAAATCGGCACATTTAAATACAACAATGATAAAGATAAGTGGCTAATACTTACGAGAGGTTGGGGATATACTAAGGGTAGATAATATGATTTTTAAGAGAGGAAACAAGCCACTCATATTTGATCACTGGGATGCCCTATCATCATAATCTTAATGCTGACACAAAAACAGTCTAAACAATCAGAGCAGTCTTGCCATGCTAAAGCGACAATAATCAATATTTGTACAATAACAATGCATCAAATGACAATGTGCAATGTAAAAGATTTGGTTCAGTATTACCTGTCTCACTTTGGTGACACTGAACTCTAAAAACCCACTGCATGCTACCTGACCAGCACCAAAGACCATACAGTTATTCTCTATTTGGTGAACAAATTGTTCATACAGACCATACAGTTATTCACTATTTGGCAGCTAAAGAGCCAGATATTTCCCCCAAGAGTTGGTTGAGACCAAAAATAGAGCTGAAAGGGGAGTGAATACTCGGCTTAGATTTGTTAGGTGGCCAGCAACACAACTCCAAGTGAATGCTAATGTTGGTCTGTTTCTTTTGAATGTGTAAATAAGCAACATGTTCCAGTATTAACTTTATGTATTTGAGGAGAGAGATTTATGGAGGCAGAACCGTGTCCGCAGAAAGTTTATCTAATTTCCCCTCCTCATTTTATTTTTCAATTTCAATTGTAATTCTCCTTTTTGAATCATTTATGTTTGTCTATGTCTGTATGTGTTTTATCATATCATTTCATTTCACTGTTGGCCTTGTGTCTGCTGTGCAGAGGATAAACAAATACTTGACAGGCACATGTCCAGTGTTACTACGGAGCTCAAACATGATCCTCATGACTAAATAACTGTATTTGTGGTACAGCATGCCTTACTTACCTTACAACTTACACATTTCCATAAGTATAAAGAAATGCTACTCTCAGTTAAAAAGGAAGGTTATGAGCTAGTAACAATAACTTAATAGCTTTCCTTGTATACTGTGTACCCACTCACACACAAAGGCAGCTCTCCAGTGCGACTGAATAAAAAGAGGTTATAAAAATGCATTAAACGTATCTGTGTTGGCTGTATATGACTAGAACTGATGAGAAGGGACAAAGGGATTTCTGAAGACTGGGAAAACCCATCCTGAACATCACAACCACTAAATGAAGTTCTCGGCTGCTAAACAATTAATATGAGCCTACACTTTATTAAATATGCAATAAAGACTATTATGGCTAAGTGTGGAAATAACAGCCATTCTTCCAAGCATTAAAATGTCTAGCTCCATTTGAGGCTCATTTATGGAACCTCTCCCATTAAGGATACATTAATACTGCAGGCATAGTTGAAGGGCATTGGAAAGTACTCTTCTAAATATTAAAGATGGCTGTCACTGGAAAAATATGTTGTCAGCAGCCTGAAGAATTAGGGCTATGTAAATTTCATCACATCCCCGCACTTAATGACAAAGCAGAGATCAAAATGTCATGAAGGACAAAAAAGCTCTCCATATCTGATTTAAACAAAGTCAGACACAAGATGATTATTTAATGACCGCCTGTGTCGCAAGAAACACATGGACACACACGCAGAGGACTAACCTCCCACACTTTAGTTGTATTTTTTAAGAACAGGGTTGGAGCTTACATGTGTAACCAAACCTGACACACTTCAGGCACATCTTGCTTGACATCTTTGAGTTTTAAAGAACATATCAGTAACACTGTGTTGGTAACACTTTACAATTCAGTTTTTAACTTGTTCATCACTCTTTCCTTCTTCTCACATCTTTGTGTATAGTGTTACCAACACACTCTGACTTTTTAGCCATTTCTTCAGCAATCATTCACTTTTTATTTAATGTAGTTGGCTGTAATTATCAAATTTCATGATATACATAGAAGTAGTTTGTATATTCTAAAGCTACGACCTTATTAGTGAATTTTAAATATTTTTCTTCACCCACAAATTTACAGTTAACATGAACAAGCAGTCCAGTCACTGATGCTGCAGTATTCAAACAAGCAAAAGACAAACACAGTGCACGCTCCAGGCTGTAAAGCATGAACAATACAGTATTCTCATTAGGTTATGATCAGGTCAGGTTAAAAAAATATTCAAAAGTAAAACATTTTTGTTATCCTCTTTTAATAAAAATGATCATGTTAACACATGCAATGAAACCGTATGAGTGTTTCCATACTAAACTAACTAGACCAACATGTTTTGTTCACCACCCACACTGCCACCTGCTTTAATACTAAACAGAAATATACTGTGGATTGTTTAAAGCTGTTTCACAACCACCTAAATCTGTCTACATTTTTTTTCAGTTGAAGGCAAAGGACGAGTGGCATTAAAACATCATCAAAATGATTTGACAGGTCGTGCATTATAACAACAGTGTGATGCGGTGTGCAAGTTCCAGGATGTGAAGCGTATGTCTGGGGATGAAAGCATTAATTTCTGTGACATATATGGTGATAAACACTTTGGAATAAATGTATATTTAACAGGTAAACATTAAAATGTAATTTCAGGGTGTAATTTGTATTTAAGATCAAAATGCTTGCTGCTCTCTTGCTGCATCTTATAATTAAGTAATGGCTGTGGCTCCATTTTCCTCTGTATATACAATAAGAATCTGTGAATGTTGATTTCTGGATGTCCTATAAATTCAAAGTTAAATTCTGAGTTAGGTTCGTTTTTTGGATTGCTGTGGATGTAGACATCAAAAGGATGTAGACATCAAAAGTTTTTTTAATTTGTGGGTGCCAACTCTTTTCAAGCTCACCAATGCTCTTTTCCTTTGGTCTGACTTTATCGTTAAAACGTAACATGGGCAGTAATCAACATTATCAGAACTTCACGTTCACCAGAGCTCTACTCATGGAAATATATCATGGGGACTGGCATAAGTAATGACTGCAAAGTGTAATTGAATTTGATCATATTAATCTTCATCACATCAGATTTTGCCCAAAGAAAGAGAAAATGTGGAGCCCATCTTTCAATGTCCAACTAAAATTTCCCAAAAAGAAGCCATCCAGTTTCACCTTAGTGACATTTGACAAGTTTAGATGGATTTAATAACCTCAATGGACACCCCTGGCATGGGATTGTGATGTTTTAAAAAGGACATCACACTTGGAACAATTTAATTTTGCAAGCTGAAAATCAGCAGATGACATTAATAATAGAGAACAGTGATGTAGTTTCACTGGTTTATAACAAAGGCCAAAACACTCAAAGCATTAGCTATGGTGTCTTCTTAGATTATCACATGTAAGTCCAAGGTTAATTCCTTTAACAGTGTGTAAAATGCAGGCCCAGTGTCCTGTAGCTGAATCCATGTTTGACTTTTGTAGCTTGCCTTTATCTGAGTGCTCAGAAAACGGAAAGGTAAGGTGAGTTAAGAAATGCCTCAAATACAGTCTTAGCATGGGCTTATGTGTTCTTGGTGCAGAAACAATGATCTTTAAAAAGGTTATTGGACTAACCTTAAATGAGAAACTAAATACACTATCGGTTCCCTGAGAATGCAGCACAGCCAGCAGAGAAACAGTCTATTTGTTGGCGGCAATAAAGTCTGCATCAACAATATCTCGAAGACAAGAGAAATTTTTTTAAGTGAAAGCATCCAGAGCTGTAGATAACCGCTAAGTTAGGTTGGAAATTTGTGACTAGGCCTAGCAGTATTGCCCAAACATAAACAAACTCGTAGTCTGCTGTTGTTGTTTTAGGCACATGCTCATTATGCCAAACAACCATAGGCATGTGCAAATTGAGGTGATGATGTCATCATTTCCCAACATGTACACGCAGATATGGAGAAACCAGTTTAGTAAAATATGCACTCTAGAAGCCTTAAAAAAAGGAAAAGAACTCTGTTCTACTTAACGAAAATGACGCTTGTGTGTGAACAAGAGGCCAAAACGAAGAGGAAAATGTGTGTTTGGAAAAATATCCATGTACATGTGGAAAAGGCCTGATTCAAATGTAAACTCGGTAAGTGTTATGGTTGTTACCAAACAATAACACTGAAAGAAGATCATTAACCATGCTGACAGTGGAATATGTTGTACTAAAACCTGCATTTTGAGTCACAGTGGGAGAGAGAAGGGCAGACGAGATGAGCCTCTGAGATTCTGAAAATATCCCTGGTCAAGGTAGAACAAAGAAATTAGGTTAAACACTGAATGGCTGCAAGGGTCTGTAAATTTGAGTTAATCAGCGGGAGATGAAGTGGATTATCAACTTAGAAGTATGCCTCTGTCAGACCATAAGAAATATCATCAGAGGCAATGTTAGCTCAGAAAGCAAGAGGCTTCCATCAAAATTGAATTTCAGAATTTCTGTACATGCCAAAAACAGATCATTTTGTGTTAATCACTGAGGAGTCTTCTGAAGGTCATCAAACTCATGCTGCTTCTTCTAACAAAGAAGATCCTCAAGCAGTATTAACTAGTGAATTTCAGTTGATGCTCATGAAGTATCCTCTTGTATTCCTCACATTTTTTCGAAAAGCATCCACTACAATGGACAGCAGTATGAGACTCTGAAAGAAAGAACAAGAATTGTGCTTTAATCACTCCTTGCATATTGTTGTAATAGTAATGATAATAATAATGAAGGGGTAGCGAGCAATGAAGTATTGTCATTACAAGTCTCTGCAAGACCATCCCTGATTATGCTGCCCTCAGGAAAGGCTTTAAATTGAGGATAGTTTTCTTCTTTTTCCTTTGTTGTCATGCACATGCAGCGCATTTCCGGGGGGGCTGTGGGAGTTTTCTGTCTTCTCTGAGGCTGAATTTACTCCATCAAATGTATGTAAATCTAACAATAGCTTATTCCAATACTGGCTGCTCAAGTCAAAAAAGATGATAAAACAGACACTGGCACCACATTCCTACTGTACAGTAAGCATCCATTCACCAGCTGGCCTATTATAAATACTTTTGACCAAATGAGTGTTCAAGAAAAAGATATAAGCAGGTCCTGCTTAAGCTTGGATGATCAGTATCATACAGTGACACACTGATCAATGAAATTTGATACACAGCAAATAATCAACACAACATGCACAATGTAAAAGGGATGGACTACCTGCCAAAATGGCAAAAAGTTTATGAAAGGATCTCACCGAAAGGGCTTAAAGAAGAGCAATGTCAGTCAAAGTCACACGTTTTGTTAAATATGCCACAATGATTTTAATGTATCACACGGAGGAAAAAGCGACAAATCAAATAAAAAATTACAAGCACGTCCAAGACTCCACCAATAACTGTATTTACACAATCTCTGCCATCCATTTTCGTAATCACACCACTTCTATCAATTGCGTCACTTGCCGGTAGCCTTTCTCAAAATCACAATGAATCATAATGTGTAAGTAATGTGTGCATGCTCTTCAAGTGATACATATTTAAACTAAGTGCTGAATTTATCTGCCCTTTTGCGTTTTCTTTCTATAATGCAGGGATGTTCGCAGCATTTCACTTTCAACCAGGAATCTGATTCTGACCACCTAACTGCAGTCACTCAGTGTAGAAGCTAGTTAACCCAATCCTTGTTGCTCTGATATCTTAAAGCGAGTGGTTGCCTGGTGGTGATTAGTGATGGGGTAGTTCAGGATGGAGCACCAGAGAATTTCCTTGATTTTCACATCCCAATGTTGAGGTATGCATGTAAATACAGAACATATAGAAAACATAAATGAACACATTTGGCTTCTTTGGAATGCTAAAATTTCTCCATCAGACCGTTGAAGGAGTGCTCAGTCCATCAGGTTCAGAATAAATGAAACAAACTCATAACCCCAGACCATGCTGTGGCCAGACAATATTCATCAGATGAACTGTTATGTGCGTGTGTGTGTGTGTGTATTCTAAGCAGTGCATAGAGATAAATATATTAGGTATTTAAGCATGGCCATGTGCCAGATCAAGTCAAAGGAGGGGACTCAAATAAATCTCAAATTTTCAACCTTAACTTTTTCCATGGTAATCGTTCCCTAAACTTAACCAAGGAATTATATTTGCCCAAACAATATTGTATCATAGCCATAGTGGCAGGACAGAAGAAAACACTCATACTGATCTTTTGACATTCACATGGGTTGATAGACATAATTTGTAATTTGGGTATGTGAACTTATTGATCTTTTCATCACATTAAATGGGTTGTGTTTGCCATTTTTTCACCCTTTAGGTTTTCACTCACTCATTCATTCAAACAACCGAGAAGTGCAGTTTCTGAATATCCATCACATACACAGAATATACTCAAACACCACACATTTACATACATACACATGAATAGCAAAGCAAATAATGTCTTCTCAAAGATATCAACATATTGTATTGTGCAGACGGTACCCACCTGCATGTGCAAGTAACACAAACAATTAATTTGCTCTCAAAAATTGCCTGTGCATCAACTTTCAACCTTATTAGTTATTGTTTCAGTGCAGTATTCTCACTAGATCTGCATTCCAGCAAAATATTGAATGGAAATAGAAGTGAACTTAACTGAAAAGTAATTTAAATAAAACATTTACTATCATACAGGTGAAGCTAATGTATTGCTGCTGCATGCTGCATACAAACCATTCAGACCACTGGCAGGTAGTAATGAAGCGGATAACATCCACAGTCAGTGTATTGGTATAAACTTTTTTGTCAAACTGTCTTACTAGTAAATTCTCAGACCACATCAAACTGTGACAGGACATGTATTTTAGTTGTAGTGGCAAAAATGAATTTGTCAAGAAGTAAAGCATCTACAGCATGTCAACTTCAAAAAATACATCCAATCTTCTTTATACCACCTGAAAAGCCAGCCAGTGTCACAACTGCAGCAAAGAAAGATGAGGCAGGGAGTGGACTGCAATGCCAGATGATCAGCTCCTTTCTCCAGGGACAAGGGTTTGAGATAGAAAGAGAAATGATATCCCTGAGAAGGATGCTAAGTACCTGCCCTGCTAGGTTGTGAAAAGCTCTTAACAGTCCTGGTGGCTGCCGCGCTTGTACAACAAGCATGCAAGGTGGCACATAGAAGACAGAGGAGGTGGAGCATTTCTGTAATAACTGATGTATTTAAGGTAATTTTATATTGCAGAAGTTGTTCTGCTAACCACATTTGCTTCATCATCAAGTGTACTTTTTTGTGATAGAGTATTTTGAAGTAATCTTTTCCATATCCGACATATAACATATACAATTTTGCCTCCCTGCTGTATGTGTCTCTCTTTTTATAAACTGTCTTTGGGGCATTTCATGCCTGATAGCGAAAGAGGAGAGATGACAGGAAGCAAGGGAGAGAGAGACGCGCCAACGGTTCCCAGCTGGATTTGAATTGAAGACGTTGTGGTTGACGTTTGGCATCTTAATCCCTAAACCATGGGGACTCCCATGTTTCTTTCTTTTTGTGTTAATCTACCTACTTAATCTTTAGTCTTGAGAAGGATGCTGTTACACAAGAATAATAGACTTCTTTCACTATTCTTTGTGCATCTCGAAACTCTGCTGGATACATGTCAAAAAATGCAAAGTAGCTGCTCAGTTGGTCTGAGCAGGTGTTGGGACAGGCGGCACTTCTCCCACTTTGGTGGAAGACATGTCATCCAATACTTGAACCACACAAATGTCTAATTGTTGCACAAGTCACTGTTTTCACTGGAGGATGCAGTGCCTGCACTTACTGCTATTACCTGTGGACTGCTTTTGGTTGTGCAGCTGTGTGATATGGGAGAAGAGTTGCAGAAACCCAAGTGCTGCACTGTGCCTTGATTTTCTGTAAGATAAGCATCCAAAGTCCAGATAAGCTGATGTTAACACCCAACTATAAATACAGTCAATAACATAAGCAAGTAAAACAAAAAATTTAGCAGAAATTGTGTTTCTGACCGCACAACAGAATTGTAAAGACAAATAAACAAATAGCAATTTCATGTAACTATTATTGCATTTAGATTTATTACAAATTTTATTGTATTTAAGCTACCTGTTGCAGCGTACTCTGCAAAAATGAAGCTAATAGTTGTTGCCAGTTTCTGTGTATCCATGTGTAAAACAGAATATTTGGATTTTGATTCGCACATGTCCATTGTTGCTTTGTGTAATGAGCATGACACAGCAACATTGGCAGACCACGGGTTAGTTTGTGTTGGTTAGCACTGCAAGGTGGTGTGCCAGACAGTTGTTAGATAACTGCAAATAAATTAATAAATAGCTATTTAATGTATCATTGATGTAGACTTTATCACCACCTCCTGGCCTGGTATGCTTGTTTGAGTGTTAGGAATAGTTTGTGTGTTCCCTTGTGAACAATCACATTTTGTAAAACAAAGGTTGTGTGTGGGGGGGAATATCTGTTTTGAAAAAATACAGACATTTGTACCTGTGGTCCAGATCTGAGTATGCCCTAGTTGGCTACAGCTCCTGCTGCTTTGCATCTGCTTGATTACTACCCAGCTGCTGCTCATTGCTCCAGAGTACTTAAGGCAGTGACTTAAACCACCTCTTTCAGTTTGTCATTTTGGCCTTTTGTACTGACAAGGGGGTAATCCTTCAAACTTCTAACTTAGCTTTGCTACTTGTGTGGTTTACCTCATCTTCAGTTCCCCTGGTAATGTCAGTGGCCTTACATAGTCCATTAGTCTCTTGCTTGCTGTCCTCAGTCATCCACCAGTCTTCTGCTGTGGCATACCACCAGTCGGTGATCACTAGACTCAAGCTTTCGCTCTTCAGTTGCCCACAGTCTCTCCCTGCAGTGCGCCCACTCCTCCTAGTCTTCACCCCCCACTGCCTGCCAACGTCCTCTTGTTTAGTTTCAGTTATTCATTTCCTCGAAGTCAGGCGGTGATTCTGAGGCCATTTCAAGGAGCTATCCTGCAAAGTTTTCCTGGAAAAAAAAATGATTGCGTGATAGATGTAGAAATTTTACATAAAGAACTACATAATCTACAATATATCTTGGACAAACATCACTTGCTTGGGTGTTTGCAGGAGATAATCCCAAAGGACTCATCCCCTTCCCTCTGGAGGGAAGCTTCAGAGAGTCTGCCAGTTTTTTAGCTACTACTGACACATACATTTTACCAGGATAATGCAATATGTTGAATATATGATGAAAAGTTCAAACAGTTCCAACAAAAGCTGAACAATTTAGCTGTCATGACAGTATTGTTTATTGCAGAACTGCTGTATGAGACCCTATTAAATTTGACTAGATGTACCTAATAAAGTGGCAACTTGGCAACTGAGTGCATATTAATTTGCAGTCATAATGATTTATTGTTATAAATGCAATAAGACATCAAAGCCAAATGTTAGTATCTCTTTTTGCTATTTGTGTTAATTCATGTAATTGTTATTAATGTTATTGACCTGAATGAAGCCACCTAGAATTAAATAGTCAAGGGGGTTGTGTTCCTTGATTAATAAAAAAAAACTAAAAAATAGCAAATCTAAGGTATTTTTTACATGATACTTGGAACCCCAAGATCCCTATTTTCATATTCCATCAGATTATTAGCAATTATAAATCACGCAGCACTTTTAAAACTCTTCATAAGTATAACTTTTTTTAAACTTTAAATGTTCTTTTTCACAAAGTCACAGAGTACAAAACTGAGATTGGTCATTTCTTTTCTGCGTTTATCTCAATTTTCAACGTGAAAAAATAAGTTCCAAAATGAATTGATGCCTTTAGTTGAGTCATTTGTTATTTGCTTGATAGTTTCAGTAAGAAACCAGTTTACCAACATAGGGAACATACCATCACCGCAGTTTTACCTTTGAAACTGTCACATAATAGTGTAATCTGTCCAGAGGTAGAGAAAGTAATATGACCACATATCTCAGGAGGTTTCAAAATACTGTTCCTCTGAAATCCCAGAATTGGACTGATTTCATGGCGCGTCACCCCAGATATGCCAATGGAGCGTGAAATTGAGTCACTCAATGTGAAAAACGAAGAAAAAAATCTTTTCTTTTCCCATTTCTCTGCAGGGAAGAGCAGAGACTTTTTTTTTGCCACTATGCTTGCACTGCTTTGGTCTTTAATTTCCAAAGCAACCAAGTGAAACAAACCTGTACATTGGAGACAAAAACAGCCATTTCACACACAAGAAAGTGGATGACATTTTGCAGATAATCAGCGAGTACCTGGGAGTGAGAAATGTCATTATTCATGAAGCATGAGGAGAGAACATGTCTCGATTGATGGATACATTTGATAATGTAAGATTGTGGCAACAGGTGTGATCAGAACTGCATTTTGTCTTACAGAATAATGTGTCTTAATGAACCCAAATCCCTGCAAGAATCCCAGTCAGATGTAGCAGAGCATATATGATACCAGTGGATTTTACTCTCTGTGCTATTCTATTACCTCCCACTGTTACACACTCTTCAACTTTTTCTGTCCAGCACATGTAGGAGTAAGCCCCCCCCTGCCGGCTCTCTCTCTCTCTCTCTCTCTCTCTCTGTCCCTCTCTCTCCCTCTCTCTCTCTCTCTCTCCCTCTCTCTCTCTCTCTCTCTCTGTGCGTGTGTGTATGTGGCTGTTGCAGTCCCAGAAATCGTGTTGCAGCGCCACCAAAGCTTTGATATCCAGCTAATTTTCAATTCAACCATGGGCACACTGGTGCTGGTGTATTTTATATTTCTTGTCATCCACAACCCTGTCAGACAGTTTAAACATGGAATCATTTTGCCACTCTTTGGCAAAGATATCAAATACAGATTTGAGCAGAGGTGCACTTTTAACTTTTTTTAGCTTGGTATTACTTTGTTGCCTGCTGCAGTGATACAATTACAGGAAGAAGTGTTTCATTCATTCATTCATCTTCTATACCCGCCTATCCCTTTCGGGGTTGTGGGGTGCTGGAGCCTATCCCAGCTGTCAATGGGCAAGAGGCGGGGTACACCCTGGACTGGTCACCAGTCGACCGCAGGGCAACATATATAGACATACAAACATTCACTCTCACACTCACACCTAAGGGCAATCTTAGAGTAACCAATTAACCTAATGAGCATGTTTTTGGTCTGTGAGAGGAAGCCAGAGTGCCCGGAGAGAACCCACGCAAGCACGGAAAGAACATGCAATTTATTTTTTGCCTTGGTAATATGATCCATACAAGCATGACATCTCTGTGTCTGCATGGAGTCTCTGCTCCTCATAGACATAGACTCACAGCTGGCAATCACGACCTCTGTGAACCAGCAACAGTTCCTCTACCTCTACCTTCATCTGTCAAACTGCAGGTGCTCGTCAATGATGATGAGCCTTGGAAGGAAAAGTACGAATTTGCTTTCATCTCACCTAGAAAAAAAATAATTCAGTTTGCTTCCAATGTCCTATTGCCAGAGTGGTTTATGTACAAGGTAAATGTGAATAAAAAAATGAGGGATTGTCTAATAAGAGCTGGGTTAATTACATACATAGGAATGTAATTTTTTTCTGAAATAAGAGGAGAAGTAAATTAAGTTATTTGTATCTACTTTAAAACAAACACATACCAGAAAGCAGTTCACACAGACTATGAAGGAGAGGGGAAAAAAGCTGGCTCTAAGGACCATCTCATCTAACCATTCATTGTCCCTCAGCCTCAGAGAAAACAGATGGTGGTGGTACTCTTGAAGCTGATAAAAAGATGACGAAAAACAGAAGGACAAGTACATTAGTGAATACATAAAGCAACCAAACACTTAATTATTTGTTTTTGTGAGCGTATTTTGGTACACTTAAAAGGAAGATGTGACAAAGTCAGATCTTTTTTATTTTTCAGGGCATGAGACAGTGACTTAATTAACAAAATAAACAAGGCAGCAGGTACAGATCGGTTTGGACAGTAAATGACTCAACAAAGACAAAGAGACAAAGGGAAATGAGGAGGGCTTTCTCTGGTGCAGTGGTAGGATGAGTACCACGAGATGCTGGGTTTAACCTTGGCCCTGAATTATGAGATTAATTTGTTTGGCAGAGCGGACTTTGACCCAGGGGTTTGTACTTAAGAAATAACCCTATCACCAGGCAAAATGGTGATACTTGACGATTATATAAAACCTTGGATTACATTCAGTAACATTTCTGAACACTCAATGCCATGCTTGAATGGAATGAACATCTTCTTTAAATGTTTTTAACCTGAGGTGGAGCATAGAATCCAGTCTAGCCTCCAGGTAGAAAATATGACATACTGCATGTCCATCTACCACTATAAATTCTACATCCTTATTTTTCACTTTGCTACATAAAGAAAATGCTATACCATTATGAACTGAATTCCATTAATATGGCTGAAATGGGAGGATAGGTCCATGTGCACAAGCATTTTGTTGGGTTTATCTCACCTACACTCCCTCTTACAACGCTACCACTTTGGTGTCCATTGTGCCTCCCCCCCAGCAATCACTGCAGTAAGTACAGATACCCAGGATGCATCCATTTGTATGAGGGAGAGTGTCAGTGTAAACCACAGATTTTCTACAATCCTAGTCCAGGACAGTCCCACAGATATCAATGCTTTCTCAATTTATCATCCAGACTACTGTGATCAATCATGTCAAGGGATGCACTTGGGTCAAGCAGAAATGATGCAGAGTGCTCAAAACAATCTGCATTCATCAGGCCCGACCTCGACATGGCCGTTTCTGTTCCATCACTGTTAAGAAAATGTGAACGCCCCCGGTGACCTCCCCATTTTTCCTCTCTACCACTTTTGGGAGATAATGCATTTACCACAATATTAGAAATGTCACATTAGTTCTGAAATTGGCCTGGACTGAACAATCAGTTAATACTGTGATGTTTTTAAAATTTTCTGAGGAGGCTTGAAGAGGTTGTCAACATGAAATTGTCTGAATTATACTTGCTGGAGAGACATCTATTCAGTATGGTAATCCAAGGGCAATGCTCTACAGCCTCAACAAGCACTTCTTCTGTCTGAGTAATTGTGTATCTACAAGAGTTGAACATGCACATAGCAATAACAGATGGTGCAATCTTATATCTGTCACTTAAACAATAAAGGTAAAACACTCGTGAGAGCAGCTGTAGAAATAGTGTTTGCAAGCTAATCAGCTGTACGTAATAATAAAAAAAAATAGTAATAACCCAACATGATCTAAATCTCTCCCATTAATATATTTTTCTACCAGTAATTGACAAAATATTTACTGAAATGTCCTTGTTCTGCTGGGTAGTATTTCTTATGGTGTTTCTGCTCATTTGGATGGGAGATTGTCACACATTTTGCAGCACAAAATGCTAGTTTTCCCCTTTGTGACAGCAGCAAAACGTCAGGCCTCACTTATCAGAGAGGCAGAACAGTGAAGGCACATGACACCGCTCTGGAGAAGGACAATAGGGTGTCATTTGGTTCCTTTGAGCAGCATGGAGTCGTCTTTGTCATCAGGAAGTACCCCGGAGGAACATTCTTTGCTGCTGCCATCTCTCACCTGACAAAGCACAGCAGTCTGCACAATACAATTTGTGTGCGTAGCACATAGACAAGAGCCAGCGCAGGTTTAACGGTGGTGACCAAACTGGGGCAGTCCGGGCAACACTTGATCAGTGTGCACTCAGATAAAAGTGATCCTTGACTGTCATTTCAACAGCTGAAGAAGAGTGTATGAGGAGCACCGTTGCTGCTGCCCTTTTATACTGATAGCCCCCATCAGGTCGAATCCTCGTCCTGGTTGACTGAGCACTTAGAAGTAGATCTTAGTCTGCAGAGACACAAACATACGCGATATAGCTTTGAATTACAGGAAAAATTTTGTAAAGAAAATTGGATTCCCGTTCAGTCCTGAAGCTTGGAGTTGGTGCTGTTGTTAAAGATGTTGATGGTATGTGCTGGTTAGTGCATGGTAACACCGACCTTTCACACAGCCTCAACTTTACTGGCAATCATGAGCAGAGGTTTTCATCAGTGTCTAGTCAATATCAAAACACTTGGGTGCTAGAATATAGTCAGAATTCCAAAATCACGACTTCTCCCTCCTCACCATCCTTTCTCATTGCTTGTGTGAAGCAAAGCTCCTGAACATCGTAGGAGTGTGGTGACACCACCCCATGTCTGCCATTCTGACACATCCCAGCTCATCGTGGTGACCATCAGAAAAGACACACACAGATGGTTACACAGACAACTTGGCACCTTCTGGCTGAGAAGGAAAAAATAAAAATGAAAAAAGATGAACATTAAGAACATTTCATTACTGTATCATTTGGCTAACGGATGATGATTAAAGAGATAAATGTCCCTGTGACTGGTTTGTTTTATGGGGCATGGATAGTTTAGTTCAGGGGTGGTGATTATTGGCAAAACAACATCCACACTTCTTTATTAGCATCTGCTAGAGCTAAGGCGATAACCTATGACTCACTGAACAGTGGCATGCATGACTCATTGATGAATGTAATTCTTTAATAACATAATGTATTGTTAAGTTCACTTAATGTTCGGGCGACAAATTGGTACCCATAAGTCTGTTGGGTTAAATGCCTAATGCTACCACTGTGTGTTTAAGAGGAATTAGAGGCACAGTTGTGAAAATATGCCCTTACACAGCAAAGCAAATGCCATTACCATGCTGTCAAGAACAAATATTACATTCACAGCACATGTACACATGCTTGTGCACCTTAACATTCACATTTTAGTTTCTCTGACAGACAGATGGTGTTAATGGGACATTTAGGCTTACGTAAGTGGAGAGATGAAAAGCACTTGACCATGAACTTCCATCTTTTGCCAGTGTATTAACTTGACTTTAAACATTATACACAGTCTGTCACTTTTTCATAATAACTATACTGTATAGAAATTGAGATCCAGTGACAAGGTTGAACGTAATGAGATTTGCCTTCTGGATTTATTATAGCTGACATGAGTTTCTTCTCTGGGTGGACACAGTTTGGTGACCTCCGGTTATAAATCCACTTTTTAAACCACTTTAAACCTCCGTAAGTACTGCACATACATTTTCAACAGGATTGCTCTGCCTAATTCTCCGACGTTCACAAATAATTGGACAAAAAAAAAAAAAGAACTTACATGAAACATGTAAAATGGTTTGTCTAGCCTCGTCTTGGTTGGTCTAGCCTTGTCTCCCTTCTATTCTGAATCCTCTTGACCAGAGGTCATGATGAATAGTTGCCATATGTTTTTGAACTACTTTTTACCCCTGTGAGAACATATTCATTATGCACTGATTACTGGAATTTGTGGTAATGAAGTAATTTGTCTGCATCCCTTTTAAAAGAGTACATTGATTTTTATAAAATGAATGAGAGCCCTTTTTAAGTTATGATGACATCTCTTCTTGTATGGTGTGTTTATTGATTTCAGTGGCTTGCAGTTGTGCAGCTATTCAAATGACATGTATATCTTAGGAACAAAGGAGGGCTAAATGAAGGCAACAGAGAATAAAGAAAGTAGTTTTCCGTCACCATTGTCTCTTGGGAAAAGACTATAAGATTGGACCTTTCGACATCCTATCAAGTCCCAGGCATTTAATGAAGCAAATAACTGATTCACATGACTGTTTCCAAGTTTGTTGATGCATAATCAAAAAGTTTCTTGTTAATACAGGCCTGAGAGTAACAATTCAGCTTTTTCTCATGTAGGTACTTGTCCCCCTGTGGCATCACAGTGTAGATCAGCCAATTACAAAAAGCCAGGTAAACACATTATGATGTATAAGATGTGTATGTGGTCTGCAAGTTGTGTGAGCAGGTACAAGTGTATTAACCATACCTGTAACAATGATAATTAAAGGGCCCATTCACCTAAATTTTAAGAGGGTGAGAGGAATTTTGTTCATGGCGCTACCTGTTAACATTTGATGAAAAGAAAAAGAAATCTAATAACACTGAATCATGTCATGCATCATGTTACTGCATTGTAACCCAGGGGCAATTCTACCAATGAAACACTGCATGTCTTCGCTTTTAAGAGCTGTTACTGGATGCTAGTTTGTTAAATTTTTTCCCTAATAACATTGTACTTTTTGTATTGGAGCTAATCTTCGGATTAAAGTTTCATGACTACTCGTGCAGTAATTCAGGATAAATATTTGATATCAGGTTTCTACAAAGCCAAGGATGGCACATTTTTACCATGCCTGCACCCCTTTTATTCCTTAATTACAGCTTTCTTGTGAGGAGAAAGAAACATCAGTGTGTGCATAATATTAAAAAAAGTACAAGCAAACCAATGCATGGAAACCCCATATTGTCTCCAGTGTATCTAAAAATTCATTGTGAGTGGCTCTAATCAGTGATTAGCCTTTAGGTAAAAACCTCAGATTTTTTCAAGAGCCTTATCAGATGAGGGGAGCTCTTATCTGCGTGACTCTATTGATCGCTCCGTGCTCTAACAGAGGTGTATATGGAATGTCACTCAGGAGCAGGAAAAAGGTACTTGCATCTACAGTGCCCATACCAATATGTCATCTGTGAAGCACTGATCTTATCAGGTTTCTATTTCATACTTTTGTCGTACCCGGCCCTCTCTTTGTGCTGCCTACAGGTAGGGATATCTGAACTGAAAAGTATCTTGAATATGTAAAAACAGATAGAAAAAGAAAAGAAAATCAGCAATGCAGTTTTGTGCATTTGAGAATGCTTTGCAGAATGGCTCAACTTTTGTGACTTATATCATCACGCTTAATAAAGAAAACGTCCATCTCTCTCTGAATTGAAGATGACACATTCATTTTGTGAGTCTTAATCTTATAAGCGTATTACAGAGCAAATGCCCGAAGCAATTATGCGTGATGAGAAAAGGATGTCTGTGTTGTGTCTTGTTACATTTAGAATGTAATTCTTCACACAAATCATTTACATGTGACCTTACTGCGACCTATGTATATCTTTAGTGTTGCTATCCAAGATTTGCTGTCACCTAATGCCACGGCACGTCGCTGAACTTGTTACATCTTCCACTTTACAGACAGAAGTTTGGAAAAGTTTATTTGTAGGTGTTACAGAAGACTGGTGCTGGGAGACAGAGGGATCCATGCAAAGTAAAGCATTAGGAATGGATTTGTTAATGATAACTTCACTGCTGGAGGCAGAAAAAACATCCAGAATTATAATGGAAACTCCCGGGAATGACATTTCTGGCAATCACTCTCTGTATTCTGAAAATATAGTACATCACATAGTACATCATGCATCCCCATAGGGAGCAGGGTGTGTTTTTGAGCTGAGGGCTAGCTCAAAAAGAAGTGGTTCATGTCAGGCTAAATAACATTTTGAACAGTTACAGTTTGGCATCTAAGTCATTTTTGCTACGTGAACAATATTCACATACCTCCATAACCAAATATAAGGAGCAGCTTTAATGATGAGGCACATAAACTTCACCAACTATTTAAATCAATATTAATTTATCCAGATAGGTGACTTATTCTTTTTTTCCCCCCATTCTTAAAATGAGCTCAATTCACAAGAATTAGTCAAAAGGAAAGGCAGATAACGGTGGGAAGGAAACTTTCCTGCTTATTTAAGAGACAGACTTCTGAGGGAAAACTTTAAGACGACAATTATAGCATGACGTTTCGGAATTGTTTATCAGAATGACTTCAGATTTTGAATGCAGCAGAGCAGATCAAAACAATTATTTCCTTGGTCATGCCACACTTGACATGACAATGCAGAAAGCATAATCATTTCAGTCCTTAGCCACCATAATTAATAATGGTCCCTCTAAAACACACGCTTAGGAGTACTCTGCCCCACAGGGGACAGGCATATGTAATTATTCCTCTTAATTAGTGGTCTAAAAGTGTATCTGATTAAGTGGTAAGACGAGTCTTTGACTAATTCAATTTGGACTGCAGTCTGCAGTGGTTTGAGCGCATCAGGCCATTGACTGAACACAACATTCTTGCTGTGCACCAAAGGATAAGACAACTCAGGCCATTAGGTCTTACCTGTGAGATACAAACTAGGTGATCTGACCAGAGCGCCGTGTTTGTCACACCACAGTTGGTCAGCTAAATTGCATTTTACTGTTTCTCATATACAGGATCAGGCATTAGGTTGTTTAGTGTCACCACTCTGGGCTTGATTCAGACCTCCTGTGGCCACCTACAGTCACACAATATGTTGCAGTTTGATTATTTGATTATCATTGAACTGAAATACCTTGTAATTTGCATTAAACCAAGGGGTACTTAATCAATTTGAAAGTTTAATATTAATTAGATTCGGTTATAAACAGTTCTTTGTGATTAGAATTTTAAAGCAGCAGTAGGCAATAATTTATTGGCGTTGGGCAAAAATTCCTTGATAACTTCTTAGCATATTGTAGTTCAACTGGTCTGAAAAAAAAAAACTTTCACGCTTTAGAAAATCTAGCCCACGATAGCAGACGTTGGCCAGTCAGAGGTCATTTCACAGGGAGGGCTTGAATAAACTAAAGTTGACTTGTATTCGGAATTGGGAAATAAACAGCAATCCCCCATGTTTAAGACCATAAGTGAACTATGTCACTCTATAATGACATCTCCTGATTTTCACCTTTTCTCACATCATTACATCAGTTACTATAAATCACTCGAGGGCTTTGTCACTTGAATGTGAGCAATGTGGATTTATTGAAGGAAAAGAAAGGCAATGAAAAGATGATAACATACCTTTTTGTTTTTTAATCCATTACCTTCAAAATGCATCAGGAGGACACTACACAAACCGAGCTTTAAATTGTGGTCACAATAAGAGGAAGAATGCTGCTGGGTCATGAAGTCAGGGATGCCCGGATACAGCAAAGACTATTAGGCTTTAATTCATGTTATTTTGATGGTTTCATCCCATTCTAAGGGTAAGGTAAGGTAACTTCATTTGTACCCGAAGGTAGATTTGGTTGCAGGTAAAAAGTGAGTGGGCTGCTTACACACACGCAGACAACATTTACGACATTGACAGACAGTGACATAACAATGACAACAGTGCTCCAGACATGGAAACATGGATATGGATTAAAAAAAAAAATGGATAAAAAGTATACAAAAAGTTATTGGTATCAAAATACAGAGGATACAATACAGAATAAAAGCCATCGTGGCAGATGCAAAATAAGAATAAATAAATAAATAGATTAAAAAGGCTGTGCAGTCCATAAGTTAGATAAGTTAGTGTGTAGTCCTAATTGCTATTTAACGTTTTGATAGCTGAGGGAACAAAATTACCTCTGTATCTCTTTGTTTTGCAAACAGGCGTTTTGTACCTGCAGCCTGATGGGAGAGGCTGAAATTCACCATATAGTGGGTGGGATCCATCCTCTAAGATAGACCCAACTAGCCTCTGTAGCTGCCTAGTATGTAGGGATTCTGGGTTCAGCTGTGGCTCTCCAATCAGCCTACTAGCTCACCTCACAATTTAGTTCAGGGAGTTCTTATTTTTTAGGGATAGGTTGCTGAACCAAGACACCAGGCTAAAGGAAATGACGGATTCAATGTAGCAGTGGTAGAACATGGTAAGCATTTTACTGTCAATGTGGAAGGAGGACAATTACCTCAGACAATATAAACGCTGGTTCCCTTTTTTGTACGCAGCTTCACAATTTGCGTCGAAGTTTAGTTTATTATCAGTGATGGTCCCAAGGTATTTATAATTATCTACACACTCCACTGTCTGACCCTTTATGCTGGTGAGTTCCTTAGCCCTGGGGAGTTTCCTAAAATCAATATGCATATTTTTTGTTTTGCAAATATTCATCTGTAGAAAGGACCTATCACACCTCCTGGACAACTGGACCATGACCTGTTTCATTCCCTTGTAGCAGGCTTACAATGACAGAGTCATCTGCATACTTTAAGATAAATCTGTCTTCCCTGCTGCTGCGACACATGTTGGTGTAAAGGATGAACAGGAGAGGGGGCAGAACACAGCCCTGAGGGGAGCCAGTGGAGGAACAGATCTGGTCAGACAGTATTCCATTGACTCGCGCTCTTTGTGTCCTATTAGTGTCATTCTGTCAAGCAAAGATCTCCATTGTACTGGTCCAGGGGTGGCGTCTGCATTAACAACCTGTCAAAATAAATAGAGAAAATAAATAAATATATAATAAAAGCCAATTATGCTTGCAGAATTGCTAAAGAATGTGTACACAATTAACTTTATTGGTATAGAATGATTGATTCATGTGAGTCACTATGATAAACATCTTTATCTATCAAAGTATAAGAGTGTGGCAGCAAGGCAGCTCACCCTATCAGAACTGTCCAACTGAAGAGATTCCTGTCAATTCATGTGACTTATGGCTTGGTGAAGGCATTGTGAACCCTAAATGGACTGTATGCAAAGCTCAATCAATTAAAACTGGAAGTGACATGAAGTAGAAATTCATAGAAGAAGCACAGAGTGCAGCCTGATAAAGATTTTTCCCTGGACCTGTCGCCTGCACGTTCACAGGCGGGGCAGCATCATAAAACAGCATGGCTCAGGAGATCCTCCCAGACCACAGACAGGAAGCTGATACTGGTGGTGGGGAGCAGGGTCGAGCATCAACAAAGTACAGAGACTGCTCCGGCATGTCAGGTAGGGTGTTAAATACACATGGCAGTGTGGAAGAAAGTTCACCCCACAGAGAATCATAATCAAAGTGCAGGAGAAAGTAGGGAGTCACGTGGGCTAATCACCATTACAAAGGTGTGTAGGGCAGATGCTAGAGCACAGCTTGTCCTCTAATCTTCTCTCTGTGTACACAACCAGCACATGATTCCTAATGTGAACCAGACAGTTTGAAATCATGCACACATAAAAGAGCTTAATGTCTACATCCTGCAGCCCCCACAGTAAACCGCGGATTGAAATATACAGCCCCATAAATAAACCACAGAGGGTAGATGATGTTGAATTAGTGTGGGAGAGGATAACACATTGGGTCAGCAGTTTGCAGTTGTTCATGGAGACCTGCTGCCCAGTGTGAGACAAAACGTTAAATGATATCAGGTGGAAAGCTAAACAAAATGCTACAGAGATGACTGTCCTCCAGCTCGTCCCCCCCTACGTGGTGACCAGTCTGAGCGTCATGAAACATATCAACATTTCTTGTTAGATAAATCGCACCAGGGGCTTACAGCACAATGAACCAACATGTCAACAAAAGAGGTTGGTGGACTTTATCACAGAACTTATTATGCATCATGGGTGGAGCTGTGAAAATTGCATACTTTAATGTCGCTGACCTGCTCTGAGTAGACAGGAGAAGTGAATGGAAATTATATAAATACTTGCACTGCAATGCTTGACACACCTGTCTCCCACTTCAACACAGCCATAATCACACTAAACAAGTGTAATCCTCTATGCCGCAAATGAAAATTCCATTTCTCTGCCTGCAAACTGTGATACACTGCTACTAAAAGGGAGCGCCATACTGTATGTCAAACGTTGCTGTTAACATGTTATAGAAAATGCACCAACTGCATCAGATTAACACGATACACCTGTATACTAATATTGCATACTTGTATCTGTGTGTATGTGTGTGTGTGTGTGCATGTTGGGGTGTGATGGAACAAGCCAAACCTCTCTGAGTCCAACTCAATTTCAGTAAGATACCTGCCAATACTTTATTTGTTCAGGTGTGAAAAATGCAGCTTCATTCAAGCAGATACAATAGCTTAAGGGGCTTATACTTGACATGATATCAATATGCTCATAACATCCTCCTGTTCCTTATGGTCAACAATGTTTATTTGATGAGTAAGCCTCTCCTGTAATCAGCATAAATCTCTGGCTCCTCTTATCTGCCTCATATTTCCTTGTTAATTTTAGCATACATAATCGCTAATACAAGATAAGACGTATTATTTGGATGCTGATCAAACAGGCCTTTTTTTTGGTTGTTTTTATTTACCTTTGTGAATATCTGTGACCACTGGGGTGTTGGGGCCTCTATTAACAATGCATAAACAAAAATGAAAAGAGACAATAAGGAAAGGCTCTTTCATGAAAGATGATATCAACAGCGGCAGGGTTCATGAGAGTGCTTGACTGTAATGGAGATAGACTGCAGATAGCTTCAGGGGATGTGATTTTATTGAAGCCATTGTGACACTCCAATATCACCTCTTCTTAGATATGAATTATTGCACCTTTGAGAGAAACGGAATGAGAAACATTTAAAATCTAGATGGCAGCTTCAGCAACCACAAACAGTTGTTTAGATCCACATCTTGTCAAAGGACTGTATTTAAATTCTCAAATTTTTGTGCTTCTCTAACCTTTAAAAAGCACTGGAACGTGTGCCAGTGTCTCTGGGTGTGTTTTGGGTGTTTTCTCCCGCCATTGTTAATTAATTAGATGGCTGGCAAAGGACCAGTCATGCTCATTTGCCCTGTGATCCTCCAGACGGACACCGTTTACAGACAAACGACCTCTTCCCCTCTATTTATTTATGTGCTGAAATTCAGCCATACCTCAGCTGCTACATGGTCACAGAGGTCAAAGGTTATGGACTCAATGACAGGTTAAGCTTGCTATCTTTCAGTGAGGATGTTGAGATAGGATGGCCAGAAAGGAGGCCGTGGAGCGAATGTTGGAATAGACTATGTGACGATGTCAAAAGCATCACGTCAAGGTCAAGTGTTGTTGCCTGTCCTGTCCTTGTCAACACCTTTTCTTTAAAGGCTGTTTTTCATGCTGTCATACTTTCAGTGAGCTGCAAATATGATGATAAATATAGAATTTATTATTTAGCATGTGTATGTGTGTTGATACAACTGATAGATTCAAGTGTCAGTTGTGTGTCAGTCAGGCTGTATTTCTATTGCAGGGGTACTGCTGGGAATGCTGGGGGCCAACTCGAGAGTTTTTAAAATGTAGCTCCACATTTATTATATATTTGAATAACACCACCTCCAGCTGAGACAGATGATATACTACACACAGCACAAAAACATAATGGTCCATTTTGCAGATTAAGAAAATATCTCAATTACCTCTTTACTGTCTGGATTAACCATGAACTTTGGTTTGTTGGAGTCAGAGGCCATGAAGATGTTGCGCTGCACGCATTTGTCAAGATATTGGACTATATTTCTGTGGGCTACTTTGAATTTTCGCCAAAGCTATGTCAGTTAACCTTAACTCCTCTTCTTAAGGGTGCAACTTGTTTCACGAGACAGAACATTTTTTGTGTCTATGAATATTTCAGACCATGAACTGCATCTCAACTCTGCGCCCTGTGCAGACTTACAGCAGAGCAAGAATGAAAAACACTGAGTTTCAGTGAAGTTATTTTTTTTAAAATAGCCTTAGGGATTATGCTAATATTTTGACAATCAATATAATTCAGTGCTGTATCTTTAGATGGTGATCTAAATCTGCTCCAGAAAGTAAATCAGATGCTTTAGTGATGTTTAAGTGCTCATATTTTGCGGAGAAATCCGGTTTCATGTTGAAATTAATTTTAAATTTCCATGTGTCTAATTCATCAAACTTATTTAAAGCTTATCTATTTTTTCCTTTTTATGTCACCACTTTATATTTCAGTCTACCCTGTGATAATCACCACAAAATATGTACTATTCTTTACATCAGAGTGTAAAGGCTTGACCTCATACTGTATATTTCCAATTAATGGTAATGGGCCAGGAGGATTGCTTTCCATTTCCATAAAAGAAATGAAAGAGCGCTGGAATTTTACTATTCTAGCTTCCAAGATTTAATGCTTGCAATGCTCACTCAGCGTGACCTTGGCTTTTCCTTGCTTTTTCATGGCCAACCTGCACGCAGGAAATACGAAGGATAAAGCGGAAGAGATCCAGTCAGGACAGATTTTCTACTACAGAGTCACAGTCTCTATCTTTCACTCATCTGTCACTGACTGTTTCTCCTCCACCTCACTGGCAAGGCAAAACACGGCCTGTGGTTCTTCATTCCCTCGACAGGGGCCCTCTCTGACCCCCCAGCAGTAATTTTAGACTTCATGTCGGCTGTGCCAGAGAGCCAGCCCCAGCTAATTCAAGGTCATCCTAGGTTTTTATTATTTTATTTTGGAGAATAGAAACCAACCTGTTCTCAGGCACAGTGCCATCTTAGAGACAGCTGAACCATTGCATTACATTTCTGTAATCATTTTGCCAGTGTCTGTAGCAGTCTGTTGTCCATATGTCCATTTCTCTGTTCTGTTTAAATGGAGAATTTGAGTGTTAATTTCAAAAGGTGTGCTGGTTTTCCCAACTGAATGCATAATGCCAAAATTCCCTTTTTATATTTAAAATTTGTGTACACAAAATCCTGTAACAGAAAATGGTACTGAAGCACCTCATGACAAAAGCTCTTTCAGAGAGAGATGAGACATGCACGACACATGTGAAACACAGCAGTTGGACACTTCTTTCTCCCATGCTGATGGGGCGAAATACTGGTCACTGTCATTGGATTGAATAATAAAGTAAAAGGGGGTCTGACTACCAGCAGGGAGTTGGGCATGCAACAGTAGTGCCAGTTATCTGTCATATCCTTGTATGCAGTCATGTTCGGCATTTACAGTAAATGTTGAAGAGATGTCACATGCCTCTTATTGTCATGCTATGTCAGAAAAGCTGAAGCGTAACCGTGAAATGTGTTTGGACAGCTTTGGTGTCACTAACCATTCCAGGGGACATCATCCCTCTACACAGTGTGGTCAGAGGGCTCCTTTGTAAGGACTGACATCTACATAGAACCTCATCAGTGGTTTAGAGCGACAGGTCACTCTTTTACACTAACACTTGCCACCGGCCACTGTGAAGCTCCTGGTCCTGATCCAATGGAGCAAACCAAGAAGCCCTTTACAGAACTTTATTTCATTTGTAGACTGCAATGAAAGCATTATACCCCCATACTACATCAGTACCATACCAATCAAAACTAACATTACATTCTACTTCTTACTTATTAAATGAACAATAGACAAGTTTTTTTCTTTAACGAAACATTACGGAGTAAATGTTGATTCCACAGCATGATGGCTATAGAATAATGACACTTTCAGTGTTTAGATTGGTTCCCTATAAGCCTCGCTTTTACTATGCAATTTTGTCTGCCACCAGGTACAATCTCTCAGGAAATGAAGGCTGGCCGACAATCCAGTCCAGCTGGCGCCTTTTCTATCTGCTTTCATGTCTCCATTATACAAGAAATTAATGAATGAAATGATGCTTTTTTTGTCCTAATGTTTCGTTTACTCCACCCTGATGCCTGCTGTAGTTACTTTACTAGTCAAACTATGTTATTACTCCATAACATATATATACATACATATAAAATGATGACAGTTTCACTTTACCTCTTCAGTGAACGTGTTTCTTTCTCGTCCCTTATTTCCAAAGCGGCATAGATCATTTCTTTACAGAGAAATGGAAACAAATGCAACGTGTCCTATATTGTCTTTAGTTGCTGGGCTCTGAGGAAAACA
Organism: Chaetodon trifasciatus; assembly: GCA_037975065.1. NCBI lineage: Eukaryota > Metazoa > Chordata > Actinopteri > Chaetodontiformes > Chaetodontidae > Chaetodon > Chaetodon trifasciatus. The sequence goes on along the minus strand of JBBMOE010000001.1, from coordinate 9,885,154 downwards.
GAGAGCAATGTGGCCAACATTAATATGACTTGTAAACACTATGGTTGATTGAAAATCTGTCTGTTTCCACTTTAAATTCATTTTGATTTCATATATACTTTAAGTGTAACATTTATAAAAGATGAATCCTTTTTGACCGTTTATTTTTGGTAGAGCAACACTTTTATTGTTATTCTCTTGCGGGTCTGCACAGTGTTTTTATTTATTTGAAATAAAAATGTTTCTGAATGACTGATGCAAGCTCCTAGCTCCTGCAAAGCCGAGTACTGTTAAACTTCACTCACAACTTTGAGATCGATTTTCTCCTCACTTCCACAGGATTACATCATTAGATTTGCCTGGTTAGGTGACACCTACACGTCTGATGGGTGATGGATGTTTTATATATAGAGACCAAATGAAACCCCCCCCACCACCGCCACCACTTCCACACACCTCCCTGTCATGCACGCACACAGCTCTGATGTTCCTCCTATCATCTTCTATCAGAGAGGCAAGATAACCTCAGAGCCAATGACAAACTTTGACAAATGGCTTGTCTCCAAGCACCTGCGAGAAGATGGAACTGACAGACTCCTTCACCTTTCCTCTTCCTCCAAGCCTTGGGCTGTGCCAAGCAGGCATAAGTGATATACTGTAGGACATGGCTGGGTGTAAGTCATGCTCCTTCCGTTTCCTCCAGATTGTGAGGGTCTCCATCTATCATTGTCAGTCACCTCTCTCTCTCTCTCTCTCTCTCTCTCTCTCTCTCTTTGCCTCTGTCCGTCTCACTCGCTCTGTCTGTCCTATGAGCCTTGTCTCTTTACTCATTCACCCAAAGGTCACTCTTCCATTCTTCCATCCCCAATGTTTCCTCCCTCTGCCACTGAAGCAGTCTGCAGATATCTATAGCACTGTACAGATGGCTGGTAATCTGGCCTGGGGTCATTATGAATCCTAGCCAGGGCCCTGACCGACGGCTACTCTCCCCGTCTGTCAGTCCATCTCCATAAACATGTCCGAAAATGAGCCATTCATCTAAATTTCCAGACATTTGGCTTTTCTTGGCAAATATAGCTCAGCTATTTTGCCTGGAGAATCCTGATCCATACGCTTTATTTAAGCAGACAAAGATGGATATGTGCTTGAGTTGTGGATAAACTGCATGCAGGCACACCCGTCCTCTCTCTCTCTCTTACAACCACACACATCCGCAGAACAACGCTTATCCCACCAGTACCATTTTGTGAGCTAGTTTATCATGAGGTTCTAACTGAGCAGTGTTATGCAGTAATGAAACACTGAACATTAAAGATTTTACACGCCACCTGGCAAAACTGTTACGTAGTCTCTGTCATTTTTATATTATTCCTTATATATGAAGTAATAATCAGTACCACTAAGCCTAAAGTAACATTCAAAGTCATGTGAATAATTACATTTAATTATTAAAAAGTCAGATAGGAATCTTATAATTCCAAGATCACAATTTTCCATGAGTCCTCTCCCATGGTCCTGTTCCTCCCTCTGTAGTGTATCTGCTTTTCACTCGTCCCCTCTATGCATCATTCATGCTGTTGCCTCCTGCTTTCCCTCTTCCCCTCATTATCCTGCCATGTGCCATGTCCCTCCGCCAACCCCGGTCTCCGGTTAATGTAGTCACCTGACAGCCTCCGGTAGTCTCCGCCCTCCTTCCTCTTAGTGTTCATCACGGTGTGACATCACTGACCTTCACTGGACATTGTTTCCATTAGTTTGACAAATCTGGTGCGTCCAGGCAGCTTTGTTGACACGCGGGTGTAGCATCATCGCTGAATGGAATTCTCATAATGAAAATGCCAGAGGAAGTGGTGTCTGTTAGGGGTCGGCAATTAGGTCCTGTCAAGGGCCACTGTTTTCAGCACTATTTAGAGTGACCAGAATATAGTCTTTCACTTACAGATGAAAGACTATATTCAGAATAGATTTGTTTTCCAGCACCTTTTATGTGGTTAATCAATGCTTTCTTCTACAAATTATGATCATTTCAAACTAATTTGGGGTAATAAGGTGGGGCATTGGTTAGCACTGCCGCCTCACCACAAGAAGGGTCTTTGCTTGAACCCACTGGAGCCTCATGTGTAAGTGTGAATATTTGTTTGTCACTGTAATCAGTCCTGTGGTAAACTGTGACCTGTTTAGAGTGTACCCCGCCTCACACCCACAGCTTCAGCCACCTGCATCCCTGCAAAAGGATACGCAGTTATAAATAATGGATGGATGGAAACTAATGTGTTGTACTGGAAAGAACATTTCTATAGTAAACATAATGTTCCTCAATAACTATATATGACATAGCAATTTATGTTCACCAGTAAGATTTTGTGCTCATGCACACATGTCATGTGTGCAGAAGACAAAAATCATTGTCAGCTTTGCCTTTTTCAGTAATTAAGACCACAATGTTTCCCCAATACTTTTAGTTGCCTTAACAAACCAGTAAAGATAGAACAAAGATAAAAAAAAAAGCACTGGCAGTTGATGTTATGCAAATACACTACATACAACATGGACATTTTGTGCTTATGGGAACCAATTTCAGATGCTTTCAATATAAATGTTTCATCATTAGGTTGATAAAAAAAACATAATCATCAATCACAATCATCATCATCATTAATCATCAATCATCAATGACAAAACACTTTCCCTCCACCTTGAGTTTGAGTTGCTCCCCTCAGGGAGACACTATTGACTACCTCTGGCAATGAAAAAGATCTACAAGAAATGTTTTATCTCAAATGCATTAAATGTGATCAACAAACTGCCATAAACTTAAATATGAGAGCGTAAGCTGTGCGCCATTGATGTAGATGCATGTAGATGATCTTTGTTCTGTTACTGTGACGCATGTTTGTGTTTATATTTTCCTGGGTGAGATCAAGGTTTCCTGCCTCGGCTAGACACTCATGTCTATTCTATTCTATTCTATTCTATTCGTTTGCATTTTCTCCGAAACGCATTAATGTATAGTGTATGAACGAATTTCATAGGAGACACAGTTGGGTTTAGTGTCCTGGTGTGTGTGTGTGTGTGTGTGTGTGTGTGTGTGTGTGTGAGTGAGTGTGTGTGGAGGCGGCAGTTGCTCTGTCATTCCCAATGTGGATGAGAAAGAATCTAAGATTGCCCAAGGAAATGGTATATCCCCATGAACAGATGACCCAGTGATAAGACACTTTAATTTGTATTTCTGTGTGTGTGTGTGTGTGTGTGTGTGTGTGTGTGTGTGTGTGTGTGTGTGTGTGTGCGCACGCGCACCTACATGTTTTAATGGGAATATGAGACTACATTTCATTTAATGTCTCACAGTTTGCTGCTGTTGCAAAATCACACCTTTAATCCTGCCCCGGCTCGGAGTCATTTTCTATTCTGTCAGTTTTCTTTCAATGCCAAGAAATTCACATGCCTTTAACATGAATGTGCTGTTGCTATGAGCTGCGCAGAGGACAATCTTAAAGTAAAACACAGATTTGGCTATATATGTTCCATGCTGTGAGTCCTTGATCTTTGTTAAACCACAGATCCATCCTTACACGAACTCAGCTGAAGTAAAAGGAAGATCTGAGCCGTTTGAAAATGCTGTATGTGTTTGGGAGTGTGTGTGAAACTGTTTTTTACTGTTTTTTCTCTTTCTTCAGGGCACTGTGATTTCAAAGCATATATCCCCCAAACATCTCACAGTATGTCCCTCTTTTTTCAGTTGCAGAAGAAGACTTTCTCATGATCAGTTCGCAAACTGCAAAGGGCAAGGTTGTGACTTCTGTATCCCATTGCCTATCCTTCCTCCAAGCACGCACTTGATCTTAACACAGAAAGACAGTGAAAACAGCTTCCCTCAGATTTGAGCCAGGGTGTGCAAGCAAGCTTACCCTTCCTATGCTGTTACGAACCATAGAACTTGATTTTTTTTTTGTGAAGTGCGCACTCAGACCATAACCCCCATAACACACTGCAAATCTACTCTCGGGTTTCTTGAAGGACAAGCCACATTTTCTCTTTGGCAATAGATATGCTTCTCAAAACAGCAGCCAGTGGAACAACAGTGAAGTATGCCCTTTCCATGACAGAACCCTCATCCATCATGAGGACAAGCATCCCAAGTTTATTTCCACACCACTTCTTAGATTTACGTGAGAAGATTGCACCTTAAAACGAGCATATACACTCTTATAAATCTTTAAAAACTACACTGATTGTACATTATTTCCAATGAACAACCACTAGCTATCAGCCAGTGATCCGTTTCATTCAAACTGTACAGCTTTATTGACAGGTTTGACCATAACAGTGACTAAACATTGTCATTTGAAAGATATCTGGCCTAACTGGCCATTCATGTAGTGTAAGATCGCCTGCTTTTAGAATTGAAAGATTTGGTTAACCCTTCTACAATTAATATTCCAGACCATCTTGCTTTGTTTTATAACAATTACATTATAATCAGGTTATTGATCAGGAAACAGCTACACAGAACACCTAAACATTAACAAACCACAACTTCTACAACCAATTTTGGAGCATTTGCTGGAGATCCACTGCCTTTTGTAGATTCAATCAATAAGGGAAATTATACCAGGCTTGTTTCACTGAAACAAAACTTGCCACACAGCCTTTCATTAAAAGTTAAAGATAATTTTGTCTCATTTTTCAGTTCAACAAGGAACTGGATGGTTGAGTGTACGTGACTCTGGCTGTATGTGCCTACATTCTCCTCTGCACCATGATAGCGGTAAAATACAGAATGATGGTATTTTACAAAGGTCTGATCTTCAGACTGAATCAGTGAAATTGCGTGGCATCTATAGGTGTGCATACACGCACACCATTATCATCACCATCACACCTGATTTTTGTATGCTTTACGGTCTTGGAGCGGCTGTGTTTACCTATTCAGAGTATGTGTTGCTGATAGATGACAACAGGCAGGCTGAGAATTGTGATGAGGTTCTGTTCATGGCATAATGCAGAGCCAGGTATCAGCAAATACAAGGGACCTGTCATTATCTAAAACACCACATTTCCCCAGAGGCACTCTGAAAGATACAGCACACTTGCAGACATGGTTTCTCTCTCTCTCACTGTCTCTCTCTCTCTGTCTCTCTCTCTTACTCAAACACTCCTACGTTACACACAATAATTCATTTTGCAGAAACAGTGATGCATTATTTGCTAAGCTATGCTATGTTCTGAACGGAGAGAACAGTGCATTTCACATCTCCAGGGACCTTGTTTGTTATCTGTGCATATTGTTAGAGGTGTGTGCTCGTAAGGCTGTTATAAACTTTAAGGTTGTGTATGAGTGTATTTCTGTAGAGGTGTGTGTGCTCATGTGTTCCTAGATATGCATTCCCTGCTATAAGGGATGGCTTTCACTCAGCCTTTCTCAGTCAACAGTAAAGTGAGCAAACCACTCAATAATGATGAACTCTGTGGAGTTTTGGCTAAAATATGGACTCCGGTCTTAACATCCCGGCAGAAAAATAGCTCCCGCTGATTAAAAACGAAATGTGACATGTCACATTAAGGAGATTGTTAAAGGTTCTCAGCCCAGCTATTTTCTGTGTTGGCTCTATTATGGTTGTATTTAGGATGCTGCTTCCCCCCTGTATCCCCCTCCCCTCTCTCCCCTTGTGATCCATATCATTGTTCCCTGGAGAGGGAAGAAAGGTGACAAACAAACCTATTCATCATCAGCAGGTTCTCCTGGCTAAACTGTTATTCGAGCTGAACTCTCTAAACTTTTCCCAGTGGCCTATTGTTTACGGCTGCATCCTCCTAAATTTACACCCACCGTTTGTTTTATGAAGTGTCCATGGAGGGTAAGAAAGGTAGATAGAGGCCTGATGTCAGCATATTTCCCTGTCCTGCATCTATACTGTGATGTATGGTTGAACAGGGCTTCTGTTTGGGCTCTCCTCCATTCTTTACATGGTGCTATTGTTTTATACCACCTAGTTTTAGAAATACAGCATCATCATATTACTAAGCTCTCTGAGGAGGGCTTATTGTAAATGATTGGAGGTTATTCACAGGACCAAAAGAGAGGGAGTGGAGTTGGAGCAGGGAGCCGTGGGGAGAAAAGACATGCAGGAGCCTTACGCTACTTTGGCTCCAGAGGTAAACAGTGGCATCATATGAGCGCTGCCTATTTTCAAACTTCTGCACTCTGTGCAATGAACTAATCTGCTGCGTAGCAGCTTCAGTTCAGGGTGAGTTCATTATCTGTAATTGTTCCTTTTATTTGTCAAGCTTTGTTTCTTAGACACACTAAAAGCAAATGCAGATAATTTTGAATAGTTTGTATTCTGCTAACATTCAAGTCACAGTGAGACATCGGCATTAACAGCCCTGGTTGTTTACTGAAAAGTCATGCATGGATGTTGTAGGGTCTAAATTTTAATAAACCCAGGCGCACTGACAATAAAGCAGACTTGTCTGTTTTTAACTTACACTCAAATAATACACATTAACACCAAAGCCATTATCTGCGAGTCCTTTTTAATCAAAGTCCGAATTGTCAGTGTGACAAATTGAATTAATTCCAATTTTGCTCCCTCTGAGTGACAAGATTTCATTATGCTCACGGGCAGGCTGTCTGCAAATTGTATTATGACCTGATGTCTCCATGTGTATTTCCAAAGCACCCTTTGAAACATAGGCAATGGTGTGACTGAATGATTCATTGCGGTGCAGGAAACAATGTGCTCTATTGTTAATATTATCTCCACCATTCCAAAAACCTCACAGATTATTTGTTCTGCATTTGCTATATCATCCTGTATTGTACCGTTTTGCCATACACTGACATGTATACAAGTACTGTCCAATATATTTGAGGAGTGGGTTATTATTGAGTCTTCACACTAATTGCTTAATAGCGAGTAATGACAGACTTGAAAATTAGAGCGTAGTATGAAACATTTTGGTGGACACATTTAAATATTCAGTGGGCAGGATTTTTTTGGGGGGGAGGGGTCTATTGGCAGAAATGGAATAGAATATTCATAATGATTTCTTTTGTGTTTTTATTCTCTTAGAATGAGCTCTTCATATCTACGGGAACGGGTCTGCCATGTTGCACCCCCCATATTTCCACAATAAGCTAGAAAGGATAAACCAGAGAGCAGCTGGGATAGGGCCTTTAGCTTTTTTGTGTTTTTAGCAGAATGTTCTTCTACGCGCTTGGAAGAGAGGGTGAGGTGACGGAAGTTTGTTGCAGTTTGCAACCTCACTGCTAGATTCGCTAAATCCTACATTTTTGTCCATTAAAAATTCAAAAGAGGAAAGTATGTGGGATCTGAAATATAAATCCACTCAATTTCCTGATTTGACCTTTGTGTGTGCAGTTGGAAAAAGGTGGGTGTATCATAGAGCTGTGTAATACTTGCCAAAGGTTTGTATTAACTTTTTAGTTCCTAATGCCTTTTTTCTCACTATTACCCAGCTGTCTTTTTAATACATGTAGTGCTGGATCAATGAATGACCTTATCCAGCAAAAAAATTAACAGGCAAAGATATCTTAAGACTGTTGAAGAATTTGATAACTCTTTCTTTGTGTCTTTCTTTCCTTCCTTCAAGCCACTTCATTCCTCTGGAGTACATCAGGCCAGATGAGCTCGCCTATCTAAAATGATCCATCATTGTAAATCTGCCAGATGCTGTTACAATAAGCGGTCTTGGTACCTGTTTATGATGTCTCTCCAGATGTCTGTCAGACACGGCAGGCATGCAGTGCATTCACAAATCCTCAGCATCTTAGTTACACCAAACTAAATAATCATTTGTAAAGTATACACATTTCAATTAATTTAAATCCTAAAGGAAAGAATTGTATTCGCAAATGACAAATGCCCTAAATCTCTGTAAATGCTGTGCTTTCATTTACAAAACCCTAAAACATGTTTACATAGGTAACATGCTGGGTTTTCATCCCCCCCTCACTCACCTCTGTGAGGCTGTTAACTGAAGTGATGCAGTGCCTGTCTTTGAAAAGGCTGTTCTGCATACACAATTGCTTTGCTGGACATATACCTTGTGGCAAGCTTTCTGCTGATGTAGTACTATTGCAGACAGATGCAGGGGTTACTCTGCTCAAACAGGGTCAACATCTCCCCTGTGGTGCTTTAGTGTCCAGCTCCCAACTGGGAACAGAGAGAGAAAAAGAATACAATGGTGTGTGTGTGTTTGTGTGTGTTTGTGTACGCATGTGTGTGTGCAGGCAGCAGATCAGAGGAACACATTAGGAGGACGCCTTGTCAGCATGGCTCCGGTGCAATCAGTACTCAAAGCGCAGGTTTATTGCACATACAGTATTTGCAGCTGATAAGCGTACATATATGTAACGGTACAGCATTTTATGGACAGCCAGAAATGGCTGAAAAAAATGTGAGCATGTCCCTTGTGTGTGAGTGGATGAGCGTCAGTTGGGACCCTGACCTTCTGCTGACAGGGTAGGAGAAAAAACATGTGTAGTCCCCAGCTGCTACGACACAGTCATGTCTAAAGGCCCGTGCGAGGGCCATTCAGCCTCTGGCAACCAGCAGGGGGCAGGGCGAGGGGGTCCAGATGTGTGAACGTCCTCAAGCAATGAGTCAACCATGGCCTTGGATGACATGACCTACCCTTGGGGCAGGACACTAGTTTGGTACAGTATACTGCTTTACAGGCAGTGCACTGGTGGCTTTGGATACACGCGTGGCAGAGCGGTCACATATGAGACAAGTCGTTATAGAAGCCTAACAGCACAAAGGATTTCTCATGTGCAGCTCATCTGCGAAGCTCGAGCTCGAATCTCAGTGGGTGAGAAAGAATATCACATAAGTGTGGTTTTGAGACAAAAGTTCATCAGTGTGAAGTACTGTAAGATGAGTGAGTACCCATTTGACTATTTTGAGTCTACTGTACCTTATGAACTACAGCACACAGGATGCCATTAGAGAAGGAGATTGCTTTTTAAGTGCTATCAGTACACTGTTTAATGTGAGGAGATTTATGGAAGGCAATCACCCAAGTAAAAATTGTAGATGCCATTTATCAGACAGAATGGAAATTACAGCCATAATTTTCACAACCGGACACAGATGAGACCTTATAACCACATAAACCCCCTCGAGGTCCCTGGGCTCGTTTTTAATGTTCCTTCTCTGCTAGTGTGACCTGGAGGACTGACTGGCTGACTAGCTATCCACATCCCCCCTCTAGGTCTGCTCATTACCCAGCCCTCCCCTCAGTGTCACAATGTGAGAGGGACTAGTTTATGAACAGGGAGAAAGGCCGTCTGGGTTGCTGTGATTGAATCAGGAGAGAGGTGGCATGGCTGGTCATTTTTCCTCTGCTTTTTTTTTTTTTTTTGAACAATTGACAAATGCTGAATCTCTTTGTAAATCTCATAATGCCTCCCCAGTGTGTCATCAGCAAGGATAAGAATGGAGGATGGAAGGTTACCTCTGCCGCAGTCAAGTACAGTATACTGCAGTACAGTGTCTGCAAACCCTAAGTGTTTTTAGGAAGATAAGATCAGGATGACAGAGAGTCAGGAAGATAGGTTTAGGGTGTGGTGGTGTTCATGCCTCTCTCCCCACCTTCCTGAAAGCCTTGGTGCATTGGAGTCTCCTCTCTGATGAATAACCATGTCACACAAAAATGAATGTTTCAAGTAAAAGCACCCTGAAAATACAGTTTAGAACAGCACAGCAGATGAAATAGGCTGTAAAATGGACCATCCATCATATTGTCTAACAAAAAGTGACACATGGGGAAGGGGTTTAAGGCACTTTTCATTAGGCTTCTGCAGCAGTAGCTATCCAGATCACAAGACTAAATAATGACCTCTGCACTGAAAGTGTTTTCCAACGAATAGGAGACAGAAGACACACTGTACTCTCCACATACTCTCTCCATCTCTCTCTCCATCTCTCACTCTCTCTCTTTCTCTCCCTCCATCTCTCTCTCTCTCTCTCCCTCCCTGCAGGAAATAAAATGCCATCTATTTTCTCTCTGCCTGTCTGCCTGTTCTTTATATAAATCCCTGCTCTGGCCGAAGACAGTGAATGATATAGATTGCTCTTGGAAATGTACAACAGCATGGCCCTGGAAGAGAATTTCCACAATAAGTGTCCTTGACTTGAAATCTATTGAGAGCGGTAGATTCAGATGATAAAATTATTTTAGGGGTACGGCAAAGTTGAATGAATGAAAGGAATGCATCAGATGCCTCCCCCAGTACCCTGCTGGCATCCGCGCTGATGAATGCATTGATTTGCATGTGCGCTGCTGATATGGAATCATGATGAAGTGACAGGATTTACTGCCATATGCAGAATCTTTAGCAGAGCTGGCTATGAATGAATCACAGATTTCAGTTTGTTGAATAACTTAACCACCTGTTTTGTTTTTAGACCTTGGGTAAATATGTGCAGGTAACACACCATTTATGGGTAAACCTTGTTCGACAGCTTTGCCAGCTCTTCCTTTTCAACACTTGAGATGTTCAGTGAATAACTAAAGTTAACCTTTTACCTCTCTTGAATGAATTATACAAAAAGGCATAATTAGTTTGAAATGCCTGATTTAAATTTCTCCAAGCTCTGGCTTTGTTTTTGAAGTTCATTCATGCTGAATTTCTCTTCAAAATTAAAAATCTACAACTTATGAAATATAATTGGAGGTTTGCAGACTTTAGGTAATGTCTTGCCAGCAACAAGTGACTGAAGCATGAGTCCTTTGTCTGACCTTTTGTAAAATTCTTTATTCTTTATTGGATCCCCAATGGTTTCTACGAAGTCACAGCTAGCCTTCTGACATGACAAGACAAACAAAACACCTTAAAATCACACTGTATCAATAAGGCCAAAATGCAGTATAAGCCAAGTATAGAGAAGAAAACAAATAATGAAATAACTCTACAAATAAACCGCCAACAACAGGAACACATAATGGAAACATGAACAAAAATTATTAAAAACATATGGTGCCAACAAAATAAAAACTTTCAACATGTACATCTCACCTGTGCTGAACTCTACTTTATGTCGATGTTTTGTCCTGTAGACATGCAGTATATAAACTGATGTTTTTTCTCTGATTATTTCATCTTAGGAAGGTTTTATGTTAACACTTTAAACAAACTAGATGACAGCGATGAAGCTATATCATCTCGATGCAATAGCCTTTGTCAGCATTAGTTAAGTCTTTCAGCTATTTCTGTTACTATATAAATACACAGTGCAGTCAGCAAAATTCTGATAATTTAACTGAATATTTATTCTGATATTGACCAGAGTGACGTTTATTTTATTTTTTTTCTACCGCAAGGTCATAAAACTTTCTGTGAAACAAGAACTTGTGGTTGTCAAAAACCAATGGAAGATTCTTCAGTCATTGATTTATGAAATAGAATAGACTAATTACATACTGGATAAATGAACCATGGAAGAAGCGGAACATTTGCATTTAGCTATGAAAAGAGAAAAGAGACTGTGTGTGTGCGTGTGTGTGTGTGTGTGTGTGTGTGTGTGTGTGAGTGAGTGAGAGTCTGTGGGAGTGCGAGGGAATATGCATGCTACTTCTTGCATCCTCTGTCTTACCCTGATCCATTTCAGGTCCATTGTATTGTCAGTTTGATTTATGTGGCGCCACACTTGCATCTCCCTACAATGTCAACCCTATGAAAAATATATGCAGCTGTTCATATAATGTGTGATGATATCAATGCTCTGATGAATGCCTTCAGTGCGATCTCCCTAAATAAGATGACTCCCATACAACCCATTGCGCCATGCCATTAGCAAGCTACTCGGCATGCCTGGAATGTTAATAGGATTAGCATTAGCATTTCATTCAGGTCTCCTACCTGTCTAGCATTAATGCTTTGATCTGCTCATACAGAGAATAGATACTAGGTCTGTAACAAGGGGTAACACATGTCTTTGCTCCTGTAGTTACTAAGTAGAACAAGAAAGGAGGACAGGTGGAAATGTGTACAGTTAGGATTAATTCATGTGTACTAGAACAAAAAACATGATGTGGGTGAATAAAAGCTGAATAAGGGTTCAGTGGTGGGTGACTGATGGCCAATTTTCTCCTCTGGATGTCTGCACAGAGGAAACCAGACATGCACGGCTACATTAGTTCTTTCCCCTCAAAGTAGTTAGCAGCTTAAAATGGCAATGAGACGTTGGCTTTGAAGTTAGGTGAACGTTTGCGTGGTCTCGGTGGTAAAGCGCACTCACAGCCACTGAAAAGCCTAACATTCATTTCATGTTTAAATATGTTCAATGTATCCATAAAGCAGAGAGTAGAACCCATTCGCAGGTCTGAAGCTTCCAATTTGAATAACAAGATGAATACTTTCATCTGTGTGCCCATTGATGCTGCTCTGACCAGCAGCTGAGAAGATACATCAGTCATGAGATTAACTGCAGCCCTCCACCAATCTACTTTGCTGAAGAGAACTTGAATCTGTCTAAGTGGTTCCCAGGGGTTGTTAAGACAAACAGCTCGGGGCTGTTGAAACTTGTGTGCAGCGTCTCTTGTCAGGCATTTTGCAAGCATAGGGTGGCCTCCTTGGCACTTGTCTAAACTGGGCGATGTGAGCAGTTCCAAGGTGAGTTTTTAGGTCACTTGTCAGTTGGAATGACAGTGGAGAAGGAGATGAGGCCACAGCAGAGGAGGCTAGTTGACTGTGTGTACAGAGGGCAACTTATGTTAAATGACAGCTAGTCACCCTCTCAGCCTCAACAGTTTGCTTCAGCTGATGCATGCAGCGGAAAAAAGACGGGGAAAAAAAGAAAAAAATGGTACATAGCAGACAAAATGAGTTAAATTAATATAAAATTAATGGTCCAGAAACTCTACAGATTACTTCTGACCATGGGATGTAATCTCATTAGACTTAAAATTGGACTAGATTAATTTGTGTAAATGAGTGGAAGAGTTATTTAAAGGGAATTTTTTTTTTTTTTTTTGGTGATATTCTATTTTTCATTTGTCACCAAATCCCATTAAAAGACCAAAACCAACAATGAATCGATGCCACTAACAATAATTGCCTGTGGAGTAAAAGTCCGATATTCCTCTGTGCCATCCATTATTGTCCAAAAACTATTATAAACACGTCAGTGAGCTACACTGTTACCCTGTCTGACATGTTCCATCATTACGATAAACATAAGCATCATAGTTCATTTTGAATCAATCCCACATAGACCGTCCTGCTGCGATAAAAACTCACTTAGGCAACAAATCCATGCTGAAAATAACCCCCAACAAACACATTAGTTGTTCCTGTGTGAGTAGTTTGTTGAAAACAGTCCCCAGTTGTTTTAGAGAATTGTTTTTTTCCTTGTATTTGTGACTATTTTTAAATTTCTTTTGGGAGCAACGTACAGAGTACAGAAGTCAGAAAGTATAAAGAGATGGACTTCTGCAGAGCTGGTTTTGGTCTTTTCATGAGTTTCATTTGCTGACAATGAAACAGTAATAAAAGCCAAAATATAAATATAGCCAGCCTTATCCTTTAAGTTGACAACGGAGGAGATTGTGCTGTATTGATAAAAAAAAATGGCCCCAAAAAAGTGTCTGGCTACAGCGTGGTGCATTTTAAATGCCACATATCATTAAGGTCTCTGAAATGATGCTCTATACATATTCATAATGTGACAACTCCTCCATGAAAAAGCAGAGGTTAAGTTGTGTTGCCACCTCCATCGTTCTGTCTCTTGCCTTTTTCCCCTTTAACCCAACTGCCACGCACTTGAATGCATACTGTATATCTATTCACACCCACACTCCATATATTACATCGCACACATTCACTGTCCTGCTCTCTCTTTGGTTGCTCCATCTCCCACATGGGAAACACAGCTCTTATTCTCTCTCCCTGATCTCATGCCTGCTGATGAGGGTTAGAGAGGACTTTGGAGGGGCAGGGGAGGTGGGATGATTTGACCTGCAGGTGTTTCCCCGTGAGCACAAAGACCTCTCTACAGGTCGATAATGCACACACTAATGGCAGTGAAGTGACTGGCCAGGAATGAGAAATAGCCCTCATCAGTTAGGGTAATGGTGTCCCTGGGCCCTCTCAGCCCATTCAAGGGGAATACTGTCAGATCTGTGGGCTTTCTGTGCGTACCTGCTCATGTTAATTACAGACAGTGGCAGACAATCTCGTGTTTCATTGGGCCAATCCCTTGGTCGTATATCATCCTTATGAGGGTAGCAATACAGAGTGAGAATTAATAAAATAAGAGAAAACTCCTGAAAGTGAGGCGTGTAGAAAAGCGCAACCACTGTGTGACTTATTTATTCATTGAGCCTTTGTAACATAGCACAAATAGGCTTTCAAGTGCCTGGTGTGATGAGTTGACTCTTTGAAGCTTTGACCTCTTGTGTCATTTCTAAAGGAATGTGGTATTCATGACGGTTCAAGACGCATAAAACTGAAATTAACAGCTCGCATTACACATTTCTCATTCTATGTCTTGAAATATTTTGCTTTCTATACTCAGTCAATACTTTCAAGTTGCAAACATCCACATACTGGATTCAATAGCATCGTTGCAATTCATAAGCCAGGAAACAGTTGACAGTAAAGAGAACAATATGTAACAAATGAAGGACACAAAGAAAGCTGCTATCCTTTTCACACAGTGCTGCTGGCTTGAGCAACAGAGCCATAACTTAGTTCTGCTCCATTGTGCTGAGGCAGATTAGAAGCCAGTCTAACATCCAATACTCTTCGTTCTGTTACTTTGATCATCACATTAATAATGGCTGAAATGTAAAAAGCTTTTGAAAATTCTGACATCAGCTTGATGCTCTCCACTTGACATTGGTTTAATTTCAAGACATTTTTAAACATCCGTACGTCCCTATGGTCATGACCGCACTTAGTGAATGCAAGAGCCATGATAATGATTTCAACAAAACGGCTCACCTCCTTCACCTCCAGTACGACAGTGAGAGTTGCCAACAGGCAGAACAGCTTGATGTTATTCTAAAAATGGCATCACAGGTTGCGCGTCATTGTGTGTTTACACATGCAAGCCTGTGTATTTAAATGTGCATGCATGTGTGTCTTAGGACAGCAGGGTGTAGCGGGCATGTGGATCGTCATGTCACTATTTTTGGCAACAGAGACAGATGCCTGTTTTATGCAAATCAACATGACACAGAAAGTGAAGGGACTTGAGTTATACATAATCTGTAAATACCCACTAGATACATAGAGAGATATAGTAATATAAACATAGATATAACAGTAAAGATATATACAGTTTAAAAATTGGCCCACATGCAGCCCTGAGCACAGTTGGTGATTGAGTGGCTTGGTGAGTCAAATAATTGAATGAGTCAGCCGTGACGAGGCAAGCACATGGGTTGAAAGAATAAGAAGAGTCTTAACTTTGCATAAAGGGAAAGGCAGGAAAATAGACAAAAAGGCATGGCTGTTGTTCATGCAACAAAAGCATCAGAACAGTGAAACATTGTTTTGCAGTCGAGTCTGCACTTTGAGTGTGCAGTAAAGCTTTCAGGCTGTTTCTCATGTTTACCATAAGCATCTTTATCCTGAAAACCATTAAAGAGCAACAGCTGCTGATACTTTAAATCACTGGAGAACATGCTGTATCACTCCCTGTGCATCAAAGACAAATTATTATAGTTTATGAAACGTCATAGATCATGGCGTTTAAAGGTAAAGGGACTTATGGAATTTAAAGCACAGTGCAGGCAGAATGCTATGTTCATGTACAGATTCAGATCAATACATTAATTTCTTTGCTTTAATTGCACTTATTTAACTTGCATGACTTAAAGTAGATTTTGCTCCTTTAACTGCTCCTCACTAATTAAATTAAAGTGCATATTGAATGTTTAGGGGTAGGCATAATTAATTTTGTATCTGCACATCCGATTAACCACCAAAATTACATGTTCAGAGTCAGACTTCCTGCAGGATTAAAGAATGATTGGTCAGTTGGTCTTCCTCTGCTGTTTGCAACCTTCTTCTTCTTCTTCTTCTTCTTTTTTTAAATCAAGTTTTAGTTGACTAGTCAAACTTTATTCATGTAAAAGTTTATCATGATCTGAACAGAATGTACATAATGTAATGCTACAACCTTACTAGCTGGCTTAATAGATTTAAAAAAAAAAAAACAATAACCTATAATTTTGTTAACCCACCTCTTTTTCTTTGTGGTGAGACTTAATGTGTTTCTGCAGGTTTTTGGTATTCCTACCAGCTATCTTATAGTCACATTCATTCATTTTTATTTTTTTCTATTTGTCTCTTAACTTGCTTTCTGTAAAATAGTTGTAGGGGACTGCTGCATTTAAAAAATAAACAAACAAACAAACAAACAAATCTGCAATATTTCCTTTCATTTTTTTTGTCAGTCAAAAATAAAAGTTTTATTTTTAAAATTCAATTTTAGTCATCCGCATTATTCCCCGTTGATATAGTCACAGTTAGCATTTAATGACATTTGTGCCATCTTGTCGTAGTCATTGAAAAAAGGTCATTGAGGGACATATATTTAGCCAGAGTTTTAGTTAACAAAATTAACACTAGTGTACACACTGGTGGAGCCACAGGGACCCTGCGCCTTTTCTGAAATTGCACATCAAAGTGAGGAGAAATTCAAAAATCAAATTATGGAAGTGCCTCAATTACTGATCTGTTTACCTGTATCAAAATGCAAGGGAGAGAGGTCAATTTCAAATCAAACAAATAAAATATTAACCAGGAACATCCAAGAGTAAGAAACTGCTTTTGGCACTCTCTTTGATGCCCACTGAGTCAGAGCTGCTGAGAGAGTTGTTTTTTCAGGCTTAGGTAACCCAGTTTGCAGAGGCAAAGTCAAGGAAGGAGAACTTGTCAACGTAAGGACCATTGTGTGTATGTCTACATCCCCTGCACTGTTTGATGTGATACGGTATGTGCAGATTTCAAAAGATCACTCTTGTCTTGGTGTGTCCTCAGCAGAGTTTCTTAGTGCAACAGGAACCTGCTGTCTGATTTGATGGATGGATTTGGCAGTTATGTGTTTCATTATCAGAGCCCCGGCCATGTTGTTCAATCACCAGATGGCTTGTCATGTGTTATACTGTGTGTACATTGTATCATGGCATGGCTGTTGATTTCTTGTCACTTAATAGTCATTTACCGAATAAATTTACATGAACATCAGTGCACCAACTGGTTTGATGAATCAGTTCAAGGAATCAGTTTGAGGCGATATTTTAATTGCAGTAATTATGAGTTTCTTCTGCATGGTTCCAAACCAATTTACACAGATGAATTTAATAAGTGGGCTGCTGCTTGCCAGACCATTGAACTGAACTACCTCTGGTAACATGCAAAATATTAAATAAATGATGAAACATTACAAAGCTAAGCTTCAGAAATATAGGCGGGGCACTTATGTTTGAATTTATCATGACTTGACTCCAACAAAAGCTGAGCAAATCAATATTTTTATTAACAGTGAATCAAATTACTTTGTGTAATGTGAAATTTATAACCAACTGAGCTGTTCGGCTTAGCAGTGTTGTAGCATCTTGCAGCTTATTGTTTTGTGTTTGGGCCCTGCATCTTTACTCTTTTGGTTCACTGCTCTCATAAGCTGTGTGCTATCTGCCCATCACCGTGTGACAGACTGGCAACGTTTGCAACTAGCTGGTGAAGCATTTAGCAGCTAAAATTGCAGATATTTTCCTCAGAAGTTGGTGGAGACCAGAATAGAAAAAACTACTGCTAATGCTGCTAAGAATCTGCTGGATGTGTAAATAAGCAACCACTGCTTACATGTTAGCTATATCAACTTTATATGGTGATAATTGGTCAACATGAGTTGCTGAAAGTTGCCAAAAAATATCAGCTAATGCTACTTTAAGTGGAAGTATTTAAAGAAATGTATACCTTTGCTAAATCCTAGTTAAGCCTAAGTAA
This sequence comes from Chaetodon trifasciatus, assembly GCA_037975065.1. NCBI lineage: Eukaryota > Metazoa > Chordata > Actinopteri > Chaetodontiformes > Chaetodontidae > Chaetodon > Chaetodon trifasciatus. Next base: position 9,867,186 of record JBBMOE010000001.1, on the reverse strand, counting down.
ATTGTGTGTGTGTTGGGGTATGTGTGTGTTGGTGGGGGGGGCATGGAGAGCCCTTAAGCTTAGATATCTAATATGCAGCATATCAAAATACGAGTCCAAAAGGAAGAATGCCAAAGACAGAGAACAGTTACAGATAAAGTGAATGTGCCAGCCAGAAAACATCAAGGATGCATTAGATGGTGACTTGGCTGGGGAAAATAAAGCCCCAAGATTTATTACAAAAACAATGCAACACATCCAAGCCAGTTGGCAGAAACATGTTGTGCTATAGTGTATATTACAATCGACAGAGTGGTTGCCAGTGCAGTTCAGACAATAAGAGACTATCACTGATGTTACAGAGCTAGCTGAAAAGCAACATCTCAATCTCTAAAGATGGGTTTCCTTTCCATACAATATGGAAAGCAGTGGCTGAAGTGAAGTTATCGGACTCTGATGATTATCTGCTATGGTCCTCTGCCTTCAAAGAAAGACTTGAGACTAGAGTGCTGTTAATATATTTGCCGTGATACTACTTGCTGTTGTTGCAATGATTTTGATGGAAAAGGGTTTCAAGGTATTACCTGAAGTAACTCCATTTTCACAGCAGTTTGATTGATTGAGATGATAATATGGACCCATTACAAGAAGTAATAGAAGATTTGATGACTTGACATAACAGTTAATGTAGTCTCTTTCACTTGTAAAAATGGGGAACTGTGAACAGTGTGACTTTGAGTATAGCCATTTTCGCTCTGGTACTTTATACTCTTCCTGAACCAAAGAGAAAGGGTTAAATTAGCAGATGCTCAACATGATTTCTTAAGTTATGCCACTTGTCCTACGAAATACTTCTCAAAGTCAGTTTCTGTGTTTACATTCCTTCTCAATGAATGATTACACTTTCATTATTTCATACAAAACCAACACAATATGATCCATTCTGCTGTGTCTAATCCACATTTGAGTTTATTAGAAATACAGTCGTTTTCCTTCAGCTCAAAAGCAGTCCAATAATGGAGAATGATCAGCCAGACATGCCCCAGCATTTTTAGAGTGATACACCCATGAAATTGGATCCGCTTCTCATACTTTCATCCCAACCAGTTATTAATATTCTATATCATCTGCACACTTCCTTTTCTACTTCCCATACTGTTTAGTGGCCTTGGAGGAAACATTTGGCTTCTGATTAACCATGCAATTAAAGTGCATTTTACCCTACAATAATAAGAATGTACTAAAAAATAACTGTTTCAAAGACGGTTGTTAAAGGCAGGAATTCCCCCTTTGAAAGCATAAACGCATCCATAAAATTCAATCATTACACACGGTGCATATTCATGTACGTCTGTGTAGTCCTCTGAGGAGACCCTGCTTTCTGCCTGTATTCTTTGCTCCTACTGTATTTTTTTAATTTTGGGTATGTTTTCAGCTCTCAACCGTTTGGCAGAAGGGGTCTGGCATGAAACCACTTGTAACAACCTGAAAAGCTTGTGACAGCATGATTCTTTGAATAACACCTTTTAGTGAGCTACATTGTTATTAGCTAGCAGTATTAGCCGTTAGTGAAGCAGCATATGCCTGTACAAACCACAGCATGCACCAGTGAAGCAACATTATTGAACTATTTTACCTTAAAAGAACAGCCTCAGAATCATTTTGATGGTACACTGACTTGTAATAGGGAGAATGGTACTTCAGTCATTCCCCATCCTCGCGCTACATAACATAGGTGGTAGGTATGATCTGTTGCGAGAAGTTCATTGGGCGTTAAGGGCTTTATACAGCCAAGCGGGCAACTGAACCTGGCTCAGTAGCCTCTAAGGACATCATTACAGAGGCAAAGAGACAGAAGAGGACATTGATGAAGGAAACTAAGAGAAAATGAGAGACTGACCGAGCAAGACACAGAACTAAATCTCGGACTGGCTTTTAGTCGTTGGTGGGAGCTTCGTGAGATAGGCTGCAAGACACAAGCCGAGCTCAGCTTACAATGACCCATAAGACTTGCCTGTAGTTTTCTACTCAAAAAATATAGAAAATCATGAAATAGTTTCTCACTCACACGTAGGCACTTCAAGGCTGCAGGAAAGGCAGCAAAAATCATTTGAAGCACATTAGAAGTCCAGGATTTTGATCAGGATCATAGAAGGCTGCAAACCAGTGAGGAGTTAAACAAGAAATTAATGGTACAGTATATCAAAACTGGTGTATCAGAGGTTGCAGTAGAAATCACCCTCTTAAATTAAGCTGTGGTAGATCATTTTACATAGTGGTACCCACAGCAGAGAGAAGTAATTAAAGGGAACTGGTGTGACATTTTAAACCCAGCACTACCGTTTTGAATAATTTAATTTTATCAATTTTCATCTCATGGATTTGGTTGTTTTGGTTTTAACTCACATAAATGCCACTGTGTACACACTGCACAGTCATATAAAATCTTTTAAAAAAGAACAAATCAATTTAAATGTTTCAAAGTTGTGACAGCTCCACTCTGGCTTGAACCAGAGTTTACAATGACTACCTTATTAATCTTTTATACACTTCCATGATGTTATTGGTTGCAGTTGTGCTTTTATTTTTTCTCGGCTCACTGGAAAACAAATTTCTGTCTCCAGGTGACACTGCCCACCATTTGGGGATCAAACCAAACTCAAAACTGGTTGAAAAATTACAGAATGAAACTGAATGAAGCTTAATAAAGAGAATTTCTGAGTAATAAAACTGGGTGTTCCCATTATGAATAGACATGAAAGGCCCCAGTCTCCCATCACCATCCCTATTATTTACTTGGTGACTGAGCAGCCCAGGCAGCCAATTACAGGGCCCGTCAAACTGTCAATCATTGTGAAGCAATTCATAGAAATCAAATAGCAAACTGTCACAGTGACATTGTCAGGTGCTGAGGAGAGAGAAAAGAGGATGCTCAAGCACCAATTAAAGGAGCAGGATGTGTTGCTAAGGAGGAACATGATCAACGTTGACTGAAAATTGAGGAAGATGGGTAGAAAAGTAACCTACAACCCCATGACATTTTCCGCACGTTGCCTGCTCACATCTTATTTCCTTATTCATTCAGAAATTGTGCCGTAAAGTTGTTTTACATGAAATGTGTCACCACCTGTTGTACTCTATACAACTTGGCACCAAAGATCAGCCAATAGCAGAATAAAATTGTGACAGTATGTTTTTGTGAAAGCTGCTAGTTGTGGCTTACCTCATGTTCAAACCATTGCAGGATCCTGAAACACCTCTGTTCACATGTTTCACATTTTTGGTATGCAGTAAAAACTACTAATGACCAAGAAGGGGACAGGAATACAAATATATTATTTATTGAAATGAGGAAGTTAGATGGCAGTGGTATTGTCAATCAACAAAAAACGATCAACATTTCTCAAAGGAAGAGTCTGGAGAACCAACCATCATCCTCACCACACTCTAATAACCATGTATCATCATATAAAGACTTAACGTTAACGGTAGGATCAGAGCAAACCCATCAATGAATTAAGTTGCTCTTTAACTATAAAGTCTCTCGAGATGAAGCATGTCCATACAGGAAGGGTGTCACATTACTGAGTCGCTGTGGTCAGAGGAGTGGAAACACAAAGATGGGGACGGTTCAGTACAAGGCAGCTTGATATTGCTCCCAAAAATGACCATGTGTGGTCACAGATCTTGTCCTGGTTTGATTTCTCTTGAGTGGAAGAACAGATAACCAAACAGAAAGCTTTCACAAAGCTAGTTTCAGAAAGAGCTTGGTCAAGGAAGATGTCTATAGAGAGAGACCCTGGATGAAGAATACTTGTTGAATTATGAAATGGGCTGTCTCCTTGGCAGTGGGGAGTCTGGAAAGGGAGAATAACATTTTCACTTTCAATCCTTCCCTTACCCTCCACCTCTATTTTGTTTGAAGCTACCTACTTTTCCTACATCCAACAAGTCTAGCATCAGCCTCTCCTGGGCCTTGTCTCTCCCAGTCTTCCTGTCTTCTATGTGTTTTTTTTTCTTAGCAAGTAGATTGATCCGTCTGTTTCTCCCACATGTTATCCACTGTTCATCCTCACATCTGCAGTTTAATGACAGATCAGGTCTTGTGTTTTTAGTTTCTGGTCACAGATGCTGTCATTGCTAGACTATCAAACCCACCTGCCTGACATTATGCCTCTGATCATTGAGTGTTCTCTCTGTGTACACTTCTCCGTTTATGCTGCTATAAGTTTCTGATCCTTCAGAATCTTTATACATCAGCTGATCCACTCACATCCATCTGTTGGCTTCTATCTGCACTCAGATTCTTTACAAACATTACAAATCTATTTAAAGGCTGGCAGGTGTGCTTATAATTGCAATCACGACTGTTTGTTTGCTGTTATTCACACATGTCACCTGGATTGTTGTCAGACCATGTGGCTTGCTGTTCTCATTTACAACTGTCCTGATCATCCATCAAATCAAAATCATCTTTTCCACTTCAATTATTATTGCTTGTGTGTTTCTGACTGACAGCTTGGTTGTGTACTTCAAATGATGAAGTGGCTAAGGGTCACAAGCAGCAGTGCAGCAATAGTAAATCTCTCCCTCTATGTGTAAGAGAGACAATGAGAGCGCAAGAAGGATGAAAAAAAAAAAGCACTGGATCACTGGATATAAGAACATGAGTTTACTTGGAGGAGGGATGTGTGCATGTATGTGTGTGATTTTATGTGTGCATTTGTGTAGGTGAGCGTGTGTCCTAAAACTGCAATGGCGTCACAGTTCTCTCCAGTGTATGTACCCTGTTTACTTTGTTCTTCTCTCCATCTTCCCCGTGCCGTGTTGGCTGCCTCTCGACTGGCAGCTTTCCAAAAAGAACAGCTTCCAATATTAGTCTGCTTGAATGCACACAGACAAACACACACACACACAGACACACACACATACACCGCTATACGCACATGCACATACCATATATACACACACGCTTTGAAAATGATCCTTAGACAATATTACTAAGTCTGGTAAAAGTGAAATTGGCTTGGACACAGCCATCTCGAAATCGTGGCTCTGCCAATGAAAGTTTTACCATTCCTATCCAAACTTTTTTGACTAAAGTAAATGGAGCTGTCCTGGTTTTGTGAGTAGTACAAAATTTATTGCGAGATCTGTTTAATTCAAGGACAAACCTGCCGCCATCTGTACAACATCTGGATGCAGACGGTGGTAGGCCTCTCCTGTTCAAACTCTGAAGCATTTTTTAAACTGAGTCAACCTATACTCATAGAACCAGGGTTATACTTGTAGCTGTGTGGAAAACATCAAAATTTTCAAGATATGCAAAAAATCTAAAAATGCCCAAATTAGCCACAACCAGCTGGGGTTACACAGGGTTAATGTGGCCAGTGCTTCAGAATTTATGGCCACAAAAGTTACCTCAACTGGATCAACTGGATGTCAAAATTGTAAAATTAAGGTGTATTTTCATGTATTGAAGACAGCAATGGATATTGTCCCAGGTGATCTGGCCACAGGACAACAAAGTCCTCAGAATTGCAGAGGTTATTTCAGACCAGGACTGAAGTTATGTTGTTAGTTCATTCTTGCAGCAGAGGTCTCATTATGCTGAGGCAGCCACACTTGCTTCTATTTTCTAGTCTCCCCTAGTGCTTTTCTCAGTGTATTCCTCACATGCAATACTGCATTCACCTGTGACAGCTGCATCTAATTAGTTACCATCCCTAGTGTATTTATGCCTTCTTCATGGCCAGACATGGGAAGTTGGTAGTGGGAGACATGTGAACGCCTTACTCTGTGCATATGAGCTACTAGGCAGGAGAGACATGGATGCCCAGGGTTTTTTTCTTTTTTTCTTTTTTTTTTTTTTACATAGTTTCTTACGAACACCAGAAACTTAAACAGAGATGCTACATGACCCATTCAAAAGAAGGCTCTGCAAATCAAGCAAAACTCAGGGTCTTTAAAAGTTTTCCAGTCATACCTCATCACATTGATTGATAAGATACTTCTCCCCATGTATCAGCAACAATTTTCATAGAAGGTCTGTCTTTAAATGGTGTCCTTAAACTGTGCATTCAAATATTTTCCCTCAACCAGCTTGCTGTAAAGAAGCTATTTTGGGAGGCATGTGCAGCTTACGGAGGGTATGTGTCCTGCTGATCTGACTTGTGACAAGCATATGGATACACAACATGTGTGCATAGATAGGGACATCTGTACCAGTATTCTTACCTTGTCATTTAATATTCATGAGCTTGTGAATGTTGGTAGGTCACTGTAAACTCTAAGCACAGTAGTACAGTTTATTTAGACACACACTTACATTACTTACACATATGTCTAGGAAAGGAAAGCTGCCATCAATGTTAGACAAATCAATGTCCAAACCATTAATGCAGAGCATATTTTTCTCCTGCCCAATTCATGCCAACACCTCCCTCAGTCCCTGTGAAATAGCCTCTCCAGTGTGCTCTTGAGGAGAAAATGCAGGTTGCAGACTCCTCTCTGTTAAGTCACCACTGGTACAATGAAGTATAAGGCTCATATAGGGCTCCACTGCAGATAAATGTTCAGCTTTTTTCAGATTCATTGGGATTCCTCCTCCACATTTAGTATACAGAACATGCAGCACAGCTTTTGAAAAACAACTGCAAGAAGGGATTATATCACATTTGTTAAGGTTATTAATCATTTTTTTAAACCCCCATTGTGCGTGGCATTGATGGGGACCCTGTCTTTTGCGAAGTAATAAGCAATGACCTATGCACTTTCCTTGTGCCTCTGGGAGTTTCAAAGACACAAGGATACATTAAACAGTGTCTGTTCTGCTGGGGAGTGTTTGGGAAGTAATGAAGAGATGGTGTTGAGAGAAATGAGACAATAGTTTTCTCAGTTTATACCCAACTAAATGTTAAATGGTCATGAGTATGATCAATTATCTTTGTTCTGAAAACTACTGTATAACATCTTCTTCTTCCTTACCGCATATTTAGTGTATTTCATGTGACCACTGCCTGCAGCATACTGAAATAGTCATGTGGTAGAGCATGAGGTCATTATTCATTCATAGAAAATTTGGGTAAATAGTAACTATATGTAGCACGTACGACCACCTATACTATAGGTAGGTGGTCGTAGATAAATAGTTATGCACTCAAATATGAGCAGGGGTGAATGCCTGCACAATCTCTAAAAGGAGCTTTGCTGGCGTGCTAATATTTGCATGTTCCTTGCAAATCAAGACAAAACGCACTCATAACCCACCCAGTGCTGCCAACATCCATATCTTTCATACCTGACCCATGAACAGCATCCTCAAAATATGTAACTCCATCACGATTGAGGTTAGAGGGATTTGCCTCTTCTCATAGATCTAGGGTTTCAACGCGTAACATTCGATTGGTTTCACACAGTTTCCCTCTAATGGATCCTGCTATGATCCCCTGTTGTGACACCAGCATGGCAAGAAATGGCCATGAACCTGATGACGCAAGAGCTGGTCAGCCTTCAAGGCTAGGGATGAAAAAGGCAGATGGGCCGCATTCAACACAGCCTGACTGATCATACATAGTCGGCACACCACACTCATCCGTACTGAACTGATGAAAGAGGAAGGGATGCACAAAGCATATGTATCAGTCCCTAAGAACCAATGGCACGGCCAAGGGGTGGCCAATGGGCCAACAGTCACCCCGGTATAATCGCTTGCCCTGTCTTGTGAGTATTATTGAATATGTATTATATGATTCTATCTAATATTTTACTTTCACTACTATTCATTTAAATCAATAATATACAACATATTTTTTCATAATAATTCAGGTGAGAGAAAATAGCAAATGCACAGCCAGCAAGATGATTTTGACTGACCCTTCCTCTGGCCTGTTCTAGGTGTGCCACCCCAAGATCCGATCTGACCACCCCTCTGAAGAACTGCTGCTAAGAGCCACACGCGGATAGATGTGCCCACTAAAACTTCAATACCAGTCACTTGCTGAAACATGAAGGTGGAGGTAAACTGCTGCTGTCATTTCAACTCAGAAACATCACTTCCCTCTACAGAGGTCTATTGTTCCACACTGTACAACCAACCTAATCTACCAGCGTAGACACAGCTTGCAGATGGTGGTCACCAATGTAGCCCCATCTATCCCCTGTCTTGCACACTTGTAACAACCACGTCAGGAGAGGCATTTACCACACCAGAGAACCACCCATATAACCAGTGCAACATCAAAGCAGTGAGAGACTTGAAAAGTTAAAAGGGATCTAAAGATGCAAGGGTACAGCCCCATGTCTGGCCTGTGAAAAACCACCTCACCTCAACCTTTATCTGGCTTATAGGGGCAACAGCCAGTGGCCCAGCAGCTTAGACCTCAAGAAACCTGCAGTGCCTGAGCTGAGCACAGTTGTTCTAAGGTATAAATAAGGGTTCATGCAAATAGTGGCTTCTATAAATTTCAAAACAGCTTTTGTAAACTGGTAGAGTGTGCTAATCACTCAGTTGCAAGACGCTCTTCAAAGAGAACAACTTAAGGGAAGCCTCCTCAATCGGCTCATACAACTCACAAGTGAGAGACCCGAGCACCACAGGGAGGTCCCACTGGAGGCCAGATGGGTGAGGAGTCAACTCGCTTGAGGCAGAAACCATTCTAGAAGAGGTGGCCTCTCACCAAAATGAAAATGACAGAAAGGAAATCACTGATGTGTGTCCTAAAGATAAAAAGTGACTGGCCTCTATCAACTGAAGTGATCAAGCAGGACAGTGGGCTGAGCCCCTTTTTCCAGTACATCTGAATCCACCACCCATCACCTTACAATTTACACTTGAACACTGTCATGACTATCAATGCCAGTCAGTTTTCAAAATATAAAAAATTATTCTTACAACTGGCACTAACAACTCAATGAAACCAACTCATTTCTGATTCTAAAAGATTTCTGATTAATTTTTTACACCTCAGGAAATATCATGTCATACCAATGGCAAAGATTTAATTTAATCCTTCTGTTTCTGTCTTAAATTGACTGAAAGATGACCTTTTTACACACATAATTAGTTATTATGTATTACAATACACATAAAACAAGTAAAGGATGGATAGATGGACAGGGATAAAACAAATCTATACATCTTTCTTAATTCAAAATAAGAATATGTAATAAACTGTGTGGCTCGAATTATATTAGGCATGAAACATTGACAGCCTAAGATATAGGTGGTATACTTTATGAGCGAAAATCCCTGGGTTGTAGCTTTAGGGCCTAAAAAATAATCTGGACCTCAGAGGTGACAGCCCATGGATAAATAATGTAAATACTAAGAGACAACCTTTTATTGAAGTTTTTTGTGTGAGGGGACTATGAATTACTATGGTGAGCATTCCTGTGCCATGGGATAAAATGCTGTCACTGCACAGTGTGAAGGGCCTGGAGTGACATTTGTCAGTGAGACTGACTAGCATTCCAAATTAAGCATATAACCTTTATGAAATGATAATCAATCATGCATCAAGTCTTTCCAAAGTAAAAGCACCAAAACACAAAACAAAACTATGTAAATTAATGTTTATTTGTTCAGGCAGAGCCATTGTCGTCATCTCAGTTTACTACATTTGGGGTCCCATAATTATGTTTTAAAGTAGATGTGCATGTCTGCAGAGTCAAGAACCAATAGGCCTACCTCCTACAGACATACCATAACTGCTCTCAGCCACTCATGAGCAAATGTTAAACTGAATTTTCAGTTAGTCAGAGTAATAAGTAAGAGTTTCCTCACTTAATGTCAGCTGATATAACTTGTGTTCAGGGTAAATAAGTGTTTACAAACCAGATAGCAGTGATAGAGGCCGAATATCTTGATGTGAAAAAGATTAACATGTGCACCCAGTTTCACAAAATGTCTTTTTGGTGTTTCACATAAATTGATGCACAAGTAAATACTAAATAAAGTAAAGTAAATGCAAGCCCTGATTCCACACTAACATTAGCTACCAAACTGACTTTGTGTCACAGTGCATTCAGTCTCTTACTGTCTGCCATTTCCTTGTCATCTGCTCACCTGCTCAGCCAGTACTTTTCCACTCTCACCCCCCTTACCAGCCATGCTCACCTGCCCACTCACCTGATTCTCATTATCAGCCCAGTATTTAAGATGCTCTGCCACACTCACTCTTTGCCAGATTGTTCTTCGCTCTCTAGCTTTGACCTTTGGACTGATCTGTCATTGTTGTACCTGCCTACTTTCAACCGTTCTCCTGTTCCCTAGTAAATACTTTAGCCGTCTGTCTCTGACCATGACTCTTGCCCTGCATTTCTTAGATATTTGTTTGCCGGTGATTGTTTGGTGTTGGCGTCACCAAACAATTGAAGAGATTCTGAATCTGCCTCAAAGAAGTGAACTGTGTGAGTTTCCCTGCTCACTTGATGCTTAGCAGCCACTAATATTCTGAGAGACTCTCACCAAGTTTAACTTTTAACTGCGTGGCTACATGTGCTCTATCTATGTCTGTCTCTGCCAAGTCTGTGATTAAAGTCAGGGAAGGCAATCTCCGTGTTTGGGTGGTACTGCATTTGGGGCCTAAACCCCCTGTTACACTTTGTTTGAGGCCTGTGGGTGTCTATTGGCTGCTTATGGCTCATATTTCTAAAAGAGATTTAAGGGAGAATAGCTACGCCCACAGCACAAATATCCACCATGGACACCAGCCCCTAAGTTGGATGTTGCTTAACTTCTTTTTGATGAAGTCGGAAGAAAATTCCAACATTACATTGGGTTTCATGATGGGCCTTTAGAAGTCTGTTTTCATAAAAAATTTGGAATGTTAATGAAGAAGAAACATGATGCAAACCTATACTAACAAATGTAACAATTTAATGTAAACTGTGTAGTGTTCAGACAGTTTATGAATACAAATAGGCATTAAAATCTGAGATCTACAAACTGAAAGCAGGTAATTCTCTGAGACTATCTTGATGAGGTGAAGAACACCAGAGAGTTGAAACTGTCATTGGGAGTTAAGCTGATACCCTCAACAAAGATGCAAATTAGTAACATCCATCCCAAATATTCTGATCACAAATTCCAACACGTGTTTTCAAATCCACTATGATACATAACCTCCTATGCAAGTGTCACTTGTCTGGATGATTTGTTATAGCTCTCTGCATTGTGGCGTAACATGATTACTAAATTTTGTGAGCGAGCTTGCCCAAATTAGAGATTTATTAGGAAAACAGTTGACACACAAAAGCCATTCTGTCTGGAGGGCTGATAAATACATCATTTACATATAACAATTTAACACATGATCCATTTAAAGACATGCACTATCAAAACATGAGCAGTTTGACAAATGGGCTGTGTTGATCTTGCAATTAATCTACATAATTAACTTTAATTCTAAGAAAAACTAGATGACTAGACCAGACTTGATTTATCATGAACATTCAAAACTTGGTACAAGACTAATAAGGAACTTACTGCACATGTTGTAGCAAGTCCCTTAATATTTAGTCTCATCACTGGAAGATAGCTGAACACTATCATTCACAGTGCTGAGCCTAATCAACACCTTGTCTCTCCCCTTTTCCCTTGACGCTCCCCAACAAAAGCTTGAGAAGACACACGTTCAAACAAGAAAGGACGTACCATCCTACAGCAGTTTATTACCGCCAAAGATCCCATTCACACATCAATTCTGAGAGTCACCTTCAATACTTCAAAAGAGCCTCTAGTGAAAATTATTCTGTGTAAAACTGAAAAAAAATGTAAGAAACACTAAAGAATAACAAATAAAGCATCCATCTTGATAAATTGACTCTCAAGTGAATTCCCTTCCAAGTAATTATACTGGAACACTTATTGTTATACTGACTTTTTGAATAGCTGGCTTAGTTGTGGAGATACTACCAATTGAAATGAATACAGCTCTTTCACACACACACACACACACACACACACACACACATATATATATATATATATATAGCCTCAGGCAGTTCTGATACCAGGTCACATGTGGTCATTTCCTTTTTTGGGGGGTGGGGTGGGGGTGGGGGGTGGTAATGTAACACGATGAGAGCAATGACAATTGAAGTTTATTCAGGTGTGCATAACGTCTGTGTGGCTGATTTCGCAGCTCAAGCCTGGCATGCTGGCTAAATAATTCATAGACTTGATTTGCAAGCTGGAAAAGCTCACACACACTAACAACATCAGCCTTGTTTATCCTGTAATGAGACAGGACGCTTTTTTATTCACTCAAGCTTTTTTCAGTTATTTTCTATAGTTTGCTGCAGGTTTTGATGTACTTCACTGTGGAGACACAAGGCAATTTGTGGACACTCTGAGTTCAGCATCTCAAGTTTAACCATTTTCTCAAGAATGCTCGTGTCACTTCTTTGGTCTCTTGAGAAAGTTATACAATCTTAAAAGAAGTACAAAAAGATGTTCAATGTCTTGTTGTAATACTAGAATATGCAGTCTTGTACTTCCTGAAGTGTCTGCCTGTGCTACATTTTTTTAATGATGGTAGTATTCAGGTAAATGTGTGGGAAGCACTCAGTCTCAGAATATCAGTGTGCGAGGCTCAAACTACAAGGACAGAGCAAAAAAAATTAACTATGATTGGAGGGGAGTAAGAAGCTTGATGCAAATGTCTGTTGAATAAATTAACTTTGACTGCCTTTGACTAATAGATAGCTTTTAGGAACAACAAGGTAGCAAGTGACACTAGAAATATATCTAATCTCCATCGCAGAATGAAATATAATATAATGCAGGACCTAAGACATAGCATTAGTATTGTAATACATAAGATTTTATGTTTTTTTGTGACACATAATGCTGCCTATAAAATGTGAAAGTGTCTTCAGGACATACTGTATCAAGGGGACAGAAGGAAAACAATGGACAGTCAGCGGGTGCCAGAGTAGGGACAAAATGCTTAAAGGTCTTGACCAGGGTAGCTTTCTGGAGCCCCAAGAAAAATAAGAGAAGACAAGTTCCAACTTCTCAGACAGTCTCTGACAGGGAGGTTATTTAGCTTAGGGTAAGCTACTAGCTAGCCTGTATTTCTTTAAAATAAACTGTCTATACCTGCAAACAAAAGCACACTTAGCAAAGTTTTGAGGATAGTTCAACAAAAAGTTCAACTTTTCTTGAAGAAAAGTATAAACTTTTTTCCTCTTCAGACAACAATAATGTCTGTTTCTCTCAATGCATAGTGGGATATATGCCTCCCCCCTTCCTCATGACTCTGAACAGTTATATTTAGGTATAAAGAATGGGTGGAAATGATTAATGCAATCTGACGTATGATAAACTTCATGCTCTCTTCTCTCTTTGGTGTCAAATACTGTGGTGGCTTCTAATGAGACATGTGATGGTTGTTGCTCTCTTGTTCTCTGTGCCATTGTAATACTACTCATAAGCATTTCCTTATGAAAAAGAAGCGTCATGTCTGATCCCACCCTTACTTGCTTGTGGTAAATTCTAGCAATATGATCCTATTTTTAACTGATTAGACCACATGAGGACCGTTAACGTAACAGTGATAACGGAGAACTAGATACTTGTGTGATAATAGCCTACATGAAAGAGAGTGTTTTAGAGTGTGGCAATACACCACGACACTGTGGGCGTCATTGCTCTTTTCCAAAAGATATTTCCAGATGATTGGTGAGATATATAATTAGTTGTTGAGACAGCTGTGACACAGAAACCATGATGAAATATCAAAGAGGGTTGAATCATTGGATAACCATGACCTGGATGACTGAGAATCGTCACAGACATAATGAGAAAGTTTATATACTGTAGATTATGCAGGGAAAGTAGTTCCTTAATATAGATAGATTCCCTAAGCAATAAATAAAATCGCTCCATCTTGCCAGAAACCGTCAAGAGGGGTTTCTCTTTTACGTCCACTTACAGCCATGATCCCTCATGCCTCCAGGGAAACATCAGGGGACGCTTGAATTGTAGCTGACCATAAACTTGGTTGGTTGGTGGACACAAGAGGGGCGCTGCCTTCCCCAGAGAGACAACATGTTTGGCAGCCAATGACTGACTGGAATAGCACTATACCAATGACATAAACTGCATATGCTTCATTAAGTGCCTTCAACAACCAATCAGAGACTCATTTAGGAATCAGGCATTTAGAAAATCAGTAAATTTGACAATGTATTTACATCCAATTACACCTGTGCCAGAAAAATGCTGAGGCAAGTTATTTACTTTTGGAGCCAAGCTGTTGATAGGTTGCTTGGATACATATGAAAAGATAATTACAAAATGGATTATTCCAGTTTTTGATTATGATTGGCTGTGTTGTGTTTGAGGCTGTTGTAAAGTACTCTATAAATAAACACCTGGAACTGCATTATATCTCTATTACTGCACCAAACAAATTGTTTCGAAATGCCAGATTTTGCTGTGAATTTTGATTTACTGAGTGTGGATGAGAAGTGGAAAGAAATTGACAAGCTAGAGGAGGAAGATTAAAAAAAAGAGAGTGAAATGCTGAAATTAATGAGAGAGACAGTTGCTTTTTTCAGATCTGGTGTGCCCAGAAAGATATGGCTATTAATTTCGAAACAATCACCAAAATGGAGCTAAATCATTTAGCACCCGCTGGTTGTATGGCAGTGCGAAAAAAGGGAAAGAAGAACCAGCAGCGGTTTCAGCAGCTGTGTTGGTCCACAGACAGGGCTTAACTGATACATCAATGATCCACCGATCAGTGGATCCCGATGTCCTTTGAAAGATCCTGAGTTTACCATTTATCACTAGCAACAACATTTTAGTTGAAGTGAAAAAACTTCACAGGGAAAGACATGACAAAACATCCCAACACCAAACATTAATGGATGCAGGCTTTCAGAAAATCAGTCCCTCTCCGGCACTGAATCCAAATACACCTGAGGGTCTAGTCAACAAAGTCAGCTATGATGTGCATATGGGACAAAGAGCTAAAGAGGGCAAATGCCAACTAAAGCCAGTATCATTTATCATCTGCCAGGACGAGAATGATCAGAAGTGTGCAACGCTGCCATTCAACAAATGCACAAAACACCACAAAGATGCCGGCAAAAGAAACAAAGACAGCCTTCAGGGATTTATGTTTGAGAAGCCAGTGAACCTGCTGTGTCCTGTCGCTTCATTAGATAAATACCCCTCATTGCTGCCACCCTATCCACCAACCTTTTATCTCCATCTAGCATGTTTTTATTAGTAGCCTACTATGCTCACCCTTCTCTAGTTAGGTTGTCAATTGCCAGCAATATATTTTTAGTCAGTATGGCTTGTTAACTTAACACTTTTTAAAATGATATTGCTTGGAAGTGACAGCACCTAGGGGAAAATTAGCATAATAATTGCCGATAGTAGCTGCATATGTGGTTATAATGGAACTGCAACATAATGGGAACATTTTTTGTCTAATTCCTAAGTGTACTAAAGAGGCCATGGGGTGGATGTCCATTGCTCTTTGTTGCCAGGTTGCTGAGATAATCTACACTGACCACTGCTTGCAAAGCAGCACTGCACAAAAACTCTCTGATACGGGTCTCTAGGCCAAAGAAATCATGTCAGCGAAGAGGCATGACTGTGAGCTGTTCATGAAATCTAACTTGTGAAAGCATAATTAATATGCACCGTCCAGAGTCAAACGCCCTCTTACCAGCAAAGAGGAGTTCTAACAAAATTGAACACAAGACATAAGACTTCCTGATAAACTTAAAGAAACAAAAAAGTATAATGACTGTGCAGGAACTTTAGAATGATGGATAGGCAGCAGAGACTTTAATCCGTAAGCTGATGTTTTTGCAGAAACAATGTGCTGCCGTCAACACAATATGAATGATTTGTATTGTAGCATAATGAGAGAGCTCTGGAGCACCACAGGCCAAATTGTTTGGATTAAATATCTTAAACAGGTCAGCCTTTACCTCCTAGGTCAGATTTAATCAATCAAAACTCACTTTTTCATAAAATAGCGCATAATGTGAACCTTCAAAATCAGCTTAATTTTAATGTCTGCTTGTCAGACTGTGGTCATTATTTGCCTTTATCAATACCCTCTATCTAAGTTATACTGCACCGTCTTATTGGAATGTAATAACCAAACACTAATATTCTCCCTCATAAGCTCGTCAGAACATAATGTAAAAGGCTCCAGGGATCACATTGCAGTGTGAGTTGCTTTCCCTGAAATGGCAGAAAGCTTGGAAGGTGCTAATTTTCGTCCCCCAGAGGTAAAGAAGCCAGCAATCCTTTACCTTCATTATAGAGCAGATGCAATGATGAACTCTTTGTCTCAGAGGCAAGTCATTTAACCTCCTCTTACCCCAGCCATGCAGTTTGTCACCGCACAGTCATGGTGAAGCCAGAGGAGAGCTAGAGGGATGAATGTCATATGAAAGTCAAACACAGAAGGGAATTAAGATGGCAGCTCAAGACGAATCTTCTACAATGGAGCTTGATTAGAAGGCATTACCAAGCTCATGACCACTGGGGACTTAATCACAAGTAAAATACAGTGTGAGATGGCGGAGAAAAAGCACCATACAATAGATGAGATGAGACCAAGAGAAAATTCCACAGGCAGCACTCATAGATATTCAGGGTGAAGACTGACAGCTAAATACTAAAGCGCTGTGTTGCTTTCTCTTGAAACATTTTCATTCTATGTCACTCATAGGCCTCAAACTTAATGGAGGTAGAGTTGACGAGTATGGGCAGACACAAGTGATTCGAAATTGTTATGTATTTTTCTTACCATGAATTTCCATTTGAAAGTTGACCTCTGGTGAATTAAACTGAGGCTATAGGCAAACACTCCTCTGAAGTCAGCAAAAGAAAATGCAAACTGATGCATTTTTCCATTCACTACTGTTATAAGAATATTAGGTGTAGGACGCACTGAGTAAGAATTGGTGGCAGATACCATTTTACCAGAAGAAGAGGGTGCAACAAGATGACTTCATTAAGAGAGTACCACTGTTCGCTGTGTACTTTCATCACATTTTCTTTTTATTGATATCCCAACTTTTCCACCTCAGCCAAGACTAAATATCTCTTGTGATAGTTCATCCTCTATTTGAATTTACAGTGTTTCTACACCATTTTTGTTACGTGTAAATTGAAAATGAACATAAATTAGATGGATGAAAATGCACCGTGCTATAGTTTAATGATTCTGCAAGGTTATATTAAGGCTGGTGCTTATAAATATTTCAATTTTATTCCTGATGAACCCTAATTTTTCCATCAGTGTAGCAAGTGAAAGGACCCTTAATACACAGTTCCAATGATCCTCATCTGCTGTTCTGTGCTAAAGAGCACAGCAACAGTTTTAGCATATTCATACCACTGCATTGCGTCTGACATTGTTAATGAACTGAGCTAGTTTTGATCCAAACTTCAGATGTGAATTGAATCAAATTACTGCTTGAGGGACGGCATGTATGTGGGTGTTCACCACTTGTATTTGTATTTGCTTATGGTCAGCAGTCTATTCACATTGGAGATGTGTTTGTCTTGTGTTTTTGTTGAATGATTTCAGTCCAGGGTGACATGGAAACATTTAATAACTGCACAAAACAGAATGAGCATAATGTATTTTAAACACTTGTTCTCATTTCAGAATTCTTTTTCAAAACCACAGGCTCTTTGTCGTGTGAATTGTACATCTAAACATTTTGAGATTAGCAGAAGGCAGTATCTGCAACAAGCAATTATCAGTGCACTCAGTCAGTGAGAATTGATGTGAGAGAATGAACACATTAATCATTGTTATCATGACTGGTACTAGTATCAGTCCACTACAGTATGCGGATTGCATTAATGTGAGTGGGACTCTGTGTGCCTGTGTGAAAAAGGGCTTTAAATGATCAGGGCCAGGAGAGAAGAGGTGAGTCTTTGCAGTCGTGCGTTCACAGGTTGTTCTGTTATCACCGAACTATGTGTGAGAGAGGAGAAAAAGAAGGAGAGGGACTGCAGGAAAGTCATATTGTGAAACAAACTGTTGAATTATTTACTGTTATAATGATGATGCAAGAGGATGAGTTGGAAAACACTGTGGAGGAAAATACCCTTGCTGAGAACCTCAGCCCACTCAACTCACATCCTGAAACATGAGACAACTGGAATGGGATCAGTAGTTACCCCAAAGAGTTAAGGAGAGGCCTGAGGCTGTACTTTAAAGAGAAACCAAAGTGTTGTCTGAAGTCATTCCAAACAGGCAGGGTGCTTTGATATGTAATGTTTTGATTTTCTTCATTTTGTTATCATTCCATCTTTCCTCCAGTTTTTTTTCCTCATCTTTTTTTAAACATAAAATTGAAATTTTTACAGAAAATAGATGCGTGTGATGCAGGCTAATGTTTTTATTTTTTTTCCTGGGATGACTGGAATGTGGTTGCTTGTCAAAACTTATAGGCAAATTGCATAATTCAGTCTTTTTGATGAAAATGTCACCAACCCTTACAAAATAATGAAGGATTATTTATCTCTTCCAAACAAATGGGCACATAAACAATTTAGAAGCTGCAACATTTTCACTAATGCTTGTCAGACGTTGTGCGTCTCATGAATTACTTACAACATTGCCATGATAACCTTTGTAAAAACTATTTTCAACAGCGAGCTTGAGCATTTCTGACTGACTGCTGGGCGCTAACAGGTCATGTTTGGATACACTTCAAAGTAGTTGAGTCTGTAGCATCTCTTGAGTTTTGGCCTGCATATTTCATAACCTCAATCATAAAATAAAAATGATGTCAATTAAAAAAACACTACTATAGCCTCCATGCAGCGCCTTCAAATTAACTCACTGATGAGAAACAAGAATGCATGGCATAAGGCAACATTTAGTTTCTGAATTTATTAATTAGTTCATAAATTATTTGGATTATATTGATAAAAAAAAACAACATGCATCATGCTTATTCATGCAGGGAGAAAGAAAGGCAGAAAGAAGAATATAGAAGGAAAAGTGGACATTTCTGTATAGAGAGGAGGTCAGGATGGGCTTGTGGACATGTGGACAGACAAATTTTGTTGTCCTGTCAATAGATCAGAAAATGCTTCAGTGTGTCATTTGAGGGAGCACGGGGACACTATTAAAACTACTAAGCTAATGGTAAATAATGCTAATAAAATCATGCATGTCACAGCAGGAAAGATGCAGGCATAAATAGTAAATTCAATGATGGCTGAATTTCATCTAGCTGCTAGTTTCAGGGTCCTGGATTTGTTCATCCTGGCTCACTGACACACTGTCATGACTCACCAGGACACTTAAATAAAGCAGAGCCATCATTTTTGTTATTAGTAATGTAGTGTGGGTTTTATTCTACAACGAAAAGTCAAAAGGTGTGCTTTTGAAAGCAGAGTACATATGCTTACTGTGAACATCAAATGGTCCTTTTGATGCTGGAAAGACTTTAATTTGACTTAAATTAATCTTTGAAAGCATAAAACCTCCTACACAAATCACATTTGCTGTTTTCATTCAGATCAACATGTAGGTATAAAGTAGCTTTTCAAACCATTATCACAAAATAGCGGTCATTCGCCACATTTTATACCCTCAGGTTCTGAGAAAACAAGATACAACTGCGGCAACCCAGTCATTCAGATTAGAGTGTAAATCAGTACATCAAAATGTAAAGTATAGCCCACACATTTTCACATCAGAACACTTAAGTTATACAAATATATGTAGATAAAGCTTATACATACATGCCTTCAGGCTGTAGATGTCATGCCAAATCCATCATCTGGTAGATGTCACAAAAACAAACCAAATCCTAAGAATCAGATCTCAGAGGAGAGGAGAAATAAAAACGCAATGACTTTCTCATTACTTATGACTGAACATAAACCTGTCATTTCTAATGGTAAGCTGGATATACTGGTTTGCTGCCCATTTTAAAACATGTTCTCATCAATTTTTGCATAATCTGATAGTGGATTTGAGAGGGTAACCATCCCAAGCTGCAAGGCCTTTTTAAGAGGCAGATAAGACTAAGACAAAATAAATAGAAACAATTCAAGCAAGGTAAGAAACACAGAACATGGAAGAGGCAAAGAGCAGTTCAAAGAAAGAAAGCAACATGCAGTGTATTTTACTATATATCCATTATATACTCACGTAGCCTAAACTGGTTGATCTAACAGCCCTGATTGCAAAAGCTCACCATGGATACTATTTCAACATTTATTGGTCATTAAAAATGTATTTGCTGGGGGGAAGGTCACTTCTTTTTTCAATTCTGAAGGAGGGGTCGTGAATAACTCCTACTTAACATAGAGTCGTTGAAATTTAATGAGGCCTCAACTCTTACAGGTATCGCAGAAATGTTATTAACATCCCCATACTGTCAGATGTTTTATATGTCACAAAAAGCGACAAATGGCTTATGGTTAAGGTAATGTGATGCTGTGATGTATCTGATTCAAACCATGCGTCTGTTGTGAAGGCAGGCTATAGATTACTGCAAGTCATGCACGTACATGAGCCAGGTGCATGCTGTGCCTCTGTAGCAAGCCTGTCCTCGCCAGAAAAATGACAGTGTTGGTCATTCATCCAAAAGCCGAAAATGACTTCTTGTGTTTTTGTGATCACTGTTACACTGCTAAAATCTGAGGGATGTGCTGGGGATAGATATTTGTTACGACTTTGACACAAGAGACTTGCAGTTTGTTTCATGTCTCCTAAAGTACCCACAGTCAGTGTTGGTTTGTTAACAATGAAGACAACTTTTCCCTCACCTTAGTTGTAGTTGCTTAAATTTAAGCAACTAAATTTTGTTGTTGTTGTTGTTGTTGTTGTTGTTGTTGTTGTTGTTTTATCTCTTGGGAGAAGTGCAACAAGCATTTAAAACAACATTGACATATTATTATCTTATAAACTTGTGACATCAAGCATGGTAGAAATGAGCAGCAACACATTTGTGTCTACCTTACAAAATAAATCTTATAGTCACTCTCCTTTTAGCTCTGTTTTGGTCTCCACCATCTCCTGAGGGAAAAATCTAGCTTTTTAGCTATTAATAACTCCACTATTTTTACCTGGTGAGCAGATAAAATTTTGATTTTACTTAATTATACAAATCCATTTCTAAAATTGTTGATAAATGGTGCAGCACGTCTGTACAAATAGGATCACTTTTTGTAAATAAGAGTAATTTATTTGAATGTCATATTATTAGAAAGGGTTTGTTACTTACATTTACTTCACATCTCGATCTCTATCTGCATATAGACATTCACCTGCTGTCCAACATTCTGAATTAAACAAATCATTTCTTTGTTAGTGTCATTGTTTATTGTAATTGAGTGTCACCAATAGCAGCAATTCATTGCTTGCCTTGATCTTGCAGAAATTGTTAATGCATCGTTCCCACACTGCCTATGCTGTGTGTAATATACGTGGCTTGTTATAAGCGTTTGCTGATAAAAAGCACAACAGTTTTGGCATAAAAGGAATTAAACCTTTGTCAGAAATTTCAACTAGCAGCGGACAATAAGTGAGAATAAGTGAGTTAGATAGGCTAGGAAAACCCTGGGAAATTAAAAAACAGAACCGGCAGAAAGCGGGACACCAAGGCCACAGTGGCCAATGGGCATACGATATTCAAAAGGGCATCAAGGCCAGACGGTGGCTGTCGTGGGCGCCGGTGAAATTCCTGTCCTGTGTGAGAGTTAACCAATACAGTAAAGTTGTGGGTGGATAAATCAAAACAACGAGCTGAAAGATGTCAAAACGCTGCAGAGAAGGGTTATAACTCTGTGTGGGTTAAACACTACAGGCTAACCCTTTCTAACACATTTGAATTTGATCTATTGTTAACATAAAAATATTGATTAGTGCAGCTTCATTCAATCTGAAACCATAAGGTGGCAGGTCAGAAAACATTCATATAAGTCATTTTGTCTTTCAGAATTTGCAGTCAGTAGAAAACCGTATGTGTCACAATATTGACTTCTGAAGAAAAAATGGAAAAGCTCAGAGCTGAAATGTTTCTGATCAGTGTAAATAATAACTGTCTGCTTGATATGGACAAGTGAAGCTCTAGCTCACTTTTGTATGTCTTTTGCTCAAGTCTAATTGGGTTAATTAATCTCACTGCAGATCTGGAGGATAATAAGATTAAACATTACCAATGGTAGTGGACTTTTCCAGCCCATCAGATTTACACTCCAGTCCCAAGTGATCTGTTTATTTTCAATTAGGTCTGAAAATGGGGAATGTTCTGGCAGAGTGCGGGGGAGGAACAGCACCTCTCTGAAAGTCTGCCATGGCCTGCTGCTCATGTTCACAGTCATCTTCTGTGGCAGCTCCTACTACCTAAGCTGTACTCCCAAATACAAAGACACACACACACACACACACACACACACACACACACACACACACACACACACACACACTCAACAGTTTTATCAAGGTTGAAATAGGGATACAATTGAAAAGTGTATTGACTAATGACATATGGAAGGTGTATATATATACATGATAGATGCATACACGTATTTATGGACACACAAGGTTACAAAGCCCACAGAAACAAACAACATACACTTCAATTGAGCTTCATACTGTGGGTGATACAGCTCAAAGGTTAAAGCCTATGGGTGTAACTATGAATATTTAACACTTGAATAATGATCTGCATGCAGCTTCGCTATGAATTTTTGCATATTATTAGTTGAACATTGCAAGCCACAAGCGTGCTTACCACTCAGAGTTAAATGTTCTGAAATTTACTTCTTAAACTCACAACATTAACAATAAAGTAAAGCTATTTATGTTGGAGTTAAATAAATTAGGGTAGCCTCATTATTAAGTTGGTTACATTTGCCACTTAATGTTCAAATTAAACTGATGAAACTCCTGAGGTATTTTAAGGCTGTCATCAAATTTACTATGCAAAAGAGAGATCTGGAAAAAGCACCAATATTCTTCAATACAGAGCAGCCTTAAACCTTACATTTACCATTCCACACTTTTTCTCCTGTTGTAGATTTTGACTCAATTGGCTTGCTTTTGGTTTATCTGGAAATAGATTACCTATCACCTATCAGTTTCTGAGTAAATGTGAGAAACAAGGCATATTGCACCCGCTGAGTCCAGCGAGGATATCTGTCACGCGAAGGCTGGTTTAATACTTGTCCCTAAGGCTAAGGAGTTGACATATATTATAGATGGATCTGATGTGTATCTGACTGGGCTTGATCAGTTCTCAATAATGATCTCCAGACCTAAATCTTGTTGTGCAAACTTAATGTAGTCTAGCATTAAAAGGGTATAGTGGTAAGCTGGCAACCTAAAAAAATGACATCATGATTTTCTCCTGTGTATTAATAAAGATACTTTTTGGCCACTTGCAGCGGTATATTTCACTTTTATGTATGCTGGATTTTTCTCATGACTTGTCCGACATGACACCAAAAGTTGTGTTCACACAGGAAGCAATGTGTGAGGAGAGTGAGGCAGGATTACCACTACTTAGAACTGATAGCATGTAGTATTGAAACAAACTATAATACAGCTAAACAAATGTCAGTCACTGGAGGGTCTTTCAGATACTCTTTTGTGGCAGAGCTATGAGGTTTTTTCAGTTCAGTTTAGATACAGTTAAAACTTTTGCTGAAGTACAAGAGGAAAATAGTCCAAGGATAGATGGAAAGTAATGAAAAAATTGAAAGATGTCTGCTCTAGTCAATATATTACTAAAATGATTAATAAAATTCTTGTACTCAAAAAAAAAAAGAAAAAAAAATTAGCCTGAATTAGCCCACAGAACACTACCAGAAAAATATATCAACATGCATGAATCTGTACATGCACATGGAACCAAATACAAGGGAAAGAGGAAATCACTGAAAGGGTGATGCTTGGCCTCGCTCAACCCCTATTGATCTGTTCCTTAGATGAGGCCAAGGTGAAGGACACAGCCCATCACATTGATATGAGGGAGATGGCTGGAAGAGGTAGAGGAGATGATGAGAGATGGGGGTAAAGTGTCACAGGACGAAGTGCAACAGGAGTGGAGCTGAAGGGGGGGAGAGGAAAGAATCTGCAGGAGATAAAAAATAAGCAAGAGAGAAAAATATGAAAAGAGTGAACATGTAAGGTACTTTGTGTAAATCACAGATGTATGTCTGTGTGAAGGGGAGGAATATTGAATCAGCTTTCCCAGATTTACATAATGATGTCTCATAATTTGACCTCTTTTCATGTCTCAGCACATTCCTTGTTTCACCCACTCATCTACCTGTATGTGTACACCAACAGAAGTGTGTTTTATTGATGGTAAAAGCTCATCTCTACACTCCAGAGTGTCAGGGCATCAGTGAAAATACATCACAGAGAGGAGGCAGTCAACTTCAGCCTCCACACTGACAATAAATCTGAGGGTGAGAGGGCCTTGTAGGGTATGTGAAAAACTCGTTCTTGCTGATGAGAAAGGTGCATGACGCAAAAGGACTCTCCATCTAAAATGGGCTTCTGTCAACACAGAAATAGAGGAGATGGAGCAGCAGGAGACGGGAGGGAGGGAGATGAGCTGTGGATATGAAAAGGACAGCAGATGAGCGGTTGTCTCCACAGCAGAATCATATTCTCTGAGCCTGTCAACAAGACACTTGGAAAATACAGTTGATTCCAATGAAGGGATTAAAACGGCAGGGAGGTGGACAATTGAGAAATACACTATGGTGTAAGAAGTGGAACACTGGAAAAAAAAAAAAGCTGCTGGAGGAGAAATAACAACTGCTTTTGTAGGCTGAGGGAGCGAGTGACAGCACTGAAAATCAGCAGGAAGATGAATTTCTGTTGGCCTAGAGCTCTGCACGGGAATCCCACACTCACCTGACCTTTCCATTTTACTCACCTGTTATGTTTTTTGGTAGAATTTGAACCTTTTCTGCTGTGGCACATTTCTTTATTGCTTTGCATCAAAGCATCAGACAAAAATGTCTCAAATGAAAACAGGGAAATCCATTGTTTGGCACATTAAGTTTTCAACTCATGTGATACTAAAGCAGACTCAGATGTGTCTTGGGCCATGGCTGCCTGTAATTGACCCAATCAGTAAAATCAGAGTACTCTCACAAGTCGCAAGTCTTGAGAGGTAATACTGCAATGCAAAATATTAGAAATGTATGATATGGATGATATGATTTTTGTCTGAGAGATAGAAAGGAGCTGTTTCAGCTTTTGCCATTCAAATGTCTTGTGATGCCAGCAGCGAGCTAGCACTTAACGCCATTGTCCAAAGCTCAACAATGAGACGGAGCCTTGAAAACAGACCCCTTCAAGCTTTTTACCTTATGAACTGCAGAAATCATTTGAAAAATACAATTGGCTTTTACACTGAATAGCAACTACTCTATCATTTAGTCTATACACCTTTGTTTGTATGCTCTACTTTTAAGTGTTGTATGCTCTTTTATCAGATTCAGTGCTTGAAAGAACTACCACATAATTTTTTAGCGTTTCACATTTACCGTGATCTTAATTTAAAGTAGAATCAAGTCACAATTTCATCATTAGTCTACTCTGAACTACATGATATATTTTTGGTAATATTTGAATATGCAGGTACATCATTTACAAATAATTGAGTTATTATGCAACTTTTCTTATTCAATTCAATTTTCAATTCAATTTATTTGTATAGCGCCAAATCACAACAAAAGTTGTCTCAGGACACTTTACATATAGAGCTGGTACAGGCCGAGCTCTTTTATCTACAGAGACCCAACAATTCCCTCATGAGCAAGCACTTGGCAACAGCGGTGAGGAAAAACTTCCTTTGTGAAACGTTGTTCAATGAACAGTAAATTACAATATGTAATAGTTACATGGAAAATTTACACATGTAACAGAACAAAAGAAAACACAACAAATGCACTGGTGAGTTAATCTCTTTAGGCAAAGAGTTTCATAGAGGGGCCCTGATGGCAAAAGCCCAGTCACACTTAGTCACCAGTCTTGACGTAGGAACAACTAGAATCTTAAAATCAATCCTAAAGTTAACCAGTGGCCGATGAAGGGAGGAAAAAATGTGGGTGACATGGGGCTTACGATTGATCTTAGTAAAATAGGAGCAGCAACATTCTGCACTGGCTGAACTCCAGCCACTGAGCATTGGGTAAGGCATGTAAGCAGCATGTTGCAATAGGCCAGATGTGGAAAGACATGACCCGAATAAGCCTTTCTAAGTCAGGAAAAAACAAGACTGATTTCATTTTGGTAAGTGGAAGCAACAGGATTTAATTAGATTGTTGACATGTGGTTCAAAGTTCACTTCTGAAGATTTAGATTTATTTTTCCTTTTGCAAGAAAAATTGTTTCCACCTTCTGTACAGCCTCAAGAATACAGAAATACGTCAAACTGGACAGAGTACATCAAACTCGACAGATGCATACAGGAATCAAACAGCATACACCCACTTGCAGCACATTCTCAAACTTTGCATGCACAAACACACAAACTCAGATACATTACAGTCTGGATGTTCTATTCAGTTCTGTTATGGCAGAGGGGACAAAACTCCTACTGAACTTCACTTTCTTTCCATGCCAGCGACCTGTAACGGCCACCAGACGGGAGGAGTACAAAGTCTGGCTTGAGGGGGTGACTGGGGTCAAGTGCTATGTTTTTGTGCTCTGTGTGCACTAGCTGTGCTGTTGAGGTCTGGGAAGTTGGGGGTTGGGAGGCCAATGATCCTTGGTGTGATTTGTGTGTAATTTGTGTAAGTCTGTTCTTGGAGGGGATTGACAGCATATTAAAGAAACAGGGGGAGCAGTAGAGGAGGATGGGTTGAACTATTCTTTTGTAAGATAAGATAAGATAAGATAAGATAAGATAAGATAAGATAAGATAAGATAAGATAAGATAAGATAAGACTTTATTGATCCCACACCGGGGAAATTCAGTTGTTACAGACAGCAAGTATTACAAAAAGTAAACAAAGTGGCACAGAAGGTCAAGATAAAAAAGTGTACAGGATACAGAATAGAAAAACAACTATTACTGCCTTATGAGAAAACTGCTAATATGTTGTATTGCACTTGAGAAATACTAGGTCCATGTATATGCACAATATATGCAGTTTATAAAAATACTGTTGCCAATATGGATAATAAATAGTTTTATTGCACAGTTGAGAGAAATATGCAATTTAGGAATTGCATCAGATGAAATGGATAATGTGAGCATATATTAGCATTGATAACAGTAGTGCAAAGCAAAGTGGGTTTATGATGTAGAATTGCTACTTCACATGATGTTGGCATTAAACAGTCTGACAGCTGTTGGGATGAAGGACCTGTGGTAGCTTTCTATCTTACAGACTGGATGCAGCAGTCTGCTACTGAAGAACCTGCTTAAACCCCCTACTGTCTCATGCAGGGGGTGGGATGGGTTGTCCATGATTGATGTAAGCCTGGCTAACATCCTCTCTCACCCACCTCCTTGATGGTATCCAGAGGGCAGCCCGGGACAGAGCCAGCTCTCCTGACCAGTTTGTTTAGTCTTTTCCTGTCCCTCTCTGAGCTTCCATAACCCCAGCAGACCACTGCATAGAAAACTGCACATGCCACCACAGAGTCATAAAATGTCCTACATACTCCAAAGGACCTTAGTCTTTTTAGCAGGTGCAGACAATTTTGGCCCCTCCTGTACAGGGCATCTGTTTTGTTTGTCCAGTCCAGTTTGTTGTTGAGGTGAACACTCAAGTATTTTTAATCCTCCACGATCTTAATGTCCAAGCCCTGTATGTTCACCGTTGTAGTCTGTGGTGGACGAAATTGGTTATGGCTTCCTTTTATTCCAGTTTGTTCCTGGTAATAGACCATAGAGCACCACAGACCACATAGAGCACACCATAGAGCATTATGGACAGTATAAAATATGTTGTGCATCGAAATATGTGCACCCTCTCTTCTAGGATGGATACCATCCCTCAAGTAAAAGAAGGGACGATTCCAGAAGAAGCTAAAATTGTCATTAAAAAACAAGTTCTGTGTTGTACAATCAGACTGGAGCGAAGCGTGGAGGCTAAGAAACAGCCAAGTACAGGGTTGGGACCAGAGATGAAGATGTGTATGGGCCACAGCCATTCAACAAGTCCGTGTAAAAGCAGCCAGTGGTGGTACAGATGAAGGAGGACCATCACAGGCATCGGACGAGGCAAGGATAATACCTCTCAACTGTCTGGATTTTGTACGTCATGGAGATTCTTTTTGCTCAAACTCTGTGATCATCTACCTTGAAGCTTTTGCATCTACTCCATACACAAACTGGCAGGCAAGTCTCAATTTACATAAGTAGAATTGAAAAAAGGTGCTCAGTAAACATTTAATATAAGGCTCTATGTAATACAGATTATAAATTATTTAAAATCAAATGTCTAGTAATAAACATTTGAAAACCTCTTTATTTGAGACAAAGTAACTGCAGAGATAAAAGTACAATAAAACTCTCAAAGGTGTTGTTTGGTTAGTAAGTTTTCTGATATTTTTATGTGATTTTCAACCAGACCTATTAATCACTATACTATTTATTCCACTTTTTCTTCATTCTTTCAAATAAGAAAACTATGGTCATAATATTGCAACATATTAGCATTCTCATGTAAGCCACATCTAATTGAACTGATCCGAGCAAAGGACCTGAAAAGTGAAATGCATAAATTACAGCATGCAAAACTGTTCAGGGACATTTCTTTTCAGTGATCTAGTGGCTTGGAACTATTTTACCGCAGCCATTTTGCAAAGTTTCCTAGAAACACAATGATTTGTAATTTGTAATTACAAAGATTGCTCAAAATTACTTCACTGGGTTACAATTTTGATTTATTGTGTATTTTTAATCCAGTAATTAGACCGATGAGGCTTTTGGCTGACAGTTTGCAATTCTGCAATGCAAATCTAGGAATTAAGTCACACAGCCACCTTTTTCCAGGAGAGTAATGTTATGAAAATAGTGTCAGGTTTTTAACAAAACCATCATCATCTCTGTGCATCTCCAAAACCACCAATGATTTGCTGAGATCACCAGTTGACATCGTTCTATTTTCAGAAATCATATGAATATAGGCAGGTGCATGCTGGTCGGCTCTGAGTAATTTCAGTGCAAAATAATTAAATTACCAATAATTTAATGTGTTGCAAAACAGCTTTTTTACGTTGATTTTGGATTCATGTGGGCTATCCCCTGTAGAGCAGGGATGGGGAACCTCTACGGCCAGAAGGTGTGACCCACAAGGCAATTCATAAATAACAAAAGCTATTACAGTGACAAAGAAAGAAAAAAAATAGACTGACATGTTTTCCCAAAAAGTCCCTGAACGCAACACATATGTCTATAATAATACTAAATAATACTACATCAGGGGCGGCACGGTAGTGCGCGTGCCTCACAGCAAGAAGGTTGCCGGTTTGATCCCCGGGTCAGGCGGGGGCCTTTCTGTGTGAAGTTTGCATGTTCTTCCCGTGCATGCGTGGGTTCTCTCCGGGCACTCCGGCTTCCTCCCACAGACCAAAAACATGCTCACTAGGTTAATTGGTGACTCTAAATTGTCCCTAGGTGTGAATGTGAGAGTGAATGCTTGTGTGTGCAGTCGGCTGGCGACCGGCTCAGGGTATACCCTGCCTCTCGCCCATTGACAGCTGGGATAGGCTCCAGCCCCCCCCCAACCCCGAAAGGGATAATCAGGGGTATAGAAGATGAATGAATGAATGAATGAATACTACATCAATGCATCATGGTGCCTGTTACAAAACAAATTATTTTTTGTTGTTTTCTTTGTTGTGTTTGCAGTGATAAAAAGGCTAATGTCATTTAGCTAGACATGCTAAACTGGATGAGCTGCAAGGACAGATGTGCTTGGATAAATTTAAAGTTTTTGGTGAAGTTTGGATGCCCATCAAACTGTTTTCACAAGACCAAGTTTTGTGGTGAGTGAGTTAATAGCTAGGAATCTAAAGCCTCATTCATAGTGATGGGAATTTCGGCTCTTTTAAGAGAGCCGGTTCTTACGGCTCGGCTCTCATAAAAGAGCCGGCTCTTTCGGCTCTGAAAGAGTGCCTTGTTGCTGCTGCAGAGCTGCTCGCGCTGGATAAAGTAAAATTGTTCTAAACTGTCAGTTTGTCTGGAATAATGAGGGGAAAACCTGATGTGGAAACTCAGTGATAGTAAGTGTGATTCAGCCTTTGTGGTGGGCATTTAATACCTCTCAGAGCTGAACCGTATGTTCCAGCCAGCTTCTCTGTAAAGCAACGACCTACTACCATGAGCAGCTCTTTTCAGCACAGAATCTTGCAAATACTCTGCTCCACTCAAGACTGACTGACCCAAACCTGGAAAACCAGCTGTGATTATCATCATCATCATCATCTTCTTCACTACCATCTGACATGAGACGCCTCACCAAACAGAAGCAGTTTCAGTCAGTGCAGAGGTTAGTGTGATGTATGTGTTAAATAATTCAGCATGGCCAGGGGTGCTGCCACTGAGGGGCAAGGTCACCCTGATACTCCCCTCAGGTGCTGCCCAATTAATCCCCTCCCAGGTTGGCCCTCAAAGGATGCTGTAAAGATCAAAATGGGCCTTGAAAAGGAAAAAGGTTCCCCACCCCTGATGTAGAGTGCACTCAGTGTACTGTGGCCAATTTACTTCATCTAGAGATAACGTACAGATTTTTTCCCCCATCAACCAATCAGTTGGTTGAGGAGTAGGCATAATTTCAGGCAGCCCAGCTTCTCTTTGCTTTGCTTTCCTACAGATAACTCAGACATTACCTCCATCTTCCTCAGTCCTTGTGAAACCTCTCTGATATGTCATCCTGTTTAAAAAGAAAGAGACCGGATAACAAATTAACTTAAGCTGAATACAAAAGCGGAGGTGTGAGTGGTATCCGGAGTGGTATCCGTCATTGGCAGCCATCACATCTGTCGCCACTCATCAATAACTCTGAAAATGTCACTCTGCTTTACTTTTAATCAGATCCTGCTGTAACGTCGCTCAGTTTGTCTCTCAGTTTGTTTCGACAGACTCTCTGTTTGTCTTGACAAGCTGGCATGCTGTGAGTTATGTAACAGACCCCATTTGAGAGCTGCGAAAACTAATATACATGCATCAAAATTCATATCTCTTGCAAGGCCCTAAATTATTTGTGTAGCTTTTACAGCGCAAATTAAATCTCACAAAGATGTGTGTTTTGCTACGTGGGTCCATCTATCTTAGTCTGGAAACAGTAATTAGATTATCACTCAGTTGATGAGCTTCCATCACTTGGCCACCCATTTACTGAGCTGCAGTATGTACAGGCTTACACACACATACACACACTCAAGCTGCCTTCCCTGCAAACGCAAATTGTGCACAGTGCATACAAGGTTGAAAACGTTCAATTTGAACATTCAGATGACCAATAGTAAATTACAGTATACATACCCGTGACCGAATTACCTTCAGCAGAAAACAGATAACATGTACAAATGAAAAATTGAGGGTTTTATATTTCTATTTGCAAAAAGAAATAATTACGATGTCTATTTTTAGCCATGTGGCTCATGATCTCTAACTGATTTAATCATTTCCCAAAACCTAACTTAGGGAAGCCTTAAGCTGCACACTGTATAATATCTACAGTCTCTGTAGTATTAATATGTGTACTAAATAATGCTTAGAAGGTGAGAGAGAAAAGATATAAACACACACACACACACACACACACACAGAGAGAGAGAGAGAGAGAGAGCAGTGAGTAACTTTGAGATCACTTATTATTATTAAAAGTTAGAAGTAATTGATCAGTGCGACTATTGATGAGATCTTGTTTACACTACCAGCAAGGAGTAAGGAAATGTTTTCACGACTTGATGTGTTTTGTTTTCAGGAAAGTAAATGTTTGTAATTGGACAAAATTAAAGTCTGAAGCAGACAACTGGAGCCTCCTTTGCTGGCACCAGTGAGACACAATTATAGCAATTCCTCGGCTCTGTGAGAGATTCTTACCAGTACTTCTGTGTATTCAAAAGCCTGTTTGGAAAGCAAATGATGTTTTCTGAAATGTCAGTTTCCTTTTAATTTGATTGTATCAAAGAATGGAAAATAATGGAAGGAATACACAACGATTTCACATTTATGTCGCATTAATGTCTGAAAGCATTCTGAAGACACAGGCTAAGTCAATGCAAACGATAATGACTAACTCAAATGTAGCAAGAAAAATCCCTGGTTGAAAGGTTAGTGCCTGAAGATAAAACTTTAAAGTAAGATTTTGTTTTAGCGCATAGAAAGGAAAGAACACTCCATATCAAGAAACGTTAATCTAATCTTTTTGGATGCCAGGGAAGAACAGGGATTGGACCACATCTTTTTTTGGCGAGCTTTGGGGTCTGATTTAAGTATGTAACTTATGCAGGACATCATCGCAGTTCACAGCTGGCTTCCAAAATAATCTATCTTCAAACATTGCACAATCCATCTCGCCTTTTCATGCTATTCTGTTCACACAAGAGAAGAAAAAAGTGGGGGGAGCAACACATCAGAAGAAGATTAGAAAGATGTTATCTACATCTGTGCATAGCCCTATCCAAACTATTAATCAAAGATTCATTTTTCCCTTCATCAAGAGGACTGTTAATTCCTTTAGGAAATGAGAGCATTATTACATCCTTACCTCTGTAAGCTCTTCATTTCTGCAGATTTGAAGCAGCATAGTGTCAAAGCTCACAACAGACCGGCAGCTCCACTTTGTTCTAAAAGCATTAGTCTCTTAATCTTGTCTTTTTTGTGTGTGTGGCAACAGGAGTGGTGCAACTAAGCCACAACCACTCGCAAAGTTAAAATGGTGAATAAATCAAAATCTGCTCAAGCAGCTTATAGATGTGGCAAGATTGCAGGAAATGCCATATCTGCAAAAGTCCACTTTTGCTTGTTTATCAAATGTGTGGCTCATCAAGGATCCAGTTATCTAGATATTGTGGATAATTTGCTTTGAACAACACAAAAGACAGTCAGTGTTTGCTGATTGCTAAGCTGTTAGTGTCTGTCCTGTGCTGATGGTGGTGTCAGCACCTGTGCATTCATCATACACTAGCAGGAATTGCCCAGGCTTGACATGCCGGAATAGCTTGTACACGACCCAGTGCTGTAATGTCTTGCCACATGTGGAGTGGGGCTGTAATCCTCTGCTTGGAAGATTTAGGCATAGTAAGGGGCAACACAGTTTCACTCCCAACTCGTCACATATGGACGCTTGGTCAGG
This sequence comes from Chaetodon trifasciatus, assembly GCA_037975065.1. Taxonomy (NCBI): domain Eukaryota; kingdom Metazoa; phylum Chordata; class Actinopteri; order Chaetodontiformes; family Chaetodontidae; genus Chaetodon; species Chaetodon trifasciatus. The sequence goes on along the minus strand of JBBMOE010000001.1, from coordinate 9,833,900 downwards.
ACCCCTTGAGCTCACATTTTACACCGGCACTGGTTACCCATTTAGCAACATTTTTCAGCTTGTAGGGTTCTGCAGTCAAGTTAACAATAATAAACACACAAAATTTAGCTTGCTAAGAGAAATAATGAACACATGGTTAGCATTGTGAAATGGTCCCACTTTGGTTATGTTTAGGCACCAGAAGCACTTGGTAAGTGTTAGTCATAGAGCATGGTTTGAATAGAATAGAATAGAATAGAATAGAATAGCTAAAGTATCTCTGTGAAGATTGTCAGTCATCCAGGTCATGGTACTTTGAAGTGCTTCCAAAGGCCATTTGCCTTTTCTAAAACCACAAGCAAGTCGAGTTGCCTTTGGAAGCAATAGCAATAGCTACAGTAGTTACATACATTACTTAAGTATATAAAGTTACATGCATTACTTCAGTTACTAAAGAAACCAACCTTCACATTTGGTTTCACACAGGACACAAACCCCGGTCTTCTGGGTGAAGGTCCGATGCTTGACCCATCCAACCAACATAACCTCCTCCATAAGTGGACTTTTCTTGCTATTGATAATACATCATTTGACGTATTGGGAGTGAGAGCAGGCTGTCTATTGGACTACCCTAGGCTGTAGAAGTCTGTTGGACCACCCTGCATGCTGAAAAATAACGCTAAAGAGGTAGCATGTGCCTTAAAAAGTGCTGCTTGGGCGAATCAGACATCCGGCTGTAAACCAAGATTACGGGGTTGGCACCATTTTAGTGTGATGGTGCAATGCTCAATACATAATGGCAAGGGCCAGGAAAACTGTTTAAATGGAGTGCAATCTGTGAGCCAGCGGCAGCAACAAAGCAAACAACAACGTCGTCCTACAGGGCAAACATCATTGACAAATAATTGCCAGCATGTTGTGGTGACGCAAACGCCACTCTCACTGCTGTGATGCTGCTGTGATGCATCACAGGCATATGCCAGCGTGATAATGGTGTGGATCCGCTGAAACTAAAACAATTATTCTCACTTGAATCAAGCAGGCCATCCCAGGCCCAGAAGAGACTGAGATGGCAGGCTCTGGTGGATGTCCTATGTCTCTAAACCTACTTAAAGGCATACAACAGGTGGTACTCCTTACTTCCTTCCTTCAAAGAAACAAGAAAACAAATCCTGTGAGGCTTTTTATTTCAATTGTTAAACCCATCTTAGTTGGCGTAAATCTATAAACACAGCTGTGCTGTTTCTACCAGCGTTTTGTTAATACTGTTTGCACCATTCTGTGTACTGAATCAATAATTGCAAATAGGAATATGTTGGTTGGAGCACCTTGAAATTGATTGTTTTAGTCACAAACTCTGATATCAGTCTGTTAACATGTCAGCACTACACACAAGGACAATTATTCCTATTGGCCATGCACATATGGGGTAGTTAGTCAGCCAATTACTGGTGCTGGTGCCTCTGTCCTAGATCTTGAAGGATAATAGAAGCAGTAATTATGATGTGTTCATTTTAATAGGGTTTTATTGACAAGCATGGTAGCGGCTCAGCCTTCGCCCCCAATTGTAACTGCTTGTGAAAACAGCTTTGCGACTCAATTAGATTTGACATTGTATTTGACTCCATGACAACAGATACAGGTAAAATAGACAACAGAAGTACAGTGTGCTGGAATGCTGTGCTATTTAAATGAATCATAATGGAGGTTTTAAAAGCAGAAAACAGAGACAATTTCATTTTATGCATACATTAAAAATAATTGCTGTAGCTCATAATGTTAACAGAGATAAGAGAGAGCAGAGGAAGTTCTTGAGGAAAGAACTTAGAGGAGAATGTCCCTATTCTTTTGGGCAAAAGATTCATAGGCTAGTAATTACCTTATTTTGATTAATTCGATTTGATTAATTAATTTTGGTTCAATAGATGAGACGTTTAAGGTCATTTATCAGCATTCTAAAATAATCCTGTGTAGAGGAAATTAAACACAAGTGAATCAACAAGAAAGCAAAGATACACAGTCAACAGCCTTTTCATTTACCTGTTCCTTTTCTTGCTCATGCACTCTATTAACCTCTTTATACAAGGTATCATCCATTTGACACTCTATCTTTTATCACTGCGCCTCACTCAGGACAGTATGTCTTTAACATCCTTTTATATCATGCTTTTACATTCCCTCATTTCCGTCCTTTTCTTGTCCTTTTATGTCTTTTTATATTCATTACTCCAGCTCTCTACTTCTCATTCATTTCTTCTCACTTCCCTCTTTTGTTTTTTTCCTCTCTTCCCTTGAGACTTTAAGGTCATGGTCAGCCATTTATAACCATGTGCTTTAAATGCTGTTTAACCTTATCTCTGCATGCTTTATGGATGCTTCATGACTGATGGCATAAAACCTCAGTACTCTATTCCAGGTGCTGCAACCAGACAACAGCTCTGTGTCTCTCTCTTCCACCTTCTCTTTCTTTTTCTTTCTTTCTGTCTGTCTGTGTCTCTCAGTCTTTTTTGTGGACGATACTCGTCATATGCAGCTTTCAGGCATCAACACCTCTTCTCAGTATACAGGTAGGTGCGCTACATCCAAGACTCTGACAAATAGAGATAGGGATGGCCACTCATGTGATTCAGCACGCCCACATCCTGTGTGTTCCTGTCGAAGGACACTAACGTCATGGGTAGAACCAGAGCTGGCGCAATGACTGTGTCAATGTCACCTTATGTTCTGCTTAGCTGTTAGCATAGTGTGCTGGGCGCTGCTGCTCCTGTCATTACTGGCCTGGCAGCCTTGAGTGTAGCAAGGTGGAGGCAGTAGAGTGAGTGACAAGTCATCCTAAACTGCCACTTTAAAACCTGCTGTGGTTAATGATGTGTATCTAAAAGTTGCGTATGTGCGGGTCTGTTTGTGTGTGCACATGTTGAGTGCTTGTGCACCATTACATCTGTGGGTGTCGTTTTTAATGTGTTTTCATTTAGTTTAGCAATAAAGACATTGTCCATTAACCTCCTAATATAAATTTAATCTATTTTAACCCTTTGGTAAAGGTCAGAACAGAAGAATAATCTAAATAATGGCCAAATAATGTTGTTTAGCACGCATTTCTTCTTCCATTTCATGAGCATGCCATCCATTTATGTATCATATTAGATTACATGTTCATGCTGAACAGTGTCCTTTAGCCTAAAGGAGTAAGTGTTGTATATGTTTAAGGACAGCTATTTTGATTTTCTAAAAGTTCTGTGATGAAGTGTGTTGTGTGAAGTGTAACAGTAATCTCATGTGTCGATGTGGTAGATGGGCTGTTTCATCTTGTCAATTATGAAATTATCTCTATCAATAGATTTAAATAAGACTTTATGAATTTTGTGCAAGTTTTATTTTAATCTGCAAGCATGTCCTGTGGCTGAAAAGCTGAAAAGCAGAATGCAAAGGGTATTGTAAAGTGTGGAGCCTAATTGCACTTCATTGTCAGGGGCACCCTCCACATCAAAAAGAACCAATCTTGTCTTGGAAAGCACAGAGAGCTGATAGGTGGTGTGTCACTGTGAGTATTTGTGTAGCTGTGTCTGTGCATGTGAGCGTGTGTGTGTGTGTGTTCGAGTGAATACAGAAATAGATGGGACCGCACATGCACATGGACACGCACATGCACTTTTGTGTGTATGTGGTGGGAATGCTAAATAACAGTGGTGAAAAGCCCTCCAGCCACTGTCAAAATTATCTTCTGTAGCAAGTCCCTGTAGCGCTGCTTGGCTCTATCAAGAGCCTGTGGATTGGACTCACAGTTGTGGCTCTGCTTGCAACTTGGACAAACCGGCAGTCTCAGTCGTACCACAAACTTACCTTACCTCAATGCAGACAGCATCGATACAAAATAAATAAGTAGCTCAACAGTCATGAAGTCAAATTTAACAAATCAGTTATGGCAGCGTGTACGGGCATCTCACTCCCTGTCTCTTTCTATTTCTGCACTGCCATACCCAGTTGCCAGGATACTGCTTCTATAATGTAGAGTCCTAATTGTTTTGACTGAGTAACAAGCTGTTTAATAAAGGCACCTTGTACAATGTTGTGATTCAAGTCATGCACAAGCTGAGTGGATTAATTTGAGGAGGGGGTGGTTTGTAGTGGAAGGGCTGGTAGTGGTGTCTGTGTATGTTCTTCTGTGTCAAAACAGTCACACATAAAAAGGTACATCAATTATGTAGACTCAACATGAGTGTAGAACACTTATAGTCTGCATGCATGCTCTCAGTCTCACTCACTCATCTATTTAGTTTCTAGACACCTGGGGGGATGTTAGATGCATTTTGAAGACAACATTGGCTTAAATTGTGTGATTTATTGTCAGCAGTAAATATGGCATATGAGAAATTATTTGCTTCTGCATACTACATTTGGAATTGTTTTGTGCCACCAAAACATACAGGTCGATTGTAGAAAATGGTATCTATAAAAAGTATCAATTTCATTAAAATAAAGCCAAAAATTCCCTGTTTTTTACTGTAATGGATTATGCCTCTTAAGCAAGAGCCATGTCTCAGCAAGGAGCAACGCATGCAGGAGGTGCTGAATGTAGGTGTGTATGTGAATGTTGCCCTTGCTTCTTGGCTGTTGCGTGCTGACTGACTATGGCAATGTGCCAAACACAAAATTATGCCAGTGTTAAGTGTTAATACCTCCATGGATCTTGGTGCTGCTGCTGCTTTTTGTAGTACTTTCCACCTCAACCCCATTTTCCAATTACAATACCAGATCTCTCCAAAAACCCTGCAAAGAAGTTCACAAATACACTGAACTTTTAGATAAGAAAAATCAATCCTATTATTTTGCATTTTGCATAACACCTACAAAATATCTACAAAGAAGCAGCTACTCAGGAGCTCTGTTTTAATCATATTCATTAATATGTGAATAATCAAATAAAGGGATCTTAAATACAAGTTTTAGGACTGAATTCACATTTATGTTATTACTTAAACACTTTATTTATAATTTTTAGACGTATCTTTTCAATAATTTTATAAGTAACTCAGTGACTATCATTGATTTACAGTGGCATCACCATTTGCCACATTCAATTAAACACATTCAATTATACAAAATTTAGATTCATCTCATTTGCCTACCTACCCACACACATTTAACAACACACCACTCTCTACAAGAAATTCTGTTTATATATTAAATTGCTTTCATTATTACGCCATGCTGACAAACATAATCGCTGCCTGCATTATGTTCACAGTCAACATTTGTTTGAATGAAACATTACCTTTTATAGACTGTGACACCAGAATCCAGGGTTCGTGTCCAGCCTGTGGCTGTTAGGTTTAGCCAACAAAAGCACTTTGGTTAAGGTAAAGGGATGATTGTGACTTTGCATATTTTGTCACTAGTCAATGCCGTCTTTTAGACCAATAGACCACGATCTTTCCCTAACCTTAATCGAGTGCTGTCAGTGCCTAAACATAACCATAAAATGAGTGGAAGGTGCTTTACACAATTGCCTATTTTGTCAGGTATATCGATTTACAGCATGTTGCTAATTATTTTTTATATAAATGTAACTTCTAGGAGACAGAAATCATTAACAAGACAACAAATCGCCCATTTTATTTTATCATTTTATCATGTACCAGAAATGTACAAAATGACAAAATATCTTAACCAGGCTGCAGTTTTAGCTTCTCTAACTTGAACTTCAGCCATCTTCAATCCAAATAACCACATGTCGCTTCTAATGGTCTGTCATACTATTCATTACTCATATTATGGCAAGCTTACAGGGAAATAAAACTAAATGGAACCTCTGTATGACATTCTACTATCTCTAAATGTTACAAATAAACTACAAAATCCAAACAAGTATTTACAAAGAGAGACATGTAGCCACACAGACCAAATGATGCAGAATATAGTGTGTAATTGCAATCTTGTCATAATGACTGATTATTATTACTATTATTCTGCACTGCACTGTATTTAGGAAAAGATGTGAGGATGAGAGAGAAACTCGGTTCCTTACTCTTGTTTATGAAGCCTTTCAGTGCAGAGGATAACACCTCATATAGTACCTTTTTCTTGTGGTGAACGTGATTGCAATCTAAATTAAAAGGAGTGTCTATTTAAATGCTAATGACAACTAAAGTGTCACGTAGCTACATTCAAATGTTAAGCCATCAGTTAAAAATGCGCGACTGTCAGTAGTTATTTTTACTCATGCACTGTACAGGCTGAGGTGCTAACTCCCACAAGCCTGATGGCAACTTGCTTTTACTTATTTGCCACTCATCAAAACAGTTTACAGTTTATTTTCCAAATATAGAAAACAATATTCTATTATATGTATATTGTGTATAAATCAATATGATGTAACCGTATTGTTTACGAGTGTAATTAAATTATGACATATAATTATTGATGCCAACCACCAGCATTTACCAGTGCCAAGTGGCAAGAACAGTAGCACTTTCTACTGTTGCCTTGCAACAAAATATTGTTTTCTAATAAGAGAAAATTAATTGGGTCCAACAGAAATTATATTAAGGGATATGACTTATTCTCTTATATATTAAGAGAATAGGTGAAAGATGATGCTTAGGTCAGGTGACTTCATTACTAAGTGAGAAAGTAAACATGCAACATCTGTGTGGTCTGTGAGTGTGAAAACAATAACAACAAATTAATATGTGAATTAACAGGCCAAGTAACAGTCTAATTTCAACCTTTTTACAATTGAAGCTATTTATCATTACATAACTCAGTCTGGCCCATTGTCTTCTCAGCATAAAGCTACATTAACCTTAAATAAACACAGTCATCAATTAGCTTGTGACAGTGTTCAGCAACTATGAGCTCCAACTTATCTAATGCAACATGATCACACCAGTAATGATATGTTTCCTGCATAGTGTGTGCCTGATTACATCAAAGCTAATTGTACATGCACCAATAATATTCTACAAATCATAACATCTATTACCAGTTAAAGGCTAACAGTCCCAACAACACATTGACCACTTAACCAAACACACATAAAGCCACCAGGCAGTGCACTGGTGGCTAATAAACTGATTAATGAGAACCACTTAAGTGTGAAAAAGAAAGCAAAACAATACAGCATAACCTCACGTAAATGTAAACATTCAATCTTGCTTCCTGAGTAAATCACTGAGTAAACTGTCCATTCACACTCAGAAAAAAGCGAACTTAGCATGAACTGCAGTTCACCAGCAAATATTTATATTATTTGCAAGAAATTGACTGCTGGACTGTTTAGACAGTCTGTGATTTACACCCCAAATGGCCAGTGTACTAACATGCACACAATGTAGTTAGCTACCAACTAAAGCATTGACGTGTGTAGTTAGTGTATGACTGTGTTGCCCTCCTTTTTGCTCACATCTCTGCATAAGACTGCTTTTTCACAGTTAGTCAAGTGTTTGAAGCAGCAACAGCAACAATAATAATGATTTATTCATGTAGCACCTATTCATGTTGCAGTATATATCAATTTCTGCACGATGTCAGAGATTCAGTTCAAAGATTTCATCCTAAACCCATATCTCCAGACCTCCTAGCACAGACACAATGTGTAGCTTATTTACTTCTAATTCTACACATCTCTGTCAATTAATCGTCAGAGGTAGCAGTTATTTATTTAATTATGCAAATGAACACACAGCAACAGACAAAGGCATAAATAAATAAATAAAATCCACAAAATATTTGCATATCCATTTTATTCCATTAATCGCTTTTTTGTCACTGCAGCAGTTACACATAAGAAGCTTTCATAAATGATTTTGTGAAAGTTAAGATGCTGTGTGAAGCATTGCCTTGCTGGGCATTAACACAATGTATGTGAAATGTTTAATACAGCCTGGACACAGTTAATTTATCTGGTCTGCCCTAGCTGATGGCTGTGTGTGCTATGAGGTACCTAAAGACAGAGTCACTGAAGAGATTTGAAGTAAATCTGTATACAGTGTTGTGCCAATGGAAAATAACTTCCTGTTTATATTTGTCAATCAGTTTGAGCATGGGGAGGCAAGTGCGAGTGCTGCATGCAAATGACCAAGATGTCTCTGCCAAGGCTCCAGGGGGGATGGTAATGTGAGCACCGGGCTTTCTTTAGAATGCAACTCAGACTCGAGTGCAGTGCACACAAACATGAACTTATACCTGATGAGGTGAGCACTGTCATTCAAATGCATCCCAACCAATCAGCATGTGACAGGATTACCGACTTTGCCCTTGCAAAGTCAGGCCCTCTGTGTCTAAGGTAGCATTACAAAACCACACAATTCTCTCAGCTGTCATTGGATCCTGAAAAACAGCTCATATGTATTCATTATATGTTTGCATAAAAGTAGTTTTCCTTCATAACAGCCTCGAATCATATTGTCTTAAAAGCTTTTGACGTTGCAGTTTGAACAAATGGGTTGCATGATTTGGATGCCAATTGGATATTTTCACTGACTGCATTCCTTTTGCCTAAAAGCAAATGACTTTTGTGAGTAGTGTTGGTTTTGAATCAGAAATATGTGACATAACTCAACAAACATGGTTTGCGGTGATGTAAATAGCTGTAATATAACAATTTTCTTGAAACACATTAGTTGTTACATTAACTAAATATGTATAAAGAGGAATGGAATTTTCATGTCAATTCCACATTTTACAAACATCATTAAACATTAATCATTGCTGTAATTAGTGCTGATGAACAAGAGGGACATTATGAAGATGACTTACTATGTTCTTACTCCTGTTTTTAGAGATTAGTGCAGTTTCACATTCTTAAAATGTTCCCTGGCTATGAAAATTCATTACAAACCGCCACAGTTAATTCAACCTTGGTATTATGCAAGAATGCTGTGCTATTTTGAGCCACAATTTTCAGTATCCTTTCTTTCTCATAAAATTTCTGGTAAAAGTAGAAAAGATGGTGCTCACAAACACTTCTCCACCCACAGTGAATCACAGTAGGCCTACATGTGTGAAGTCCTTTTCGCACATACACTGCAGCCTTGAACTTATCTATACATTGCATTGGAGGAGCTGTATGTGAGAATGCAAATGTCAGAATCAGTTGGACTGGATATCAAACTGACTTAACCCTGCCAGCTCCTCAGTACAGAGCCAGTGTAATATTTGACAAAGCTCATGTGTGAATAGAGCAGGTCATCACTGATCATAAACTGGGGTCACAAAAAATTTCAGGATCCATAAACAATGAGATTAAGCTATGACCTTTGACGTTTAAGAGAGGGGACCACCATGTATCCATACTACTCTCAAGGACACATACAAGAGCGATAGTGCACTGTACAATGTGGCCCATTGCCATGTAGTGCTACACTTTGCAGTAAACAGTACAAAGTAAAATTTCCATACAAATTTAACACAAATGTCAACGAATGCAACAAGATGAAGATGAAGAGCACCAGCTGAACCTCAAATGAACAAAAATCATGTGGATGCCATTGTGAAAATATGGAATTTATGTTTGGGGATGTCCCATTGTTGCTCTGCACATAATTGATATTTTCATCTGCAGCAATTTTCAGCTTCATGGGATGTTTAAGTCACCTCAGCCAAGCATGTTTTTTTTTCTTTTCTATTGATTTTACAAGTTGTTTTTTCATGACCAAATTTGTATTGTGCATTAAAAGCAGGTGCATGGAAATGCACTCTAAGAGACTGTGTAGCACTCTACCAGTGCAATTCTACAAAAATCACTACACCACTGCAGAATGTGGTGGTGGCCCATTGTGGTCCATTGTTGCCAAAATGTTTACAGGCTGTTGTTCTGTCACTTCATAGTCAACAAGTGGTTCATGTGTGTAGAGGTTGGGCCACAATAACAACTTCACTGAGATCAGTTTCTATTGATGTTACTCCTCACTTAGGAAATGGCAAACATTTGTGACCTCAACTCACATTTTTTTGTGTTTTTTTTTGTCTCTGGATTTAATTGGCTGAAAAAAAAAATCAATACTACAAAATTTCCTGTAAAAAATGAGTTATTTTTATTCTTTGTTGGATTCTGGTTGAAAAGCAGCATCAACAGCAGAGCAGACGCATTTCCTCACTACCCTGCTCTTTGCTTACTGGAGAAATATTTTGTGAATGTTTATGAAAAACAAAAATGATGCCTTTCTTACTTCCCTGTATGGGTTCCATTTCCTGAAACAATGTCCAGACAGGTTTGTCCAACATGAGCACTGGCAATATTGTCACAATGATGGATATCTTATATCGAAATTCTCAAGAAGTCTCCTATTGACTTCATCCTATTCCCTGAAAATCCCTGGGGAGCCTTTTATGTGTCAACCTACACTTTGAAAACATTGGAGTCTGTGAAGCAAGTCAATTTCAGTTCCTGGTAAGACAATAGATTAAACTAAAGTTGTCACAAGTACAAGAAAACAAATCACTAACCAACATGGGTGCAAAACTCGATAACACCCGTAATTCTTTTTAAAAGCAAAGGTAATCCAATAGTGGCCAAGGTGGGTTAAGAGGCCATCTTTGCAGCAGAGCTCCTCTGCTTTTGGTTGAGAGACAAACAGAGAGAGGAGGATTACTGCCATCCAAACACCTGGCCTCTCATTGTAGTAAGAGAAGCTATAAATCAGCTGAGGTCCCCATTTACCCTGCTCTCTTGTTTTCATCCCTGTCATATACACCCATTCAGCTAAGATTGGTGTATTAAGTTTGCACTTGTATTGAACCTGTTAAGTGTGGACTGGAACTGAAGAGTGCGCATCTGTGTGTTCCATTTTCTTCTGCTGTGGACCTACTATATACTGAGAAACTGTGGCAGATAATCAGGAATCCCAGAGTAGAAAATGCCTCAGTTTGAAAACGAGGTAAAGAACATAAATTGGATAAACGTGTTACAAATTGATGATTGAAATGAATGTCGCAATACTCTGATGAATACGCTTGTAAAAATGTAATCCAGACGTCCACATGTACCTTTGCAAGGAAACAAAAAAGTATTTTTGTCTTATGTAAATGATCCATCGGTTAATGAAAAGAGGAATCTTGCACTGAAAAAAAGGATGCTTATTATGTCCTCCATTTATTTCCTCTATTTTATTCTTCTATTTCTATTATTTACTTGATAGCATGTTATCATTCTGTATATAATTGTTTTATTGTCTGCTGTTGTTTTGTTTGGTATCTCGACAACATTGTAAATGAAGGTACCTCCTCAATGGTCTTTCGAGGTGAACTAAAAGTTGAATGAATGAATGAATCAAACATGTAAACAGACATCCCAAGTCTATTTGACCCTCGAGGATCACCATGTCAATACTGAGACTGAAAACTGCCTCTAAAATACTGTGCACCACTCAAATAGAACAACCTCGAGAAACGTTTAAAACTAGACAGGCCTGATCATTTTTTAATAGACATAGAGCATTTCAATGGAATCAGTGTTATCTCTCATGTTGTTGTCCTTGTCCTGCTTGTTATAAAACTAGTTGGCATATTTTGCATGAACCTCTATTACATAATAAAACAAATCATTTGCATTTGTTTTTTGATGTGTTGAGGGTTTCATTATAAAAGACAGCTACCCCCCTGTATAAGTAAAGTATCTATCTATCTACTATCTATGTGTGTGTTTGCATCAGACTTAATTGTGTGAAATAACCTTCAAAATTGCAAACCCAGTCTACCAAAAGGTTCAATATTAGGCCCTTTGCTCTTCTGCTTATATACCAAATGATCTATCTGAAAACTACAGAGAAAAGGCAACCTCTTTTTTTCAAAGGGGTCTCATGGCTTTGGAGAGAGCAATACCACGGTGTCAATTCCCTGTTGGAAAGGGCTGTCTGATGCCAAGGTAAAGGGTGAAAATATTCTAAACACAGCGTACTCTGAAACTGATATTGATTTTTTGAGGTGGGCCTTTTGTTAGATGGCTAAAATAAGTTTTGCTGCTGACCTACTCTGCAGCAGTACATTGCTTAGCTGCTTACAGATTTCTAACTGTCCTGTTCGAATGTGACGGTGTAACTGCTTCAATTAATTCATCAAAATATTGTTAATTATTGAATTTGATTACTTTTTGATTATTTTTCCAGCAAATGTTTTAAACTGGACAAAAAAAAAGTCCTAAAAATATATATTTAAATCAGGTAGTGTAAACCTCACAACAGTACTCACTGACCACAATATAGAGCTAGATTACATCTTGAATACACTAAATAACATAGTGCGGCATGAGGCATTTTATTTTGTCACTGATTGCAGTTACATTAGCTTAGCCAGTGATGTTTACTCGGCTTTGATGTCCAGCATTTTGAAGTTGACAGCATTTTCACTGCTGGTAAACAAACTCTGCACTGTACAGTAATGTAAGAGACCTTCTCTGATTTTGTGAGGAAATCTGTCTGTAAATCTGGAAGCTGTGGAAGGCTTCCTTGTTTAATAACACAGCCCCCCGCCTTGACGTGGTCGGCTGGTCGCAGGCATGGCAGACTCAAGCTGCCTGGAGCAATGTGCATTGATTTGATTGGCAGATGAGAGGCAGCGCAAATCAGATAAAAAACTCTCAAAATTTGAGCGCTAAGTGCCCAATGACTGGAGCCTGTCTAGATGTAGAGACAGTGCTGTCCAGAAATATGGCATACCGAAAGGGGGCATTCCTGCGTGGCGAAAAGATGCAACTCAACACAATCAATATTATATTACATATTTTTCTCCTCCACACTGTCTACAGGTTTTACTCAATATACATGTTAAAATTCTAAATGGAATGTAATTATTAATTGGTTTAAACAAATCAAATTTATAAGTAGCATACTGTACATAGTATGTAGCAGATATATACAGTGAGTAGTATGTAGTTTAAGCTAAACAAGTTAAGGTAAAGGCCAAGTTAAGTCACTGGTGAGACTTGTACTTAGCACTATATGATCAAAATAATGTGTTTGGCAGCAACCTGAAGGCTTCTTGTGATTACTTTTGAGATTATCTGTGTAGAGTATTCCTGGATTTGCACTCAAAAGCATCTGTGGTGTCTCTGATTCAACCAGCAGGAAACTTTCACACAAAAAAATCACCTTGTTTTTAACCTAGATCTTCGCCTCAATCAATACTGGAGTTGTATTTAATAGAAAGACTCTCGCATTGATTATCTACGTGGGCCCAATCTAACTTCTCTTCTCAATGTAGCACTCTTTTTGAAATACAACCATATTTTGTGTTATATTTAGGCTTGTGAGTCTCACTTCAGGAAAATTAGTCTGAATAGAGGAGAGGAGAAGACATAATGAATACAGCGTGGGGCTGATGAGAAATAACTCAAGCCTTGTAGTTGGAGACTCTGAAGGACTGACTCACTCTAATGGGAAGTGCCCTTTAATGATATGTGCTAGTGATTGTAGGTGGTGGTATTAAGAAAGGCAAAGGAGGATTGAAAAGTCAAGGGTCACACCCGTTCACCTCCTTGGGCTTTGTTCTCCATTACCACAATGGTATACGGTGGCTTGCATTATGCTCCAACATCAAAGAGGAGACTCATTGTCTGCCTCTTTAGCAAAAGACCTGAGAAAACAGAAATGCTGAGTTGCGTGCTCATGTGTTTGTGAGGACTGGGATGGGAATGTGAGAACATGTTGCTGTCGAGGGATAATGTGTTGTTTTCAGTTGCTTAGGAACTGTCTGGCAGACCATCAGAATAGACAGAAGCAGAGAGAAAGATCAACATTGAAAAAAACTTTCCGGATTTTTGCAAAGTCAAAGATGATTCTTGAAAGTCTTTACTAAAGAATATAGTTGAACATTAAAGAAAGGAGTGAGAATGTATTGTCTTACTCTTTTGATTTGAGTCTAACACCCAAACATTTACAAGACAATGCCAATATATTCAGTTTGAACAGGATAGGAGAATTACAGATGATTAGTTTTATTAAAAGATAGAAATAATATAACAGTTTGTGCTGTGTGCGTTAAAGATTCAATGCATGAGAGCCTTTGTTGTGGGTTCATTGTTGATAATGAGAGGTTAAACCTTTAGGACTTGGGTTCATTCTTAAATTTAGGTCTTACAGCACTGAGCCATTTAAAAAACCACAAATGCTCCTCTTCTCTTTTTTCTCCCTTCAGTTTTCACTCTGCTTCTGTACAGCTGGTACAATATCAACTAACTGCTTAACTTACGGATTTCATCCTATCAATATTCATCATGACTCCAGGTTTTATTGATCAGCCAGGGAGCTGAAATTTTAATGAATGCATTTTTGTGTTTTCAGTGAACATTTATTGAAAATTAAATACAGATCTAAAACAAATTGTATATATTTGTAGCTGTGCTACCCATGAGGAGGCCATACTGCAGCGTTTTAATCTAAACTCTGGGGAACGGTGTCATCTCACTGTGTGAAATAGCATAAATTCTGTTTTTTGGGAACATAAAATCTTGATTAAATTTAGTGTAAATCAATATTCCTTTAAGAAAATTGCCAAGGTTTTTCTGAGGAATTGGTAAAAAATAAAAACAATATGCCTTTATCAATCTTTAGTTAACTAGGTGTAGTACATTTTCTCTTCACATTCCATTTTATTCACCAACATTATGTGTATCCTTGAGGTCTAACATGCTGAATGTGCTTCCCTCCTCATTAAACATTTGCAAGGCTGATTTTCTAATGAACGTTGAACCCTGCATTGTTCACCACCATTTGCAATTGTTCTATTCTTCTTCCTTGGCTTTGCTGGTATATTGCCATTACCTGTACAGCAGCGGAATATGTATTCTGTCACCCCCGTGCACGTGCATGTGAAAGTGTGTCCTTGTGAACCTCTAGAAGAACAAACAAAACGGAGCCACATGTAAAACCATTGCACCATTAATCGTTCAAAAGCTACTAGGTGCCTTTAAATGAAACACAGAGAGATAAGGATCATGTAAGGGTTATGTGTGAATTATGAGTGCAGCACACATGAAACCATGTAATCACCCAGGACTTGTTGACTAAAACAGCTGCTCATACCAAAGGCCAGAGGCCATCCTCCAGAATGGGTCATATGAGAATTATCTGACCTTGTGCTCCTATTGGCATATTGACTCGCCCAACAAGCCCTAGTACCAAAAAGAAATGTTTCTCAGCACTTTCAAAATGCCTAAAAAAGCATTTTGAGATCTGGCACCTCTATGGTTTTGATTAAGTTGACACAACTAAAACTTTTTTTTATTAAGGTTGAGGGAAGATCCTGGTTATGATTAAAAGAAACCAAAGTTGCGTGTTATTCAGAAACTGTAGTCTTTGTTTTTCCTCTGAGAGAAAACAGTCATTATGTGCTTGACAAGAGGTAATTTGTCAAAAAAAAATGTTGACTGAAACTTCACATTAAATCATTGTGTAACATTTCTTATATGTAAAAGTTCATCATTTGTTAGTTCTATATCTTGGATGAGGCAAGAACGTCGATAGACTCACCTGATATCCAAGAATGCAGTAAGGACCCAAGTGAGGCCTAATAAAATTAAAACATTACAACCAACAAGGCTACTTTGCTACATCTTCCCCTAGTAACCTTTGGTCTCCCTTGGAGCCTCTCTCTGTCTCTCTCTCAATCTGTGTGGTGTGTGATTGCCTGAGTGGAGACTGGTGTCCACAGCTGGATCAGAGCCTCTCTGCATTCTATCCTATAATTAAGACTCATACGAAGACTCAGCTCTGCCACATCCACCCTGCCTGATCATAGCTCCTGCTCAGTCAGTCTGTGCCTTTTTCTTAGTTTGCATTTGCTCATTGCTTGTTACCTGCAAATTACCCTATTTCTAGCCTCCCTGCACTTCCATCTTGTCTGCCCCGGATTTTGTCTCCTACCCCCTCAACTCATCTGCCCTGCTCCCCTTCTGGAGACTCTTGTTCAGCCCAGCAACTTCCGGATTTTGCTCTACACCTGGTTGGCTCTGCTACCAGCTCCTCTGTTTGTCACGACCCAAAGTCATACCACATTCCCCAGACTTGACTCCGTGTCTGTGTCTGCACTTGGGTGCAGTAGCTTGGTCCCTAACTGTATGATCTGGCCATAGCAGAGGAGGAGCCTGCAGAGCCTTTTTAGTCCAGTGCTCATTAGTTCTCAAGCAACAACCCCTTACATATACCAGTGAAAGGGCCAAGATCTGAGGGCTCTCTCCACATAGCTATGCTTACCTGGTATTTGGTAGTGTGGGAGAAGGATTCATGTCTTTATTTATCCTAATGCCTGATCACTGATGAAATGAGAAAGATTGTCAATCATGTGGTCAATTGAAAGCCTCTGTCAAGGCTCCCAGAGTGTTGCTGGAATGGCGATTCAATTTTCTCTAAGCTGAGTGGCTGGAATGAGGAAGCATTCCAGGGATTTTTCCAGAACTCTTTGTCTGAAACCATCAATGATTAATTGGTGTCAAGAGACAAGCCCAGCAACCTGGATGAGTTAATCTCTCTGGCAATCCGTGCTGATAACTGCCTTTGTGAGCATTAGCAGGAGAGGACAGGTAAGAGTAAGCCATCTAACACTTCTGTATTTGTATTCTATTTGAAACTTCTCAAAGGAAGGTGAAGTGCACTAGCAACATGTATGTCAAGTTCTCCGATGGCTGTTGGAGAACAGCTTGTTTGTCACAGCAGAGAAATGTGAATTTCATGCTTCATCTGTGTCCTTTTGGGGGTATTTTATTGCAGAGGGGCTTGTGCAACCTTGGACCCCACCAAGGCCTTAGCAGGTATCAAGTGGCCTGCACCCGCCAACCTGAAGCAACTACAGCACTTCCTTGGGTTTGCTCATTTCTGCACACATTTCATCTGCAACTACATTTGTCCGGCAGCAGCCCTCCTTTCTTTTTTCTTAAGATATCTTCTGCAGAGAGAAATTATGACATTGGTACCCATGAACTCCTGAATGTTAAGTTGGCTTGTGAAGAATGGCATCATTGACTGGAAGATGCTGTACTCCTCTCCATTGTGTGGACAGATGACAAAAACCTCTCCTATATGCAGATGGCAAATGCCTGAACTCTCAGCAAGCCAGGTTGGTCTTGTTCTTTGGTCTGTTCAATTTTATACTCCAAGTTCCGGCAACATCAAGCCCAATGGCCTTTCCCATTCTCTGCAATCCACCTGCACCGTTGCTGCTGTTTCTTGGGAGACTGAGTCCAGTGGATGCCAAGCCCTGCAAGACCAGCCTGACTCAGGTAATGGCCCCATTAATACTTTGTTTGTCCCTGTCTCACTCCACCCATTTGACCTGTCACCCCGGTGTGAGAGTTGCCCTCCTGTATCAGCACTTTTTGGTGGCCATCCATAGAGAAGGAAGTTAGGGAGTATCTTTTCCTGCTCTGTCTTTGGCTAAAACAAAACCCCAACTAAAGCTGGGGTCATTACAGTATTTGGTGGATTGGGAAGGATACAGAGGAAGTACAGCAGCAAATGTCAGTGGCCATCAATACACATTTCTCATCTACATGGATTTCTTGTCAACACATTTGGCTCAGTGGAGTAACCTATTGTGAGAGATGTAATGTTGTGTGATGTTTTTTTTTTTTAGCATTTCATAAGGATAAATACGCATGGAGTGAAGCCAGGAGTGAATGTGCATATCATGCAGAGCATTGTATCAACTATCACTGACAAGTTGAGAGCAGAGTTGTAATTTACTGAATTTTAGGGGCAGCTCTTTGATGGATTAGATGACATCACAAAAAACACCTTGCAACTTGACAGAGACTCCACTGTAAGCGAATTGATGTACTTATAGCAAACAGGAAAAAGCTGGGCAGCATCCTCTGTGCACGATTTGGTCCAAATAGTAAATACGAGCAATCCAGATTGCTACGCCAACATCAACAAGGTAGTTAAATTGTCTCTTGCACTTCCTGTGAGCAGTGCAGCATGTGAAAGAGGATTCTTACATCTCAACATAATAAAAACCAAATACAGATCTTATTTATGACATACTCATCTCTCAGTCCTGATGCACATTCACCTGTCAAAGATGACCACAGAGACTTCTGACCCAAAGCCGACTGTTGACCTGTGGATAGCTACAACTAATCTGAGACCCAACAAGGGACTGGGAGGTGCTTCTTCATCATCTACCATGCAGGAAGCTTAAGCAGAGGACAGTGAAGAAGACTGTGCTTATTAAGTCAACACTATGCATGGGGTGAGTACCATACAGCGTGAAGCAATGTATTTCCTTCTGTCATGTGAATCCCCTTATTCCCCAAGTCTCCCTTGACTCATTTACGTATACAGACCATGAGCTGGACTTACCTCAGTGCACTCTGTGTGGTGTCTGATGTGATGTCTCATACTGACTTTTTTTATGCGCTTGGAGCTACTTCAAAGGTGGTGGTTTTTTTCCTTTTCTGTCACATTTTTGATGCAGTTGCAAAAGTGCATTTGAAGGTTGTTTTGAAGGTTGTTTTTGTTTCTGATCCAGCAAAACATGTGATTTATTCCCTCTGCTTCATGTTGCAGGCTGTATGAATGGCTGAACCTAAAAAAAAAGAAAAATAGAAAAAAAAGGCACCAGCTACAGTATAACTCATTTTCTGCTATGTCCAAAAAAGAGTCACAGAAGATTATTTAAGATTTAAAATTAATGTTGAATCTCAACCTGCTCTCACAAACATCTATATATGTATATAATGTTTAAAGAATATATTCATTGTTATTGTGACAAATTCACTGTTTTTCATGTTCTACAGTTTTTTCTCTCTTTCTTTTCTTCTCCTTCTGTCTCCATGTGTCCATAATAAGGCCCCTGAAAATGTCACACCGTGATCCTAGCAGAAGACTACAATTACACAGAATGTACATAAATGGCACCACAGATTGTACAGCACTGGGGATGGGAAATTTGGGGGTAAAATAAGAGAGAGAACAGGGAAGATCAGAAAGACACATGTGTAATACAAATATTCATTGTTACAGTATCAAGTGTATCAAAGGAGTGCCAATTCAATAACAAACTCCAACCAAATGAAATATGAATTACATATTGATCCATATTAAACATTTTTGGAGGACGTTTTGCTCCTGAATTATCATTATACTAAAGTAAACTGCACAATAGCAATTGCATTCAGTCAGTGCAACTAAGTGTAGTTATCGGTCTTCTTTAAGGGTGAAGTAGGTGATTCGATTTGAGCTCAACAGCCAAGCTATGCATTGTCCTTCAGTACTCCTTCAGAGGATACTGTCTCCAAATTCATGGTCACACATGGCCATTGGGTCCAATTTTCCCATGTTTCACATGTAACACAGTGGATAAAGTAGTACAGGCAGAATGGCTGAAGAAAGACTTCTTATGCAGTCAGCAGCAGAGATAGAGAGATCATCAAATGGCTCCATGAACACAGTCAGAGTCAGTCCACTAGTCTACTAAAGCTGCCTCCCACGTCTCCCTCATCCTAAAATGACTATGAAGTAACTGAGTTACATAGCAGGTTATCTTATCAAGCCTTAAAACAACCAGCAACAGGAGTGAGAGCATTGACGAAAACACCATGACCACAGGTTTAGCTCAAAAAGGAAATTAGTGTAATAGATAACTTTGCTGATGTTATGAGTGAGCTCTCAACAGAATTAGACCAAGGATCACTGAATTCAAATTTGTGTCATACTGTATCTGACAAAGGAAGTTTTTGTTCTCATTGCTCCTTCTACTGTCAGAACTCACCTGTGTGCTGGAGCAAAAAGGGGTAAATGTGGTACAAACAGTATATGAATATGCTGTCATTACATTGATTTACATCATGTTTAGATTAAAATATTACAGTAAAATCTAACTTAAACTGGCCACAGACAATTTTTTTTGTTATTTTTTTTAACCCACCATTATGAAGTAAATGTTGATTGCACAATATAATGGCTATAGAATAATGACACCATCAGTGTTTAGATTGGTTCTCTATAAGCCTCGCTTTCAATATGCAATTTTGTCTGCCATCTCCTGGGAAAATGAAGGCTGACTAGCGATCCAGTCTGGCTGGCACCATTTCTATCTTCTTTCATGTCTCCATTGAAGACCAAATGATTGAATTAAGTCACGTCTTTTCTCCAAGTGTTTTCTTCGATTCCCCCCTTCACCACAACACCAACCCATGCTCTAGTTACTTGTTTGTGCAATGCAATAATCAAACTATGTTATTACTCCATATATAATTATGACAACTTCACATTACCTCTTCAGTGAAAATGCTTCTTTCTTCACTCTTATTTCCAGAGTGGTGTTGATTGTACATTAAAATTGGAAAACAAATGCAGTGTATCCTGTTTTTTTGGTAGTTGCTGGGTTCTGATGAAAACAGAGAGCAATTCTTGTCTTTGGGAATGAGGGGGCACAATAATATCGCTTGGAAATGCTAGGGAGTGCTGAAAATGTGTCTGTTGCACCTTTAAAATCAAGTCAGATTCATCTATCTACAACAGCAAACTCAACTGCTGAAACACTGGGGTGCTGGTGTAAAAACTGGCAGGAGAAGACAACAGTCACTCTCCTACTTCTGCAAAGACAAGCCACCTACCTGATATTTGGTGGCATTTATTTTCATCTGAGGAAGAAAAAACTCATTTCAGCACAACAATCAGTTCTTCAGTTGATATTCTAAAAACTGCAAAACATCAAAACAAAATCATTCTTACAACCTAGAAAAATGTGCAAAAATAGAGGGACCACAACGCAACTTTTTAACCATCAGATTTTTAGCCATCAAATGTTTAGGTAATGTCAACAGACCTGTAGTATGACTGTATATATTTGATATCTTGAGTGATATCAGGAACAATGGCTTCTTCTTGCAAGTACAAAACTGAACAAATGTGTCCCTTAAAGTTATCACGCTATAAAATAGAATCTGCAGCATCATACATATCATTATACATTCAAGAAATGTAAATCTCTCATTGGGACGAACTGTACTGTTCCATAATTAGAATCATATTAATACACCAACCACACTAATTAGCTCTCCTATACAGACAAATAACACATTATTCTTGCAATGGGGGATTCTAAGCATTTAGTTTTGACATGAGGCATTCTACATTCATTAAAAAGTACATATTTGGCCAAGTTAATTATTCAAACATTGAATGTGTAATGAAATATGGATGCCACAAAGCCAAATATGCACATCCAAGAGAGAGTGAGACAGTAGTTTAACATTAGCCCAGACTGATTCAAAATTTACCTTGCTGAACTCCAACCTACTGGTTCCACTCTCACAGGCACCCAACCAAATTATGACCAAAGACAAATAAAAACTGTACGAGAAAGAAACTGGACTGGAATTATACTTCAATTTTAGACACGGAAACAAACATCCACACCAAGAGTGACACAAATCAGAAAATCCCTACAAATCACATGGCAATCACACCATGGCATTTGTGCAGTCTGGTTATATGCATTGACATCTTTGTTTTAAATGGAGATGGATTCGTGACTTTCATGACAAAGGCTTATTAGCAGCCTGTAAATGTCCTTGCAAATGGCCTGATATGTTATTTACAACATGAAACACTAGCACTTTCCAACAGATGAACTGGGATTCTGAAAAGGACACATTTGGAGATGATTACATGATAATTTACTTGACATTCAGAATTCTTTATTGTGAATTACCTCTAGATTGAGATTTCTCTTAATCAGGGCACTTGGTCTGCAAAGTGTGATGACAATGTGCCAGTATATACAATTTACCAAATTTTCCCATAGGCAGACAAATGTAGATGGACAGATGGATAGATATTTGAATGAATTCCAACATGTACATATATTTATCAATTTAAAATGTGATGGCTTGCAAAAGTGTTCACATGATTTTTTCAATGTATGTATTTATGTTTTACCCTTTAAGGCAACAATTATATTTGCTAATATGAGTTGTCCACACATGAAAAAAAAAAAAAAAAAAAGCATGTGGGATCTTGTAATGGGACTCTTATAATCTTGCCACTAGATGGTGCTAATGTGTTTCCCACCCCTTTCCTATCAGCAGACGGATGTTCTTTTTGTAATGCTTGAACCATTTAAGTTTAAACACATAAATGAAACATATTTATCTAAAAAGCCTACTGTAGTGAAAACACAGGGAAAAGACAGTGCAAAGGCTTAGCTTAATATGAGCCGTGTTCATCTTCTGCAACCACAGAGGGAGAAAAAAAGAGTGCGGTGTTGCCATGGACAACCAGACATTAAAGTATGGTGTAAAGTATACAGGATACTTTTCTTAACAATTGATGAGGATTGTGGGGATGTGGAAAACACTGGGAATGGATAATGGAAACAATGTGAATTGAATACAACATATCACTGTAAATAAACTATTACTTCTCACTTCATTCATCTTATGGGAGTGAAAAACAGTTTAGGCTCCAACAAGTAATGCACCGTAAATAACTGTGATGCTTGTAGGAAATGTAAGCACCGCAGCGTGGGTTATTTTGCATGTGAAACATCATTGCGGGTAACACCTGTAGGCACATCACAGAGTCAGAAGGTTGTCTCCTACTGTTGTGTACATCGACTGATGATGAACACAACCCATATGCATACTTCAAGGCCTTGAGAGTCTACAAAGACTCGCAGCAGCTCTGAGGGAATCAGGTGCTGCACTCTCACTTCAGCATGATCACATCTAAGCGGAGGCACTGCACTGCTCTATGGGGATGGGTTGGAGTCTTTGTCTTCCTTTCAACCCCTTTGATATCTCCTGGTGGTAAGGGTGGTGGTGGTGGAGGAGTGGGGGGCAGGCGTTTGCATGTAAAAGACAGGAAAAATATTGCAGAAGTGAGAGAGAAAGAGAGAGCGGAGGAGACAACGTGGATGTAGGGTGGGATCATTCTGCTGTTGATGGGAAGCAAAACATTGCCTCCTGTTTCGCCTGTGCTGCCCAGGATCAGAGCACCGAGCCGCCATGGATGACTCAGTACATGTGCTAGCTTGCTGTTATTTATATAATGTACTGCGAATAAAAAACAAATGAAGGGTAATATCTTCATGAAAAAAGATACAGTCTCACATTTCCCTATCACTGTAAATATAGAGCATTTAACTCCATCAGTAAAACCACATATTACAAACTGTCATACCTCATAGCAGCATCTTGTGACATGTGGTCCTGATCCTTGTATCACAGTAGTGTGTCCCATTCCATATTGTTAACTGTCTCTACTTTGTTTTCTTCAGGGATCCTATGATGTTGTACATCTATTACATGCCATGGAATATACTATATTATAAGGCTTTAAAGCTGCTATGATCAATATTTTGTATTAATTATATTGTATGGATGAAAAGAACATGTGTAATGTGAAAGCTCTGGATTTCATGCCTTCAACTTTCCTGTTTAGATTCACTCTGATTGCACTCACCAGCTTCATTTTCAGGCAAAAGGCTCTGATAAATCCAGTATACGCTGCCTCCGCAGCACCAAACGGCAGCCTGGCTTGTAAACACTGTGACTCATTTAGCAGCTAAGAGCCAGATATTTCCCCCTGCTGTTGGTGGAGACCATACCAGAGTTAAAAGGAGAGTGAATATTGGATTTCCATCTATTAGGCGGCCATAAACACAACTCTAAATGAATGCTAATGTTGCTTAGTATTTGCTGTCCACAAGCAACCGTTTGTGAACAAGTTTTACCAAATGAATTTAAAAGGAAATGATATATCAGTGTTGTGTTGATAGCTTGTTTACACTGCCCCAAGTATCCAAAAACCAAATGCAGGTTTAAATTAAAAATCAGCAATTTTCTCCACTGATTTGATTAACAAAATACATTTTTTTAAAATTACCTCTTATCCTACTACCATGCTTTAGTGTTCAGATTTTTTGAGAAGATTTTGCAGTATTAAAGCTTTATCTATTTAAAGCCAGGATGTTATAGTAAATACTTTCTGAGATTGAATAGTGAATACAGTCGTTTAGCTGCTGTATACATAATGGACTTCTTCCTGATTCCTCTTGAGAGCACAGCAGCCTGATGGGTTGAAGGAACCAAGCTGAGTCACTCTGCATTAATGTCCATACCTGTTCACTGCAAAAAAAGAGAAAGATGTCTAGAAATGTTCCCCAAGTCTGGAAAGCTGGTCACTGTGCTACCACAGTGCAGTGTCACTCCCATCACCTTTAATGGGTGGGGGGAAGGTTGCTCTGCGTGGGTGTCTGTCTGTCTGTGTGTCTACTCCCTGACATACAAGCTGACCAGAGTGACTGTGGACCAGATGGACCCTGATGTGGATGGCTTGATCAAGTGGAGCGTTATCAGACCACCCACTCTGGCTGACATAAGCTGTGAGGGCTAAGCGTATTAGAAGGCAGGGGGTCCACGGGGACTATGGAGACACTTCAGAGTAATAAACTCATCAGGAGAGAGACAGATACACCTGTTCGCTACAGGGTGACTGAGACAGAGGGCACCAAGTGGGAAGGAGACATGAAAGATAGAAGGAGGAGTGGTTGGTATAGTGCACACAGAGAAAGAAGGAGATAACAGTTGACGAGTGAGTAGAAGGAGATAAAGAGGGCGAGACTGTGACCATCCCTAGAGTCAAAATCGCCTTAGACCATACAAACTGAGCTGGCCCAGTTGAGTGCAAGTCAAGCCAAACATCAAAGACGAAATCTAAAATCCTGTTTTCAAATCCCAAATCTCTTGAAATCAAAATGACAATGCTTCATAGTGTTGTTGAGTAAAATGAAACAATTAAGAGTTCATTTTGGGATTACTTGAAGACTATTTGTTTGATATCATGCATAATTGAGAGTCCCTGTGCCCAATTCTCTAAAACATGAGACAGGCTCCAGACAATTGAGTGGCTTTCAAAATGCACATTTACAATGGTTTTACAGGAGTCTAGCCTTGACAGACATGGGCAGCTAACACAGACAGGCAGCCATGTAGAGAGAAAGAGAAGACGGCAAAGTCCAGATAAAGTGAGATAAGATGTGAAATAGAGGGAGAGAGAGACAAATCCACTCCTTCCACATACAGTAAGCCCAAGGAAGCCCAAATATAGACACTCTACGAGGTCACCTATATAAAATTGGTCTGTAATTTTCAACAATCCTACAACACTCGTTCTTTCTGAATTTCCAGAAATAATGCAGTGACCCATATGATTCTATCTCCTCTGTAGAAAATCACTTTGACCTATTTTGATGTAAAGTAGTCCATGTTCTTATTTCTGCCTTTTATCATATAAACGAATGAATTAAATGAAACAGAGGAATAAGTTTAGGCATGCTTGTACAGACAGGGGTGCACATTGCTTTGTTAGTAAGGTTGTCAGGTGAGTACCAGGAGATGATATTTGGTACTCATCCCATCCAACCTCCTCTGTGTGTTACTTACTGTCCTCCACCTCAGCTTCCTGCATGGTAGATGATGAAGATGAATAGCTGTCTACCTCCACAGGTCAGCTAGCTTTAGGTCAAATGTCTCTTTGACAGGCAAATGTGCATCAGGGCTGAGAGACGAGCATGAGACAGACGAGATGTAGACTTGGTTTTTAATATGTTGAAATGTGAAATCCCCTCTCACATGCTGCACTGCTCAGAGCCAGTGTAAGAGAATTTAACTACCTTGTTGATGTTGGAGTAAAAATCTGGATTGCTTGAATTTACTGTTTGGACCACATTATACACAGAGGATGCTGCCAAGCATTTTCCTGTTTGCTTTAAGCGCATCCAGTCTCTCACAGTGGAGTCTCTGTCAAGTTGCAAGGTGGCCTCATATTTCTGGAGAATCTTGCACATTATTGTGTTGCCAAAACAGTGCAGATCTTACATTTCCTGAGGCCAAGTTTAAGAATCAAAAATGAACAAACAAACAAAAAATCACATGATTTGTGGGACTCATATTTGATTTTAAATTCTGCAATTAAAGTAAATGAGAACATTTGACTTGTCCCTGTCAGCTTCAGCATTAGAAACAGTGTGTGTCCCGTGGCCCTCACCATAAGGCAAAAGTGTGAACTGTCAAATGGTCACTGTGAGTTCATCTGTACATTCTGCAATGGTCAACTTTTCCTTCAGTGAGGAAACACTGAGTGCAGAAATGCTGCAGGTTACTGTTATCACTTCTGGCAATAGTCTTGCTATTATTTTTACATATGTTTCATACCTCCATGCAGACCAGCTGATATTGTGAATTTCTTCAACGCATCAGATTTTTTTGCTGCACCTTTTTTGTAAATATAACTGCAGTAACATGCAACGGAGCGATTAAATGTCTCATAATAAGGAACCTTTCAATCAGCTGATTTCATGTAGTTCTCCCAGGTGTGTGCAGTGCATTAATTGTGGTAAAATGCTGTTAGGGCTTGTGCAGTTCGATCAGCACTCAATTCAGTCAGTCCCTGAAAGTCAGATGTAAACTCTCTGTTGTTGGACACACAATGTAAACAATCTCACACATGCACGGCATCCAAATGCACATTTTGATTCAACTGATTGTGAGGCATTTCTGATCATTGTTGTGCATGCATAACTGTGTATCATTTATGTGTATACCCAAGTATGGATGTTATTCAGTAACATTCCAACTGAACTGACAGACATATCCTTAAGCGTTATTATTCTTGTTATGTATTAGGTGAGACTTGGTGGTTAGATGGTGCTTTAAACACAAGATAACTTGTGTTGCATTTTCAAATGTGTAAAGGTAGCTTTTCACAAGGCCCTGTTCTCCTTCTCTAGTTCAGAACGGACCAACCAAACACTGCTTTCAAAGAGCACCTTTCGCGTTTTTTGTGTTTTTAGTGGCCACCATAGGGGAGGGTGAGGAGAGGGGTATTCATTTGGGTGCAATCTGCAACCTCACAGCTAGATACCGCTAAATCCTACACACTGGGCCTTTAAGTGTGTCTTACTATTTTGTTTTTTATTTAGTATTTTTAAAAGGCTTGTACTTGTTGAGCTCACCCCTGTGGTTACCTGAGCAGATGGTAGGCTCCAGATTGAGAAGACAGTACCAGGCATTCACGTTTCCCTCACTTACGTCTTCTCCTTGCGTCTTGGTTGCTCCCACTGAGGATGCATGGAGAGACGCAAAGAAACCATGCGAGGAAGAAGAAACAAGGAGATGTTTTCAGAGAAATGTGACATTCTTTCCTCTGAAGCATCACATGAGGCTTCATCTGTTTCTGATGACGGATGCAGCTGATCACAGCTGGATCAGCTGTCAGTCGGCTTTAACAGCTGTAGAGACTTTTGATGAATTTGTGTCCGCACGCATGTTTCACTGTGCTAATACGAGTAAAGGCACACAGCAATCAGTGCCAGAGCAGCGTTAACCCTTTAACAAACACCAGCACTTGAATAACAACCTGTATTCTGTATTTATACCGTGTACTGTGTCCTGTTCAGTGGCACAGAATGGGTTTATTATTTATTCATTATTTGCATCTGTATTTATTGATATTCTGAATGTGGAATCATTATTTTATAACCCTGCATAAGATTATGGTGTCTTTTGAACACTGGAAATCATTTATTAGGCTAAATGTTTTTCGAAATTGAAATTATGTAACCCACATCCCTGACTGTCATCAGCCTCACATGTGACTGAAGGGAAATGACTGACAGACTCTCCTACTCAGACTTTAATTGTATCCATAATACAAGTTAATGGAGGAAATAATTGTGAAAAGAAAAATCTTTTTCATCAGTGACAAAAGTTGTTTGTTGTCCTTTTATTGTTCAGACCTACAATTTGCACGGATTTGTGAATATTTGGTGAATCAGAAAACATATAAAATATACATTGGATGTATATCTGTTATCTGTCTTCACTCTGTTGTGATGTGTCAGATCAGTCCGATCGGCTCAACTCATATCCAACAAAGGGGCGTGTTAGCCAGTAAAAGACTTCCTTGAGGAGTGCTCTCATGTATCCTTTCTCATGGCTCCTCAGTGAGCCCTCCTCGGACCAGAAATAAGACCTTTAAGATGGGCTGCTAGATGGCAGACCAGAACGATTTCCAGTTCAAGCGAGGATTGATGAGTGAGGAATGAGGAAATATCAAATAAGAGACATCGGATGTATCCCCAATGTCCACACTCGCAGACTTTGAGGCATATTCCCATGAAGTCCATGAGAGCTTTGCTGCGTTCCACAGAAAGTTTGACGTTGAAATTTCCCAGTTGAAAGTTTGGTGGTGTACACAGAAGTGAAGTCTCTGCAGTACAGCCTACTTGCACATATAAATGAAACAGAGGAGGAAAGACAATGTTTCTTCATGAAGTCTGGATAGATGGATTTGACCTGATTTTACAAGTAGAAGCTCCAACTTTAAGTGGCGTTCCATTCTTCTTTTTCGTGTAGGAGGTCGGAAGTTTTCTGCATCTGAAATGCAGCATTAGGACCGTCCCACTGTCAAATCATCATGTGCATCAGGGCTCTCATGCAGATTTTTTGAGCCATCTATGCATACTTTCCACATGTCTGTATTTCTGCAGACTTTGCCTAAGGGAATAACTCACATTCACATCATAGCGTAGTGACATCAACGCAGGTTAACAGGGGAAGTCTAGAAGCATTAAAAAATACAGCAAATAAAGCAACTACAAGAAATAAAGTAAGTGTTTGATGCTGTTTTGAAAACCAAAATGAGTACATTGGTTATTTAACAATGACCTCTCATCCACACTGTAAGGAAAGAGCCTGGAAGACATTCAGATCACGCAGTCGGTCCCTTGAGTGCCACAGCTATGCAGAAAGTAAAAAACGTAGGTAACATGTTTTTACTTCGTCAAATCAAACTCAAACACTGGGTCAAATCAACTTAATCCAAGAGGCCTTGGGGCTTAGGCTTTTAGGGGGACATTGGGATGCAAGGCTGTGGGTGTTTGTTCAATTTGAAACTTGTTGAAACTCATCGTTTTGGTTAATTAAACTCTTTTTGAATGGACCTCTGGCTATGCATCCCTTTCAATGGATTTCAGTGCCAATCAACATCTTTTGCCTGTTGTGGACTGTTGTTGGTACATCATAAAACCATAAATAAATGCTTATTTTATTCTTAAGTAAGATGAATTTGAAAACAAGTAGGAGAACATGCAAAATAAAAGGAAAATATGATCAAAAGCATGTAGCTTTTGGCTGCTTTGCAGAAACAAAAGCTAAAGAGATTAGCTTTTTTATTAGTTAGTTAGATTAGTTTGAGCATATTTTGACAGTATGTTCTAAGAGGTGATTTGAGTGTTTCAACAGCTTTAATTTTAGACCAGTTAAAGCCAGCACTGCCTTCTTCATCTTAATCACCTTCTTTATCCTGTGCAGAATATATATATATACACATATATACATAGCCTTCTATAGTTGATTTTATTTTGTATGTTTTTATTGTCTATCTGTTCTACTATCTTTTTTCTACCTCTCCTTTTTATTCTACTGTTGTGACAAGAAAATTTCCTGGCCGTGGGATCAATAAAGTCTTGTCTTATCTTATCTTATCTTATCTTATCTTATCTTATCTTGAGACACTACCTCGGAGTATTTCATACATTACTATTTGTCAGGTCCTTTGTCCACTGGATTCACTTGAGATCGTGTAAAGCAACACTTAATATAACTCAAATTGCTAAATGAACATGGGAAAATGAACCTTCATTAGACTGAGCAGTTTTACATTGCCAGGCTGATGGCAGGCTGAAAGGACAGGAATAATATCCTGCTAATAAGTGTTGATGAAAAGCTATTGTCTGTGTGTTGTTTGTCAGGGGGGCCTCCTCTGTCACTTGTTGCTTTAATTAATCTCTCTAATATTAATAAGCAAAACAAAAGCATTTCAGGTTGTCAGTGCCCAGTTTGATTTCTTCCACAGGTTTTGAAACTGTTTTATGAAAGAAAAAGTGTTTTGGATCATTTTACCTCATCTGATCAAGAACAAAATGATGTTGAAAATCCCAGAGACAAAGATGCAGCACTTTGAGTGTTTCTGGCTGAAGCGAGTCTGACATTTTTAATGCAGTGGATGATGATCAAAAATGGTGTTATGCATCTTGGTGTATCATTTGATATTGGGCTAACATCTAAAAGTCCACCTACATGCCAAAGAGAGCTGTTGGTTTCATCTCATCTCAGCATGATACCTGACTCAGCAGGTGAGAGGAGAGGTAATTATTTGCACATCAGGGTGAATGAAAGACATACTGTTGGTATAACCATGAGCCTGCCTCTCATTACTGCACCAATTTCCTGTGTCCAGTCTCAGCTGGCCAAACGCGATTTGGCTATTTAGGAGCACTAGGTGATGCTAAAAAGCTATAGGAGATGATGATGATTCATCTCTCACTCATGTTCTGGTCAAAGAGAAGAGGTTATTCCATTAAGAGCATGCTGAGAGCATTAATATATGCAGCTGCACTAATGTTTTCATCCAGGGCATCAGTGTAGAAGAACAGGTTGTCCAGCAATTGTCTTGTAAAAAAAAGAATGAAAATGAATCATTGTATAACTGTACAAAGTAGATCATTAGAAACACGTCGCTGAAGATTTCACAAACATGAAAAAAAGCCTTTTCACTGTGACAATCCACAATGCCACCTTCCCCCTGCTGACGCCTGCTATGGCTCACAATCTAACAGTGAGGATTGTGATGAGGCAGAACCAGTTGCACAGTGAGCATTGATCAGGGAGTATTTCTTGGAACATGCGAAAAGTGAACATTTGGTTGACACAAAGACACACAGGAAAACGAACAGAAACAGGCACACAAACAGATGCAGGTTTTGCTTGATCATTAAACACATTCATCCTGTCCAATAAACTCTGCACAAGATGTGTTTATTACCTCAGCCCATGTAAAGAGACATTAGAAATCAACATGTATACAAAAAGACACAAAATGTACATTAACAGGACATGTGGTATAGCACTTTGTCTATCAGGCTCTTTAATAGACCATTGTTTTTCTTGAGGCTTAATGACACTGCTAAGCCAGGGCAGGGATTTAAGCAGCTCTGCTGCAAAGACAGCAATGGAGCTGGAAGAAAATAAAGAGGGGGAAGCTATATGAACATATAGATAGATTCCCTGTCTCAAACTGTAAACCCTCACCATGCACATTAGCACTTGCCCCTGACCGAAAGTGTGCACTGTTATCCATATTTCTAGATTCATGGTGTCCTTTTCCTTGACAGCAGACTTTTCACCCTACTTTTGAGTCTGGCATTTCAGAACAGGTATAAGCACTTTTATCTTTCCACAACACTTTATACAAACTTGTTCATTTGAAGTATACCAAGACTTTTGCTTACTGGCGGGGATGTATGAAGAGAGATAGAAAGACAGCAAAAGACGGCACCCCAATAAGCACTTGTGTGAAAGAGAAACTGAAAAACTTTATGTAGGTCTTATTCTATGTAATGTCATTATTTCCAATTCAGTTTGATTCTAAGGTTTGGCATTTAATTGTAGGGTGCTACAGCTTCAGCACTGTCTTTTAGATGTTTAGGGATTAACCTGTAAATTCTGCAGTATATGGGGTCAAATGCAGGTTGAACTAACTTTCAGTAAATCCTGTCATAAGCGGGTCACCTGTGGAAAAGAGATTAATATTAATAGCTCAGTGCAGTCAGACTGCATTATACATGGGTGCTGTAACTAATGTACATTACAGGATGCGTATGTCTTTGAAGAATGAAAGATACACATATCTTTAAAAATATCATCACAGCTACTGTCTCAGCTTTCATGCCATCATAGGCAAAGACGAAAGGTTACTGAAACTGTGTTGGAGACCAGCATTCCTCTACTGCAGAACCACAGCAATGTGAAGTAAACAAGAAGGTGATACTCCCTCTCTCCCTCTAACGCAGCCAACAGTTGAATGGTGCAAAGAAAGAAGAGAGGCACAGATTCAGACGGCAACATGGAAAAATTTATGTGGGAGACAAACAACAGCCAAGTAAAAAGTAACAGTGAGAGAGGTGACATTTTGCTGCTGGAAAAACTCTCCACGTGGAAGACTCAGCTCTGATTTCTTTTCCTTTTTTCTCTGACAGAGGTAGCAGAGAAAAAGCTCGCACTCAGACTCCACACGGTCCATCTTCATGGTTTAAATTTCTTTATGGTGGAAGAGTGTAACACATTTTTTATTACTCGAGGGAAGAAGAAGTGAAATCAGAGAGTGTAAGAAAGGGAGGAAAAGAGAATTCAGAAATGGGTTAAATAGTGTAGGCAGGAAGAAGCCTTCGCTCTCTTATTACTACCTGAAGAAAGGCCGTTGCCATTAGATTGAAATTTAATTTACGAAATGGTGTTTTAAAGCAGCTGTTCAGCAGCAGCCCATTCCAAATACGCTTTCTGTCAGTGCATTTCCTGAGGGCCGTTTAATTGGGCTAATGAAGAAAGCTGCTAATGGCTGGGTTTATCTCTGGCGGCGCTGGTGACATTTCATCAAGGCAGGTGATTTTCCAGGCATTGTTTAAGCTCGGTGTGTAGCATTTCGTAGTTGGAGAAAGAAAAAGCGTAAACATGTTATTTGGGCAAATTAAAAAAAAATGTGGTGGAAATAATGCGGTCTTGAGGATAATAGATAATTCAGCTCCATTGAAGAGAGATTGAATTATTTTCTAATTGTTTTCCACACATGCTGCTAATCATATTTTTAAAAACAGCTGGCTCATTGCTACTCAGCATTTCATCTGGGGTTCTATAATTCTGGGAACACCCACACGACCTGAAGACTTCAGAGGAAGGTGCACTTAATGGAAAAAAATTTGCACCACATTTGAATAGAAACACACACCCGCACACACACACCCACACCCACACACACCCTAAATGGAGACAGAGACAGTGATGTGACATTTACCTTCATCAGTTATCAACATCTTGACATTAGTACATCAAACCTGCTGTTTAATAATGAGCTTTGGTCGCCATCTGACTAACGAATGGTTCTGACACTCTTGTCATTCCTTCCTGTCAGAGAGAAAGGTCAGTGAGAAAGTCAAAGAGGTTGAGACCCATGTTTATACATGGATAAACTACAAGATTATACTGAAC
This sequence comes from Chaetodon trifasciatus, assembly GCA_037975065.1. Classification (NCBI taxonomy): domain Eukaryota; kingdom Metazoa; phylum Chordata; class Actinopteri; order Chaetodontiformes; family Chaetodontidae; genus Chaetodon; species Chaetodon trifasciatus. Next base: position 9,800,875 of record JBBMOE010000001.1, on the reverse strand, counting down.
AAAGCTGACATGTTGAAATAGCAATACCAAATGAAGGGCACGGTTAAACTCTGACAAAACTGCAGCTCTATGACAACAGTCAAGTCAAAAGATGACTAAATGTCCTCCAGGCCGTGATCTGACATTTCTATGGACACAAAATGAGACAAAGCAAAATGGATATCAGGCATTGATTATTGTTGCGTTCACCCTGCTGCACTGTAAACCGCTGTGCTTCCTACACTCCCAGTTTGGGCTGCAATAAAACTCCACTTACAATGACAGTACAAAGCGATGCCTTTAAATTCCTTGTTTTATCCAACAAACAGTTCAAAACACAAAGAGAGTAAATTTTTAATCACATATGACAAAGGAAAGCATCGAATTGTCACCACCTAGGATAATGGGTAATGTTTGGCTTTTTAAATTGAAAAAATAACTTAAATGATTGATTACCTGAATAGTTACCAGTTAATCTTCTGTTGATCGACTAATAATTTCAGCTTTCTGGGCTGAAAAAAAAAAAAAAAAAAAAAAAAAAAACTTTTAATGGACCATGTCTGTTGGTTCTTTTCTTTGTAACAGGAACTGTAATAGACAGAGACAAGATGAAATTACGGTTTCAAGCTATAATTGTGAAAGCGTAATACTGCAAATAGTAATGCAGGATTCCGTTGTCACTTCACATACCTGCTGCAATCATTCTCCAAATCTCTCATTATTTTCCATCACGTAATTTCCCAGGTCTTCAGCACTTTTAATTGCACACAAAAAAAATGTTTAACACAATTACTGCTGCTTCTCAGGTGGCACAACAGACCTGCATAATAATAATGCAGGGTATTTTCATGGACCTATTGAACCCAGACACTGGTACAGCATTTTTTTTTTTTTTTAAAACTAAGTGTTACTATTGAAACTTTAAATCTGGGTGCAAAGACAAACCTCTAAAGTAGATAGATGGCTGTAACATGCCAAACACACACTAAATGTGGAATGAAATTCATAATTCATTTATATATCTAATAACACTGTTGGATTTGTGCTCTTCTTTTACATTAGACACAGCATTTCGTCCCTGCAGCTGTGCATGCATTCAGAATAAAAGGTCTAAAATTCAGTTGATTCAAGTGATTTAATTCCCACTGACTGCTTTTTATGGTCCGTTTTTGATAGATGGCTTAACTGAAATTTCAAACCACTCCAGCCTGGCCCCTACATGTCTCTTGGCGAGGCTGTCCAACGCACCGTTTCCTTTATTGTAAACAACAATGAAGTGTGATATTTGAAAAAAACAGATGCGCCACCGGTGGACCACGAGCCACCAATCATTTGTAGTCTGTACTCGAAGCGGCTTTTGAATCCCTCCTTCTCTTCCCACCTCTTCAAATTCATTGGCTGACAGAGGAGTAGCGACAATGTTTAATGCACCATGCGGTGTCCGGAGTTCAGTCAGTGAGAGGAAGCGTTCAGTGTGCTTAGGAGTGTTTTACGTGCTGAAAATACTAAATAACGACTGTGCGCATATTCGAGAAAATCGCCCTTACGGGGAGCCTTGTGCCAGAATGCGGGGTTGCTGCTGACCACCTCCTTAGCATATCTGTCTCTCTCTCTGTGGACTTTGACGGGGACGGCGGACAAGGACAAAATGCCACAACGGGAATCAGTCACTCAGCTGTGTTTCGGACGGGGGAAAAAAACACTGATCGCCTTTTAAATATCTGCTTTGGATCTACCTTACACATCTGGATTTTTTTAATCCACATAGAGTATTTCTCCGAACAGTTTTCCTTCCTGAAGATCGGTGACTCACTGCCGGCAGAAGGCAAGCCGCTGCATCCCTAATCAGACAGCGGAGAGGACTTCAGCTCATTGACATTACAGTCATACTTTTCTGGAGCACTTTTTTCTTTTTTTTCCTTTTTTTTATTTCCACTGCGCTGCACTGTAGCCTGTGTGTGCATCGGAGGCTTGAGGCTCTTTCCCCCTGCACACAGAGGGGAAAGAGGGTACGGGTGGTGCGCACTGAAGTGCTTTGGGCATGAAAGTCTCCCTGAAATCTACTGGAACTGACTGTTTTGATTTTTCACAGTTATATATTTATTTTTTGGACTATTGCAGCAGTTTCTTTTGGTAAGTTTACATTTTGTCTTTTTATGTTCTCTGAGTCTCCTCTGCATGTGCAGTTCCCAGTGGGAGCCTTGTCTGTTGCTCATTCTCAAACGATTGTTATTTCACATCCATCCCCTATGCATGCGGATGCAACAGCTTCTTCCAAGGACCGTTGAATCTTGCAGAGAGAGAGAGACACAGAGAGAGAGAGACAGAGAGCAGCAGTGGAGAGAATTACACGGCTGTGCTGAGATGTTGGCAGCTCATTTCCGAATTTTTAAAAGGCTCATTGTGAATATCCGGATTATGCGGATTTGTTAATGCGTGTAAGAGGCTCATTTTATACACATTTATTCAAATAGCCGCCACAATAGGCCATCTTCAGTTGTACGCCTGCAGTGTTCCCATATTATTAAAGTTGCCCTATTACAGTTCCAGTCAGCATTCTTATAATGTGTGAATGGGTCATTATTAGGATAGGGTCAGGTGGTGCATTGCACATTAGGGATAGACTAAAAACTGCATTCTGAATGATGTGTTTGTGACAATACACATAGTAAATAAGCTATAAGGGGAATCGTCATATCTCTGTGTATCAGGGCTGCGCCGAGTGTCTTCCCAAGGTTAACTAATTGACAAGCTTCCCCCATAATTGTGGAGATGAATTACACATGAGCCCTGTTTTATATTTGGCTCAGTGGTGGATCAGATGTCTTACTGGCAGAGTGGTTGTAATGTAGCTTAGTCTATTTTCATTTGGGTGACTAATTGCCACATATACACTATGACAAATTTGTCTTTTTCTGTTTTCCTTCTTAGGTGGTATGAGTGAACACTGACAATGCCTATTCTGTTTGGAGGCTGGATCGCAATTATTGCTCCGATGAGTCTGGGTGCTCAGCTGAATATAAATTAGGTGTTCGGCACCACAGATTGCTGGAAGGGGCATAAGAAGAACGAGACAGAGCAAAGACAATCCACAGAGACAAATGCCAAGGCCTCACATGATGAACAGAACTCTTTCTTTGATCCCGAATAATAGAAATACCAAATTTGAACAAAATATCAACAGGTCAAAGGAGGTGTAAACACAACACAGATTACAGCAGCTTTTACGGAGTGGGGATGTATCTCTCTATTTTCTTTTTCCTCCTCTTATGGGCTCATGCCCTGACATTGAAAAACTTGAATTACTCTGTCCCGGAGGAACAGGGTCCGGGGACAGTGATTGGGAACATTGCCAAAGATGCCAGACTCGGACTCGAACAGACTGGACAGGGAGGACAGGGTAAGAAAGCCAACTTCAGGGTGCTGGAGAACTCCGCTCCGCATCTCATCGACGTGGACCCCCAAAGCGGACTGTTATACACAAAGCAGCGCATAGACAGGGAAACGTTGTGTAAGAGAAACCCCAAGTGCCAGCTCTCCATGGAGGTGTTTGCCAATGACAAGGAGATCTGCATGATCAAAATAGATATTCAGGACATTAACGACAACTCCCCCACTTTCCCCTCGGATCAGATTGATATTGACATTTCCGAAAACGCTGTGCCAGGGACACGCTTTCCCCTGACCAGCGCACATGACCCAGATGCAGGGGAAAACGGCCTGAAAACCTATCAAATAACACGCGATGACTACAATCTTTTTTCCTTGGAGGTAAAATCTCGTGGGGACGGGACTAAATTCCCAGAATTAGTTATTCAACGACCACTGGACCGAGAAGAACGAAGCCATCACACCCTCATCTTGTCAGCCACTGATGGGGGGGAATATCCTAGGTCAGGTACCATGCAGATAAATGTTAAAGTTATTGATTCCAATGATAACAGCCCTGTGTTTGATCAGCCCTCATATGTAGTGGAAATTCCCGAAAACTCACCTCCTGGTAAAGTCCTGATCGATTTAAATGCTACTGATCCTGATGAGGGCAACAATGGACAAGTTGTCTATTCTTTTAGTGGCTATGCCCCAGAGAGAATCCGGGAGCTCTTCTCCATAGATTCAAGAACAGGGGTCATAAAGATTCAGGGCGAAATTGACTATGAAGAGAGTCCAGTTATTGAGATTGACGTTCAGGCAAAGGATCTAGGTCCCAATCCAATCCCAGGCCATTGTAAAGTCACTGTTAAAGTGCTTGACAGGAATGATAACTGGCCTTCTATAGGCTTTGTGTCTGTGAGACAGGGAGCCATCAGTGAGGCAGCACCTCCAGGCACTGTCATTGCTTTGGTCCGTGTCACAGACAAAGACTCAGGCAGGAATGGGCAGCTCCAGTGCAGAGTGCTGGGTAATGTCCCTTTTAAACTTGAGGAGAACTATGATAACTTCTATACAGTGGTGACAGACAGACCCTTGGACAGAGAGATGCAGGATGAGTACAATGTCACCATTGTGGCGAAAGACAATGGCATTCCACCTCTAAACTCCACAAAATCCTTCACTGTAAAGATTCTGGATGAGAATGACAATGTTCCTCGCTTTACCAAGTCAGTTTACCTTCTTCAGATACCTGAGAACAACATCCCAGGGGAGTACCTAGGTTCGGTTCTGGCACATGACCCAGACCTTGGCCAGAATGGGACAGTGTACTACAGCATAATCAACTCCAATGTGAGTGGAGGTGATGTCAACACCTATGTTAATGTGAATGCTGCTAATGGAGCCATCTATGCTGTGCGATCTTTTAACTATGAGCAAATAAAGTATTTTGACTTTAAGGTTCTTGCTAAAGATGCTGGATCTCCACACCTGGAGAGCAACGCTACGGTGCGCATCAGTGTTCTGGATGTCAATGACAACATCCCTGTCATAGTTCTGCCCCTACTCCTCAACGACACAGCTGAAATCCATGTGCCACGTAATGTTGGCGTTGGCTATATTGTCACCACAGTGAGGGCGGTGGATAATGACTATGGTGAGAGCGGGAGGCTCACCTATGAGATCTCAGATGGCAATGAGGAGCACCTCTTTGAGATTGATCCGGTGACCGGGGAGGTGCGAACAGCCCACCCATTCTGGGATGATGTGAGCCCCATTGTGGAGCTGATCATTCGAGTATCAGACCACGGCAAGCCTATGCTCAATGCTGCCGCCAGACTCATCATCAAGGCCTCCGACGGACGTCCTCCTGATGGACTGCCACACACGAAGGACAATCAGAACTGGGACATGTCCCTGCCTCTTATTGTAACTCTAAGCATCATATCCATCATGCTTCTGGCTGCCATGGTCACCATAGCGATAAAGTGCAAACGGGAAAACAAGGAAATCCGCACCTATAATTGTCGCATTGCAGAGTACTCGCACCCTCAGCTGGGTAAAGGCAAGAAGAAGAAGATTAACAAGAACGACATCATGCTGGTGCAGAGCGAGGTGGAGGAGCGGGATGCCATGAATGTGATGAACGTGGTAAGCAGCCCTTCCTTGGCCACCTCTCCCATGTACTTTGACTACCAGACACGCCTGCCACTCAGCTCACCAAGGTCAGAGGTCATGTACCTCAAGCCCACTGCCAATAACCTCAGCGTGCCCCAAGGCCACGTGGGATGCCACACCAGCTTCACAGGCCCAGTCACCAGCACTACAGACACACCTACTAACCGCATGTCCATCATACAGGTAAGGGAAATTGCACTCTCCTCCTTCACTGTTATGCCACCATTTCCACGTCACAGCCCTCAGAAAGCTCCCATTTCCTTTATCAACATTTGCCCCTTGTTTTGTAAAATGAAAGGAAAAAGAAGATAAGGACAGGCAGAGGCAGAGAGGCCCAGGAGCACAGAGAGAGAAAAGAGAGGAGGGAGGGCTGAGCATTAGAAGGATTAAACAGTCATTCTGGTGCTCTCATAGAACAGAGCCAGTGACATCGACACAAATCAGTTGTGCTTGAAATATGTCACGGAAGGCTTTTGAAATCAGTTTCCATGTACAGATTTTCATTAATCACTCAATCACTGTCATCTCATTTCTGTGGAATAAAGAGTTTAACCTGTAGCTGAGCTATAAGTATGTGTTTTTTTTTAGGAACAATTCCATTTTAAACCCAGTTATCCCACATACATTTACATATTTTAATCCAAGGACTAGATCTTTTGAAACTATGCATAATAAATTCTATTAATGTACTTATACACAGCAATAGTAACAGCTATAGTGTCATATCATGAGAGTAAAATCACTCCAATGACAGATGCTTGTTTGCTGTTCCAAGCCACTGTTTATAGCATCATATCAGTCATAAAAAAATAATAAAAAACTACAGCTCTTTGTGGTTAATTCTAGCGATTTTAATTCCTACAGATAAGCAGATTGTACTTATTTTCACAGCTACTTTGTACGTCTTTGTGTGGAGTACTTGGGTGTATAAGCCTCTAATGTGATAACTTCTCTGTGTCTTTGGCCTTAAGCCCATTAAAAGTCTGTCGTGTCAGACGAGGATTAAGACCTGCTTAAGACAGTGGTATGTAACTCTGGGGATAATGGCCAGTGGTAGCAAAGTGAGCCCTTTTTTCTGATGTTTACCTATTGTTAACAATAAAAAATTTATGCTCCTAATATATTTTGATTGGAATAATAAAGAGTCATCAATTAGTTTTATTGTTATTACCTTCTGCCTATGACCTTATACTATTTGGCACAGTCAAAGAATGACATTCTTTCTAATTACATCCTTTTGGACTATAACCATTAGTGTCTCGATAAGGCTCTGTGCTGTCTTTTCTATCCCACTATTTGCACTGGACATGGACGTGACGATGACTGTGATCAGATGTGACGTGTTCCCACCAGGGAGGATGGCCACTGCATGTTGTTCCCACTTTCAGTCTCAGTCCTGCTTCTATTATGAGCCAGCTGCATAGGGCAAGGGTCAGCGCAAAGACCGTTAAGGCTTCCTAATCAGAGGGACAGAATAATTGCTGGTCTATTCTGCAGGCTGTTTCTCTACTAATGTAGTGATGATGAATTAGACTATGTCGAGCTGTTGCACACCCATTTTGTGCACTTTTCTTTCCCGTTCAAGATTGTCAAAGGGATAACAAACAGGCACAGGAACAACACATTCCTTAGTGTCTTGTTTACAGAGGGTCCCCTCGACGCATCAGGCGTGCAGGGTGCTCTATTGTATTATTCAACAGAAACCTGTGTAGAGGGAGATGGCCTGAGGCATTAAGTTTCTTCAGAAGCTGCACAGAAGCGTATCACTTTCCTCCCTCCTCTCTGCTTCTGCCGTCTCTCTCCGTTCGTGTGGACAGTAAGTAACCTGAGTCAGAAGCGAGTGGCTATGGGAAAAATGTCAGGAAACAAAGACAGAATTCCCCTTCCATCGATCCCAAGGCCTCTCAGCCCATCTGTCACTACAGTTGCCACGGGCTGAGGGGCTAAATAGGAAAAATAAATAAAGAGATGGATAAAGTGGGAGAGCATATCGCCTGCTCAGTCAGTTTCACAAGGGCACCTTAGTGCTGCTGTCTTCATCTGCACATAGTAGGGCTACTGTAACTGCCTGCAACTCCCAGTCTCTTTCCACACTGCTGCTGGCCTCTAATGATGTTTTATAGTGGTGCACTGGCAGACAGGCTGGGCTTGGTCTCTTGCTGGGAGAGGGGAATAATATGAACATATCAGCAGAGCTCTGCTGGCCTTATCATTGTCACCACCATGCCAGCACCCAGCCCAGTGGAGAGCTTCATTTCATTTCTAAAGAGAATTCCTTGGATAAGGAGATGGATGATACGTAATGATGCCTAATTCCGCTTAAGGCGTTGAAGGGAATTACTTAGTGTGGAATCAAGGTTAAAACCAATCTGCTGCAAAATTCCTCAATGCTCAGGAAGAAGGGATTTCAGTAATTCGCTCCAAAGAGCAAGCCCGCGCCCACTCTGTCTTGAATATGTTGCAGGATTTTGTCCCACATTATGTTTAGCTTCAGTGGCTGAGCCAGGCAGTGGCCCACTAACGGGTTCACAAGTTTCTCTGCTACCTTTTTTTCAGGGTGGCCCTCATTGTAACCAAACATTCCAAGACTCCCGTGTCATTACTTTTAATTGTCCCATAATTAATCATATTGATTTGTTTTGATAAGTTTTGAGTGTTGTAATTTGATTCACCATGACACTCTAATTAAACAGAATGCTGTCTCGGTGGGAGACCATCCATGTTAATAAGGTGCAGGTGGTACAGAGGCAATGTGGGAGTCTGAAAGGCTATTAAAGCTGCCTTTAGGTGGCGGCATTCTGCCTTGTGTTGGGTGGCATTGAGATGAGGGCGCCAAGGAGAAAAGGGGCTCTCGCCTCTGCTGACTTGACTTTGTCACTTGTCACTTGGTGAGAAGGCGTCTACTGCTCTAATGAAAAATGTCACACTTGAATATATAAGACATGGACTATTGAATATGTTTCTTTAAATTTCCTTCATTACGGAATTTTGTTCCCCAGTTGTTTTGAGTGACAGTCACTGGATTTACCAAGCGGACTAAATCCACAATATTTGAAATTTTCTCACAGTTTTACTTAGATTACATAAATTAGAAAAGCAAAGTAGGTTTCCCTTTTAACAATTTATAATAAACCAAGGTTTTTGAATGGATTCTCGAAATCGCTGGCAGCCATAAACTTATTGAGTGATTTTTAAAGAAGGCAGAAAAAAAACAAATAAAAAACAGTTAAGAGGTGTGACTGTGATGATTTAAGTAGCGTGCATACCAAATAGGAGATAAAATTTTCACTCCTTTGTTCTGTTCAGGTTGAGCATGTGCATCCCAACAATGTAACTGGATCACATGTTAAAAATGAATGCTTCCAGGAATGCTCTTACTGTGCATAATTTAGGGAGATTGTGTGTGTGTGTGTGTGTGTGTGTGTGTGTATGTATGTATGTGTGTCTGTGTGTGTGCGTGTGTGTGTGTGTGCGTGTGTGTGTGTGTGTGTGTGTGTGTGTGGGTGGGTGTAACGTCATTGTGTATTCCAGGCATGTGATTTAAGCCTTTAGCTGGCAGGCTCCGTGACAGAGCCCCTCTCTTTTATGAGCGAGACAATCTTGCATTTGTCCGAACCTTGAAACACCCTTCCTCCAAGAAACACTCACTCACTCACTCACTCACTGTCACACACACACACACACACACACACACACACACACACACACACACACTCGTGCACACAAACACATAGATGCACATGTAACCGGGCTTGGGCTGTTTTTAAGGATTCTCCCAAAAAGTCTTATCAAAGCCTCCGCTGTATATTGTATTGAAATTGCTCCCACACTTCAGTGGCCACTGAGGCAATGAATAGAAGAGCACTCTTTATTTCATTTCTCTTCCTTCATCTTTAGATAACTGCTTTCCTCTGGAGCTTTCCATGGAATGAGTTTGGTGAACCTGTATGTACTGCTTGTAGGCAGGATTGAGCAGCTCACCTACCTGATGCACAAACAGTCGTTTAAAGGAATGAGAGACAGTTCAAGAAGCTATTTGTAATATGTATACTTTTGTCCCTCAGTTGAGCTCTTCTGGGCCACTAGGCCAGATTTGTTTTATATGAACTTGCCAGTATATAAAAAAAAATCATCAGCTCGCCTGAGGGTGTATCTTCATATTTCCTCAAATAAACCTGCTGCTACTGTACATAACACTACACGCTGAAATTCTGAATTATTAATAGGCAGTTTTATTTTTCTTCATCTCCCCCAAGCTTGTATGATAGATACAACTGAGAAGAAGTGCCTTCACACCACAGTGTTGCTCTGGGGAACAGCAATAAATTATGTCATCTCTATAAAACCAAAATCTAGAAATCTTTGTCATTGAGCGTTTTTTCGCCACCATTACTGGCATTTCAATTTGCAGAGGTGCTTGTTTCAGTAGATATGCATTAGTATGTCTTGGAGCTGTAGCAGAAGTGTAACACACAGCACAAAACAGCAGCTATATTTGCATCCTCTTTCATTAATAAATCATAACGTTTAACAAATCAGAGGGAAGCGGAAGATGTCACGATAAACATCGGAGGTCTCTGGCTACATAGCGTATTTGTGAACACAGGCTGGGGGAGGGCAGAACATGGGGTGAGTGGGAAACAGAAGCTACTTATTTTCTGATATATGCAGAATTTGAGCATTCATTTACTTCTCCTGGGTCTGTTTGCAATGTGAGGAAGCGTGCGAGTGGAGGTGGCTGTCGTCACCTCTCAGGTAGCCCAGCGGTAATGAAATTTTCAAGTTTTTGAAAGAAAGACTGAGAGAATGTGCAGCAGTTGTAATAAACACCACCCAATGTCTTTATCATTTAACCTCAGTATTAAACAGACTCCGAGGTTTTCAAAGATTTGCACAATTAATAGTCCATTTGCAGGCAGATATTGCGAGCACACAGAAAATTTGTTTGAGATTGGAGGGAGCTGTGGAAGTGAATGTTTTATTTATTGCAAGTTCCCACAAATCCAAGTAACCCTGCTAAATAATTGAATATAAATGTAGGCCCTTGACTCTGCCCACCACTCGACACAATCTCCTCCTCTAACTTAAAACAAACTCCAGTAGAGTCAAACTTTAGCCAGAAGTAGATCTAGATAGATGACTGGAGACAGGAATGTATATACAGCGGGGAAAATAAGTATTGAACACGTCAACATTTCTCTCAAAAAACATATTTCTAATCGAGCTATTGACATGAAATTTTCACCAGATGTCGGCATCAACCCAAGTAATGCACACATACAAAGAAATCCAAACATTTATGTCCATAAATTAAGTTATGTGTAATAAAGTGAAATGGCACAGGGAATAAGTATTGAACACATGAAGAAAAGGAGGGGTAAAAAGGTCTGGAAAGCCAAGAAAGCAGCTGGAGTTTGTCAGTATTTAGAAAGTTAACCTGTCCCCTATTAGTGCAAAGTAATATCAGCTGGTTTAGTCCTGATTGATGCCTTTTAAAAAGGTTTCTCACCAGCAAGGTGTTAGACAAGAAGCATTGCATGATGGGTAAAAGCAAAGAGCTGTCTAAAGACCTACACAACCTTATTGTTACAAAACACACTGAAGGCATTGGTTACAGGCGCATTTCTAAACTTCTGAAAGTTCCAGTGAGCACCATTGGGGCCATCATCCGGAAGTGGAAAGAACACGGCATTACCATAAACCAGCCACGGCCAGGTGCTCCTCGCAAGATTTCAGACAGAGGAGTCAAAACAATCATCAGAAGGGTTCTCCAACAGCCCAGGACCATTCGTGGAGAGCTTCAGAAAGACCTGGAATCAGCAGGTACCGTTGTTTCAAAGAAAACAATAAGTAATGCACTCAACCGCCATGGCCTCCATGCACACACACCACGCAAGACTCCATTTTTGAAGAAGAAGCATGTTGAAGCTCGTTTGGAGTTTGCGACACAACATTTGGATAAACCCATGACATTCTGGGAGAACATACTCTGGTCAGATGAGACCAAAATTGAACTCTTCGGATGTCATAAGACACAACATGTTTGGAGGAAAAATGGCACCGCACATCACCCCCAAAACACCATACCAACAGTCAAGTTTGGAGGTGGGAGCATCATGGCGTGGGGCTGTTTTTCAGCATGTGGTACTGGTAGACTTCATATCATTGAAGGAAAAATGACTGGAGAAAAGTATCGAGACATTCTTGATCAGAATCTGCTGTCATCTGCCAGGCTGCTGAAGATGAAAAGAGGGTGGATCTTTCAGCAAGACAACGATTCCAAGCACACAGCCAAGGTAACACTCAACTGGTTGAAGAAAAAGAAAATAAAGCTGCTAGAATGGCCCAGTCAATCGCCAGACTTGAATCCAATTGAAAATCTTTGGAAAGAACTGAAGATCCGGGTTCACAGAGGAGACCCCCGGAACCTTGAAGATTTGAAGGCAGTTTGTGTGGAAGAATGGGCCAAAATCACACCTGAGCAATGTATTCGACTGGTTTCTCCATACAGGAGGCGTCTTGAGGCTGTAATCACCAACAAAGGTTTTTGCACTAAGTATTAAATAAATTTCAGTAAGCGTGTTCAATACTTATTCCCTGTGTCATTTCACTTTATTACACATAACTTAATTTATGGACATAAATGTTTGGATTTCTTTGTATGTGTGCACTACTTGGGTTGATGCCATCATCTGGTGAAAATTTCATGTCAATAGCCCGATTAGAAATATGTTTTCTGAGAAAAATGTTGACGTGTTCAATACTTATTTTCCCCGCTGTATATAGTATACTGGCCTTATTGGTGAGCCACCAGAAATCCTTTCACCCAGCTGCTGTGCATTCATGTACACGCAGCACTTATCTGCGCTGCATAATTTCATTATTTTAACAGACCTCCCAACCTGGCGATACAGGGCAACAAAGGAATTTTTATTCATTTTTTTCAAATGTAGAGAAAGAGACAGGATATGAGAACACAAGTTGACCTCCGTGATAGCTGGACTGGCCGGACACATTAAACCAATTTGCTTGGTTCAATAGGAAGCTGCCTATTGGAGATGACATGGGCACGATAATAAGACTGTGGATTGTCAGTGGACATTCACTCTCGAGCTGTTGTGTGTTTGTGTGTGCATGAGTGTGTTTGTGATGGAGGGGAAGTGGATTATCAGGACTCTTCTGCACCGGAGCTTCAAAATATTGTGTCTTACTGTCATGTCATTTTGTTGAGTAGCAAGTGTCATTGTGTAGCGTGGTTTACCTTCCATAGGCAGACTGGCATTTAAGTGGTATCCAACCAACTCATCTCGTTTGCTTTTAATTACTTTTCTACTCTGCCATTGCGAGGCTGCACAGAGCATGACTCGTGTGACAGTGTGTCTTGTTTTCCTGACCCCGCTGATCCTGCAAATTTTCTGCATTTCTGTTGCGTTGCAACACCAAATGGATGTGTGCGTTTTGTACCTGACAGTCCTTTTACTGTAATGTCTTTTCTTTTTAATAGACACCCCTTCAATTCATGCCATTTTATAAAAGTAAAAGAAGAGATCTGTGCATGTATGCCCTCAGAAGATTGTGAATCATGCACCTTGGTGCTTCTGGCGCCAAAGTAAATGCTCAAACAACTCAGGCACAAGGATCCCACCTGGACTTGAGTGAGGTCACAGAAACAAGAGAACAAAACATAACCTTCACAGTGGAGGAATCTAAGATTCAGCTGCCATGTGTCTGCGTCTGTGTTTATGTGTGTGTGTGTACGCATGTGCAGACGTACACATGCACCTGTGCTACCACCAGCTGTGTTCTGAAGCACCGGACTTGCTGGTTCCCTCAGATTGGAATGGGCTTCCCTGTAGGGGCCGCCTGCCCCCTGAGGGCACTTAGATCCCTCCTGGGGTCTTCAGCCTTAATGTTTTAGCAGCAGGTCGCCAGAGCTGCAACAATAGATGGGTATATGTACGAGTGACCTGACAGTAATGTGCACTGAGACGCACAGCACACAGAGGGCTCCATAGGCATACATGGCGTGGCGATGTATTCTTTGAACTGCCAGCAGCTGGGTCTCCTTGCTGTAAATCAAACACTTTCAAAGTCAAACAAAGTGGAATTCGCTCTGCAGTGTCTTGGCACTAGTCCAACCTGAGAGAGCTTTTATTTCTGCCACATCTTCCTTCACCGTGCCCCCGAGGCATGTGGGAAACAACACGGAGCTCAAAGAATGAGTTATGTGAATCTGCTCTCACCTTCTATCTCATTAGTATAAGAGAAATGATTTATCCCTGTCTCCCTGAACGTCTCTCCATGTCCTTGCCTTCTCCAGTTCAGCACTTCTTCAGCTTCATCAGTAATGTGATTAATTGATTGGAGGGACATACCATGAATACCATCTCATTTGCTCTAATTTCACCTAACTACGTGTCAAAACAAGCCGCCATAAAACACGTTCTTCTCCCTCACACAACCACCGGAGTACATTACAGTCACTCAATCCGGAAATGACAGTTTACTTTGCAATTTGAGGAGTATCTCTCCAAACAGTGTAATCCCACCAGTGTAAGTTTGCACGTTTGTGTGTCTGAGAAGGTCCGACACTCTAATAGGAGAGATCCCACTGTCTCCTCTGTTCTTGCTCATATCTTTGGCACAGTTTGAAATCTGACTCCCATGTCTAAAGCCCTGTGTGTGTCTGAGGGGAATTGACAGCCACTGTGTTTTGCAGTGGTTGTTATGTGTTTGTGGCAACAGAGGCGAATGAGTCGGCACTCTCAGATGTTATTGCGTAAACAAAAGGCCCACTAAGTGGTGGGCACACAAGATTTGTCATCAAACATTTGACTGTGTCTGCTCTTCAGGGTAGCAGTGGCGATGCTGAGTGGCGTATCGCATATTTGACCGGTTTCATCTTTTTCTATTGTACTACACAGATGTACTCAATTGGCCCCTCACTGGGTTTATGTCTTAGAGAGAAATCTTTTTGGGGCCTTTAGCATTCAGATCAATTGTTGGTTTGCTCCGTTTCTTATTGATTTTTGCTCTGTTTGGTACTGAAATACTGTATTTCATTATCTATCGCTCTGAGCATTGCTTAGTTTAAAAGAAGAGCGAGCGCTCGCTCTTTCTCTTCCTCGCCTCCTCTTTCTCTTGCTCTGACTGTCTTCCTTTTTCGGATTCCCGTCCTTTCTCTCTGCTCTTGTCATCTCAGATAAGCGTTGCAATTGCTCATGTTACTGACGACCCAAGCCAAATTCATAATGATGAGATTATCTTGTCAACGGTACAGAGTGTATATGTCTGCCGTATTGATCTGCGCACAGTCTTAATAAATGAAGTACCACGATGGAAGCGTTGGCTCAATGATAACTCTGAGCAGATCTAGCTATTTATACACTCTCAACACTGCTGAGATGATGAATGGAACTTGTGCATTCTGCCCCTCTCCTCTCTTTTTCCTTTTCCTCCTGCCTTTCCTCCTCTCTCATCTCCTCTCCTCTCCTATTTCCAGACTGATGGGGTAAAACACCCCCTCTCCCCATGCACATTGTCTGAAATGTGTCCTCTCTGAGGTCACGTTGACATGCTGAGTCGATGTACTCCCAGGTGGAGAGACATGGGTGCTGCTGTGGGAGGAACCAGTCAAATAGACTACAGGGGAGGGACGAAAAAAATTACCAGCGGCGGAGCTCGGGCCTGTGTGTGTCTTTAAAGGACTGAGGTTTCAAGGGGAGTTTATCTGTGCATTTGAAGAGAAGGTCAGCAGGGTTTAGAGCCTGAGATTATGTGCGATTGTTTCTTCTGTGGGCTAGCTGATTAATGCTAAAGCTGGTCTGACAGATTCTTAATGCACCATAGACGCACTTTAAAGAGACTGAGAGGAACTGACGTCCAACACTTTGACAACAGAGCATTATCCTAAAGCCTTTCCTGTCAGCTTTTTTTTTTTTTTTTTTTTTAACCTAGGTGTACGGACAGCATCCTCCCTGTCTTCCAGTACTCCTTTTCCCGGCTCCTCCTCTGCTCAGATACTTCTGACCCGGTGCATATACAGTAGATCGGTCACCTTGAAGTGAAAGTAGACATAGTCCATCTGCTACGTGTGTGTATAGAGAGACGGAGAGGGAGAACGCAGGTGTGTGTGCGTGTGTGCACTTGTGCATGTATTGATATTAGACATTATGTGTGCCTGCGCTCTGTGTGTTTATTTATCCGCGTCTGGCCTTGGTTCTGGGCTTTGGGGAATATCTAAAATCCTTTCATCCACGGAACGTCTCTTCCTCCATCAATTCAGATGGAATAATTTTGTTCTTTAATGTTTTTGTTCAAAAAACTCCCTGCTTCTGTCTTGTTAACCTGCAAACTAGACCGCGTTTTGTGGATAGTTTGTTTCAAAACTGAATTGGACAATGCTTGTTTCTTTAGTCAAATATGACGTTAATACTGGATAAGAGGGTTTCATGATTCAAAAGCGTAGTAAACGCGTGCTTTTAGCAGCCTGAAAACAGTTTGATTGTGTTTCAGTTTTTGATTGCAAGGCTGCAAACACTCTGAAGAACCTAAAGTGCAAGACTGACTTACTGTAAATGACGCACATGCTTATTTAGGATATCACTCCAACACTGAAGGACACAGACTTTTGTTCAGTTTATTTTATGAATGCATCTCTAAATATGAGTTTGTTTGGTTATATTGTTCCACTGACTGCAAATTTCTTATTAGTTATATATAGTAAATTCCATCATCTGAAGAGGGAAAACTTTGTAGATCATTTTTCTTGAAACACCATTTGACAAATATACTAATTTCCTTTATTACTGACAGTTCGATGAGAAGATTGATACCACTCTCCACCACTTGATCTGAAGCTACAGCCAGCAGCCGGTTAGCATAGCTTAGCATAAAGACTGGAAACGAGCCAGCTAGCCTAGCGCTGTCTAAAGGTAACAAAAATCCCCTTTAAAGCTCACGAGGTAATTTTTTCAACCACAACGTGTAAAATGGCAGATTGTGTTTTTATGAGAGGTTATGTGTCAGACCTTTTTCTTGGCCAGAAGCAGTGCTTTCCTGGAGTCTTGTCGTCCTCATGAGGTTCATATTTAGTGTAGAGGCATGAGAGCGGCATCGATCTTCTCAGCTAACTCTTGAAAAGAAAGCAAACAAGCGTATTTACCAAACTGTCAAATCTGTTGCTTTTAAGTCTTATACATAAGCATCTTGCCCAGAATGTGTGCTACATCTGTGCTAGTTCTTATGTAAGGTTACATTCATGCAAGCATGTCTTAAATTGTACAGTGTGACAGACCCCTGCAACAGCTTTGGATTTTTGGGCTGAGCTGGCTTGGGATTAATGAGGGTGAAGCAAGGTCACTGCTTACTCAAGACTTGAGTTAACGGCAAAGCTGTTGTAACTATTGATGAGCAAGTACTGAATGATTAGTAGCTTACAGACCAAGATCACACACCGTACCCTTCCTTTTTTCTGCTCTCCCCACACTTTCAGCTGTGTACAAATAATTCAACATAGCGCAAAGTCCTCTGTCTCCACCACCTCTTTCACTTTCCCCCCATATTCTCCTTTGTCAATAATCAAGACTGATCCCAGCTGTAAGCTACAGCACCTAGACCAGCTGGTTAAATGTGTCTACACCAAGTAAATGCAAGTAGTGAGGGAAAATGACACTGCTATTTTAGGAGAGCTGACAAACTGCTGTGTTAGGGGTTTTTGTGTGTTGGAATAAATATCTATGCCAAAAGCTACATTTATCATTTTCTCCTGGGGCTAAACTGCCACAGATGTGGATGGTGTTGATAGGAGTACAAACACGCCGTCTTGTGCCGCCCCTCCTCCTCAGAGCAGAAAAGTTTCCTCCGAGCAGAATTCAGAGATGGCAGCGGAGACTGAATTGGCTGCTGAATTGTTGTCAGTGTTGTTGTACTTGTAAAAGATAATGCTGGTAGGAACTGCAGCCGTACAGAACTAACTAATGCTGAAGAAGATAATTGCCAATAAAACCATGCCTGGAATTCTTATGTAAGATTAGAATGAGGAGTTCTTCTTGTCCTTTTCAACTGGAGACCAAAAAAGCTTTTATATATATATATTTTTTGAAAATGGAGATGGGGTCACAACTTCAGACTCTTTTTTTCTAGTGGACTGTGGTTCAGAATGTTTTTTTTTTCATGTCCAGGTCCCATTTAATGATTTTCTTTGTCTGGTGTAGTGTTGACTGCCGATGCCCGAGCAGACTGCCTCATTATTTTGCACTGCACACAGGTGCGACTACACCACATATAATGGCTCGGGAATAACACATACACACGCACAGTCTCTGACATCATTTCATTCATGTGTGTACGCATACATGTGTGCTGTGTTCCACTGGTGAAAATGATGTGTTCTTAGGTTGTGTTATTTTAGTTTGTTGAATATTTTTAATTGAAAAATGCAAAGGGATGATTTAAAAAAGAAATACTACCAAAATCCAAGTAAAAATCTGGGTATAGAGATATCATTTGCAGCACAAAAACCAAACTCCGTATGGTTGTGAGATATAGCAAAATTATTATCCTCTGTCACCCCTTCAACCAACACTTGCTGGTTTTTTTAGCACTGATGCAGACCGCCAGATTTAATCTCACAAGTCCGTGAGCACCACATCCCCAACACTTGTTTCTAATACACAACTGTTGTATGACTGTTGTCTTCGTCACAAAGGTAAAGGTTCCTTGACTGAAACGCTCATCTTGAATTCAGTTGAAACTGGAGGTGCATTGTAAAATGGGTCACAGTCAAATTGTTTTTATTTCCTTCGATTTAGCAAGAAAAAAAAAAAAAAAAAAAAGATTTTGACAGTTTGCTGTGGTGTAGAGCCTCAGCTGTATGGTTCCAGTGTGGCAGCTTATTGTAATCTTTACCCGAGGGGATGTTGGTCAACATCACAACAGTTTATGGGTAATGTCCTTTTGGTTAGATAAGGATGATTCATTCAATAATAGCTTAATCAGCCTATTAATATATCAATTATATGCATAGGCGTTAAGAAACAGATTATTATATATTTTTTGTAATTTGAGGTAAACAGATTATTCTGTATTACTATATGCCTATTAAGACAAGCCTTCTGAGCCATTTTGTTTATGTAGGATTTAGTTTAGCCCATCATTTGATTTTTCATGCATCATAAAATAGACTAGACTCTAAGATCTCCAACACCTTTAATGGTATGTGTGTGTGTAAGTGAGAGAGAGAGAGAGAAACAAGTTCAAGGATATGCACTCTCTCAGGAGTTTTGCATTTTATTATTTTCTACGTGAGTTGATTCTCAAGATGATAATGACAGGCTTAAGAGTGGAGTTTAACAACGCTTTGTTGACCATCTCCCAGACTCGGAGGGTCTGTTTATCCCTTCGAGTTTTCTTTTCATGCTCTTTAAAAGTAATTTAGTCTCCAAAATTAAATGACAAACATTATTATAAAGAATGAATGTGCTCTACAAAAGCACCTCTTAGAAAACCGAAAAAGCACACAGATGGACTCTTTCATAGCTTTTACTCTTAAAGGCACATGCAGCTGCTCAACTTTCACATGAAGAAACCACTTTAGAAATGAGATCAAAGTCATTAGAAGACAGAAGAGAAAATGATATCTATGCATGCTCAGGCTCTTGCTCAAAAGGAATAATAAAGCAGCAGTAACCGCACAGGTTGAAGGGAATTCATTTTGAAGGAGTGTTTTTGTCTCATCCCTCTTCATGAAGAGAGCACGGCCACCTCAGCCCTCCCTTTACCCCGTGCACCCCTTCTGTCTGCATTTCCTTTTTGCTTTTCACCTATTGATCATTTCAGTCCCCTGTTCAGTGTGTGGTTAGAAAAACAAGTCAACTCTTTCATTTGCACGCAATTTTCTTAGGATGTGAAGTGATTTTGTTGAGACTGAGGATGATTGAAAAAAAAGTAATTGATCTGAGTGGTTATGAATGTTGTGTTTTTGCTGGTGAGCGGTGAATATGCAAGGGAGAGGTCATGCTGTTCATGCAACTGTGTTTAAAAGCCTCCTAAAGTGCTACTTAAGCCTGGAAAAAGCCCTATTCCCCACCAAATGAACATATACACACAAAAAAAAGGAATGCAGTTATGTTGTGAATTATGGCAAACCATGATTAGCAAGATGAGGATATCGAGTTGGATTAGAGCTGCCTGAGTCCCCGGCTTCATGGTAAACCGATAATTTTACAAAAAAGCCCATAGTAGTACTATGAAGCATACAGTCACAATATTTCCAGGCAGTGGCAAGTCTAAAGCATGTACATGTGGGCAACTTCATTCAGCTTGACTTGTATTTGATTTGTGGTACTGAAGTCGAGCGCAGTACAATTAGAGATGAGGAAGAGAGGAGAGACTGTCAGTGAGAGAGATACTTTAAATGACTGATTACTGGGAGTGGGACAAATAATCGATATATTCTAATACACGCTCAAGTGATGTGTTATCGTCACACTGGCACTAATTTTTCAGCTTGTTCTCTTGCTTTACTGAATCATTTCCATCCTTTGCTGCAGACATTTCTGAAATATTCCTCAGTGCATAGTGTTCAATTTCAGCTACCTAAAAAAAAAGCGAAAGCTTTTCATACGGCCACAAAAGGATGCATCATTGTACGTGCAGCAAGTCCATTTGAGTTTACAGTGCCTTAACAAATCCAGAGCTTTAAGCATGAGTCACATGGAGTTCCAGCTCATGCATTCACATGACAGTAATGGTAAGCTGCCACCCTGTGACAAACATTGTGGTATAGAGGAAAATCAACACAGTTTATGAAGGTCACTCACTGTAACAAGTCATTCTGCACAAACACTGCTGCAAGGTTTTGTTTATCTTCAGTGGTGGTCTGACCAGCAACAAGCATATGAAGTCAGTCAAGACAACAGGACTTTACAACTCATAGATACAAATCAACCGGAAAACGATGCATCCTGCATCTCAGCGTTTTCGGGTAATGAGGACTGTAACTCTACAGAAAATGCACAGTTCAATATGCACCATGGTTTTGGGGTTGGGGTTCTGTATGTTTTCAGTATGGCTTGGAAAACAGAGAATTTCTTTTAATTTGTTTGGAAAAACAGCAACACTACCCTGCCTCGTGGGCCATAAATCCTGCTGTCAAAATGTTAATAAATAAATAAATCGATAAACTGTAAGATCTCTGGCGGAAACTCACAGAGCTTAAGGTGTACAGTTGAAGCTGTGTGGTTCAAATGAATAACCTAACAGACTAGGTGCGAATGCTCCCTTGCAGATGATTGTGTGCACTGCAAAAAGAAACCTTTTTTAGTCGTTTTCTTAACTTTATCCAGAGGTTTACTCAGCATGCATGCTCGATTTCAGCTGTGCTTCAGTCATTCATACAGCTGCACTTGTTCACACTTGGAAGATGCCAGTTCAACTACCAATTTGTACCGTTCTCCACAACACAGCTCACCGGGGCACCTTGGAATTATACAAGAGGTTGCGTTTGAGTGTCGCTGACATGTGGTAGAATATTAAAGAATTCATTTTCTTTTTAGTTTGTTATTCTGAACTTGACATACTTCAAAATCATCATTTGACACACAAGTTGCACTCTTTTTACCTATTTTACAACATTTTTTGTTGCAGGATAATTTGTAAACTGTAATTACCACAAGTAATGTGGTACAAATGCAAATTATCGAAATATAGCAACGTATATATTTATCCTCCAAATAAATCTTAAAGCATTTACATTAAGGTACACATATTCACCATTAAGTAGATGCTTATTAGCATGTATATTAGTAGCATATTGGCTCTTTATTAGTTATAAAGAATTAATTAATGCCTGTGTCATTTTTGTTATGCCATCAGAAGGACAAATAATAACGCTGAGAAACTACTAATATGGAGAAGGCATTATAAATTCTATGACTGCATGTTATCAGCCAGCATCACTTACCAACACTACATAAACATTGTCCAAACAATCCTGTGTCAGCTTGAAATTCAAACTTGTCTTCAAATATGTAAGATGTCTTCTTTCAGAGTCTCCTTTATTATTAAGTACTGTCCAGAATCATTAACAAGATGTCCATCTGGACTGATAAGACCTCAGTGTGGTTGCAATCTGTCTAGTCTCCATTTACTCGCATCGGCGGCACTTACTTGTCTGAAAGTCGTTTGGACTGGATCTATTGTAAGTTATTTGGAAGATAGTGGAAGATATTTAGCAGGCAGTAGACTGTGATGGCCTTAAGTTTACTCAAGCCCCCTGATTGATTGGTGTGTTATCTCCAGGAAGACGTATAGGACGAGCTAATTAGATTTGATCACTTACAATTGCTCCTCAGCCACTAGGTAATCGATTCAGTCTAATTATTGCCTTGTTTCTCCGCCCCCTTTTCTTTACTTCCTTTATCGTCCTCTCACTTTGTCGTTTTGCTTTCCTTTTTCTGTTTTCAGCTTTTATTTCATGCTTTTGCTGCATCCCCCTTCAGCAATGTGTTTTTTTTCCCTCTAAGCCCAATTTCTCTCTTTTATCTGTTACCCACTCTTCCCGTTCAGCTGTTGCTGAGCTGCTTTGACAGTTTTCCAAAAGGAAAAAACTAGAGTTCCCATAGTGGTAATGCCACACACACATACAAGCACACAACAAAGACATACTTTATCAAATTAAGAACAGCGGTCCAGATCCTTTTGGCTTGCTGACAAGGTTATGCTGGATTTGGAACCGCTCCGACCTTCTGACATGAAGGAACACATGCACTCATGCTCTGCACACAGAGTGAGTGCTATGTGTGCTTTTGGAAGACAGTAAAGGACAAATACATGTATCATACCTAGCAGGGTAGGTAGAGGGAGGTGGTGTACTCTCGTTCCTGTAAATAAAAGAGAACTGTCCAATGATGTGTGAAAGAGAAGTGGCAATTTGTCCTCTAACACCACCCCTACCTACGATATCAAACACACGTGTCTCCACACACACAGATACATGCAAACATATACCCATAGAAGTGAACACTGCACCAACAAGGCCTGAGAGAAGAATAGCACTCCAATAGGCTCGTCCCATTTGTCTCAATCGGCCTGCTGTCTGCTTGGTCAGTCTTAGGGTCTCAATGGGAATACAGAATAGAGTGCAGCTTTTTACACTTACTCAGCCTCTCTGTACTCAGTATCTCTCTGACCTTTGTGGCCTTGCTGCATGGAGTAGATACAACACATCATTCAATACAATTCAACAACATGCTTTTGCAATTCTCAAGCACACTACCGACAAAACTGTGCAATGACTCAGAGTTGCTTGGATTCATTGTGTATTGAATAGGTTCAGTGCCTCTCTGAACTTTTCAGGTCAAAGACTCATATTTTAGGTCAATAAGCATGTCAGATTTTGAGACCTTCAAGGCCAAATATACAGATTCCACAGTTTGGGTCCATTCAATTTACAAGAGGTCAGTTCAGTTCAGTTCATTTCAAGAAGTCCCACAAGGGGAAATTAAAAGGCAAGAAATGTGGGCATGCAACATGAAATACTAAATGATACTGGCGATGCTAAATGAATTTATGTACTGTATAATACACTGCCTAATAATGACTAATAAAACTACTGGACATCTAGCCAGTATGTATCATTCCCCCCTCAAATTATCCTGTATTCATTGTGGGCTCAGACTGGCTAAGTACAAAGCAGCCCATACTAGCTGTTATCGATCCATTAATTGGAAAGTGGCCCATTGTAGTGAAAGGCCTGGGCAGTATGGACGGACAGGAAGAGATGGAGGCTTAAGCTCAGCCTGGACTCTAATTGGCAGGAAAGAGGTTTCTATGAAGTGGCGTAATGTGCTTTTTATTGGCTTGTAAGAGGGGGTAGGTGATGGAGGGATGTAGAGCACATGCTACTTTAAGTGCGACAAGAAAAACACTACAATTATGAACACCACGCTATGGGATTCAGGAGTGCATTTCCACTTAACAAACTATCAAAGCAGTTTTTATACTAAAGCAGAGAAGTCCAATGCCATTTCAAGTGCGTTTCATAATGGTAAACACTACAATGGGTGACAAAATATGAACCTTTGTAGTCTATTGTAATAGAGAAAATAGCTCTGGGCATAAGGATGCAATTTAGATATTTATTCAATGTGCACAGGTGCAGAAAGTAAATTAAAAAATATAACAATCAAGGAAAACATTTTCCTATTAACGTCCTTTCATCCTGTCGGTGCCAACAGAGCCGGTTTGATTGAAAAGTATGTCCAAGGACGAGTCCCTGGTCATGAAAGTACAGAAGGGACACATCAGTATAAAGACTTACATCTCTCCTTCTTGAAAAACCCAGGCTGTTATCATTTCAATGCCAAACTATTTCAAACATTCATTCTTCTCTTACCCCGTGGTCAGATTCCAGCCTTTGATATGTTCTGTGAGTGTTTTCTTTTAATCTTGGTGAAGGCTGAGGTGGAACAGAGTGTTTAGGTAGAGATAAAGGTGTTGGCAAAAGCATGGAAGGTCAAAGTACTGAGGTGGCCTGTCTGACCTTCACACACCCTTTTTCATACTGAGCCACCACAGAGCACGGATGACATTGAAATACTCTATCGACTGTGAGTCAAGCTGTGCATGTGAAAAAGCCTGGCACAAGGAGACATTACTCACTAAACATGACATTTTACTGCTATCAATACAAGACAGAAAGTTGTGCACTACACAGCGTAATTATTTGTGTTACTGTGATGCATACCGCTACAACCGCATGAAAGCTATTTCTCTTGCAGGCATTTGTTTCCACCCTTCCTACCTCTAACCAACAGGGACTTTGAGATATTCCTGTAATAATCCTAAAATATAAACACATTAGTTTCTGTCTTCCTGTGTTCTCCGTGACTTCAAGTGGAGTCTATGCATCTGATTGTTTTTATGCTGTTTTCATTAATGTTGACAGACACTTTTGTAAATGCCAGAAAGAAACTGGGATCCTCGTGACCTTTCATCTCAATTGATGTGATTAAAAACCCTCATATACCATACTTTGATATAATTAACAAAAGAGAGAGAGAGACAGACTGTGGGAAAGGCAGAGTATTTTCCAGTGCCAATGTGATTGATCCAGTCTGTAATGCACTGCTGCTTGCTGCTGAGTGTTTGTGTAGTTTATGCAGTATAGGGTTTGTACCAGTATTCCATTATGCTCTTGTATTTTGTCTTACATGCCATGCTGTTTCTTTGTGTGACTATATATGTTAGACTTTACAGCATCAGTGTGTCCGTGCATGTGTGCACAAGCATGTATGTGTGTTTTTCCGATCGATCCACATAGCATGAAGCCCCCCGTGTATGATCACGTAGCCCCATATCAAGTAAACACCAGATGGTTCAGCACATACAAGCCCTGGATCCTTGCAAACAATTTCTCCATTTCTGCAAGGAAAAAAAGTCTGGAGACTCAGAGAGTGAACAGTTTGTCACTGAAATGTTGTGAAAGGAAATAACAAATTGCATTTTAATTTCTGCACAAATAGTGCTGTAATTTGGTTACTAGATGTTTAGCTGACACTTCAACACAGCAGCTGCGAAGTTTTCTGTGCTCATCAAGACTATTGTCCCAGCAGTTATTGATTATGTTATGTCTGCCAGATTTGATGTTCAGCTCTACGGTTTACTTTCCAATGGCTAATTAGCCTGCTTTATGTGGTTAATGAAATGCTCCAACCTAAACGACACAGACCTCTCATTCCCAGTATTTCATTCGCCCCTACTCTGTCCTCTACCTCATTTTTTTCTCCATAATTAATCATATGTCACCAGGAGATCTTGTTTCACAGCAGGACTCTGTATGGCCGACTACATGCTTTTTTCTCTCTCTCTTCTCCACAGACGGACAATTTCCCCACTGAGCCTAATTATATGGGTAGCAGACAACAGTTTGTTCAAAGGTAAGAGTTGGGATCTATAACCATCACTGCATCTCAGACCTTTGTATTCTTTTCTCCAATAGTCCCAACGCAGTGCTTTACCATCTGTAACTGGACTGACAATGAATAGCACTGAGTCATAGCAGGGAGAGGAAGGGCATGTACATTCAATTAGTTTTAAAAGTGGTGTAACAGTATTCTCTATAATACATAAAATATGACAACACAGAAGAGCCACTCTTTTTTGTTTCATCTGTAATTTTCTTTTAGCAGGCAGGACTGCTGTTGCAGTGCTTTTAGAGGCATTTTATTACATCTTAAATCCTATTATTAAAAATTTTCTTGTTTTGTTTAATCATTCAGGGGTACTCATCAATGTTTCATTCAGTCTCTAAACTTACACTCAGGGTAAAAAAAAAAAAACCTTACAAACTGTCAGCCATACGCCGCACACTAATACTCTATTCTTTTTTGTTTTGTTTTGTGTAGTAGTTCGACATTCAAAGACCCCGAACGAGCGAGCCTCAGAGACAGTGGTCATGGTGACAGTGACCAGGCTGACAGCGACCAGGACACCAACAAAGGCTCCTGCTGCGATATGTCTGCAAAAGAGGCCCTCAAACTGAAGGCTACAGGCGTGAAACCGCCACCTTTGGAGCAAGGTGAGCCCTCATCGGCGAATTCGACTGCATGAGAAATGAAAGCCGCCGTGCAAACCAAACACACTTAAACCAAATGACTATCAATCCGTTTTCTGTGCGGCAGTTATTTGTATTAACGATTGAGCTCCTGACTTGCCTGAACGCACACAATCTGAACTTATACTTGGCTACTTTATTCTCCCCTACTTTGTTCTCAGCACTTTTCTCATTTAATGTGTGTGTGGCGTGTGTATGCCTACAGTATGTGTGTATTTGAGGGTGTGAGCGAGTGTGCATTCTATACACGTCCTCAGTTTATCAAAGCAGACAAGCCCATTATGTTTTTATAAGCCCAACTACTTCAGCCTCTCCATTTAGTCCCCCTTCCCTGAGCACCCGTCTCTGAAACTTTGATAATGGAACATGGAAAATGACTTAGTGAGCGGCAGGCGATGTAGCTTCGTAGTGTGGTGATTAAATATGAATAATTATTCTAAGCGCTGTGGGTCGGGCAGATTACACATGACATGTGTAGAACAATAACTCCCCAGATATGAGTTGTTGCAGTTCTCTTCACCCTAGCCACCTCATATGATTAGTGTAGGGTCAGGGGAGGCAAGAAACCAAGATTATACATAGGTCTAGAGAGAAGTAATGGGACAGGAGGTATGGTGTATTTCTCACTGCAGCTTCAACCAGTCGTGTACCTCAGTGTGGGCCATTACCTGCTTGGCAAAACAGATATTCCCATAGAAATACAAATTCACTGAAGTCTCTACACCACTGTGTATGCATGTGCTGTATACTGAGCATGGATCCTCTGTAATGGTGCTATTAATCCAGGGAACAGAAGGGCTGTTTTACTCCTTGCGGAAGGACAATGACAATTTGTGCAACACTCTGTGCTGCAATATGCATGTCTGACTAGATAGCATTTTTTTTCCTTTTCATTGCTTTTTTGAATGAAAAAAAGCCACACACGTTGGCAAGAGAAATTGGCCAATTAAAAAGCTCCATATGTTTCTCATTTTGAAAATGTTCCCATTTAATTGTCCGTGAGGGACTGAAAGAATCACATTTCAACACACAAAACACATGACAAAGAGAGCTGAGAGTGTGTTGGGCAGTAGTCAGTCGGTAAAAACTGTCCCAGTGCAACATTGTTGGTGGATGTGTGCTACTCCTGCCTGATAGTGCCAACCTCAGCCTGTCCATCCACCTTTCTGTGTGTTGCCTTCGATCAGTATCCTTTTGACAGACTCGAACAAGAGACTGTTGTGCCCGTACACAAACAGGCACACACAGACACACACATCACAGACAAGCTCGGGTGGTGCTGGAAACTCAGTGAAAGGCTCTAACCTGCCTTTACCTGTTTCTCACTCGTCACTGGCCTCCCATTTACTCTCACCCTCCTCTGTGTTTTCACCCCCGCTCCATGACTTTCGTTCCACTTCTCCACCTCTCCTTGTTTGGGGAAATCGATTGATGTGAGATTAGACAGTTAACTGGCTGCAGCTGGCTGTGTTTAGCCAATAACATGTGGGCTTAGCTAAGCTGTGGGGGAGGGCAGGGGCAGAAGGCCAAGGCATTGTGCAAGAGCAGTGATGATGAGTGAGGGACGGTGAACATCACTCTGGCAGTGTTCCACTGCATCCGTATTGAGTGTTCAAAAGCAGGAAATTACACCTCACTCTGTGTTAATATTTACATGAGAAAGCAGGTTTTTAGTGTGATCTTCTGCCTTTCAAATTACAATGTCATCTGCTTAGAGAGGTCTGTTTTTATTCTTTAATGTTCACCTGCTGTCTGAGATGAATTGCAAGATGCTACCTTTTGGCTGGTAAGCTTAGAGTAGTCCCATATGCTACTTTGTCTTCAGCAGACCCACTCATGTACATGTAATTTATTATAGTAATTTTATGGCTAATTAATGAGACTTAGTAAAAAGTGGACTGAAAGATGAGCTATTAAAGACAATACGGTGTAATGTGCTGCTCTGCACTCAGGTGTTGCTTTCTGTGGTTTAAATAAAGCTCCCTGTGCTCACACAGATGAACTGCACGCATGGAACCACACAGGTACTGTATGTCTATTATCAGATGGAAAAAAAGGAAAAGGGAGCTTGTCATTGGTCACTGTCCCCAGGGTCGTTTTCCTGCAGGCTTATTTTCTTCACATCTCAGCACTTAGCATCTACTTCATAGGTCTCTCTCTTGCCCCCCTCCTTCCCTCCTTCATCCCATCTTAAGTCCTCTGTTTCTCTCCAAGCATAGCCCTCCCAATTACTCTTTGTAGCTCTCTCTGCTTGCCTGCCAGGACACTGCGGCCTCATTCACTGGCTCAGTATAAACAGAACTACAAGTGCACAAAGCATGTAGTTCAAGTCCCAATCAATCCCCAGCCCTGTTTCAGTTCTTAGCCTTTATAGTCACTAGGTTGTAGCATACAGTGTGTACACAACTGTGTGCTTCTCTCCTTTTTGTTTCTGATTTTGCCATCTTTTTTGGCCTTTTCTCATTATACTTAATTTCCCCTGAAATTCTCTATTTATGATCTCCTCTGGCAATATGCATTGATAGAACAAACACACAGCTCCCTGTTTCCGTGCTTGTAATTCATCTTCTCCTCTGATGTTCAGTGCGGTTTCCTTCCAGACAACATAATCTGGACATCTTCGCACCAGGGACTAGTCTCAAATTGATTAATTAGCCCTGCAAAATTGGTAGCAATGTATTAATTAAGCTTAAGTATATCAAATGCATTTTTTGCCAGTTTTAAACGGCGATTAATTGATGCTCCAACGCGCCTGCAGCAGACGCTGATATGGGCTTGTCTGGCTCCAGCGGAGTGGCTGGCAGCACATCGCTCGCCTCTGTGGAGATGACTGCCATAGTCGCTATCACGAACAGACAGGCGGCAGTGGTGTAGGGAGATGTTACCCACTGATAGGGCTGTCCGAGGAAATGGAGGGAGAGAGGGATGATGGTAGAGGAGGAGGAAGAGCATGGAGGGACACTGTTTGACAGGGATCCTATTTGTCTGTACCAGCTGACCTATCCTAATTAGCTGCGATTGGAGTGTGATAATCAAGTGGCCTCCTGCCTTGCTTTAAGAGGCAGGCATGAGTGGGAAAGAGGAGGGGGGGAGGGGGATGCAATACTACAAGGACAGCGTGGATACTGTAAGGAGAGATGGCATGAGATGTGTTCCTATGACAGCGCAGTGACAGGCAATGAAACTGATTTTTCCCTGTTATTTGTGGCTAGGTGATAGAAATCCCCACCCCCACATCATCCCACAGTTTGTGAATAGCTTAAATAAGGGAAATGTCATGTTTTGTCAGTTGCTCTCACACATGCAAACTCTTGGCACATACACACCCAAACAGTGATGTAAAAGCACACACAGACATATACACTGTACACAAATAAATGATGGTGTTGGCAGTACAAGTTGTTTAATTATTGCTCACCAAACCCTATATTTATGTGATGCTTGTCTTGTCTGTAGGTGTTGAGTCATTTATGGTGCTGAGGTTGTCAATGAGTCCTCTGAACTTGGAAGCATGTACAGTTATATATCAAATGTGTGATTTTAGGGATGCCGTCTGTTAATCGCTCTATCTGGTAGCACAGTAGCTTAAAAAGTGTCTAAGATCTTAGTTTACCCGACTTTTAAAAAAAAAAAAAAAGACTGGTTCTGTATAGTCTTTCTTGAAATTAAGAAGCACTTTCTATTTCAATAATTTGTACATAGTGGGATTTTGCATCCATGGCAGAGCTCATTGAGCATTTTCTACTTAATCCTTCGCTGGCATTTTTTTCTGTAGCCTAAGTTGATATAGCCATTGGGTAGAGGACAATATGGTCATCCTACATCCCACAATAGCACGTGTCACATAGGAAGCCCTGTTTACATAACAACATCACAGGATATCTAAGTGTAAGGATTTCATGTTAATGCGCTTCTTGGAGCGTTGATAAAAGCCCATTAATTAATTCGGACATAAAGCTGATGAATAAACAATAAACACAATATGTATTTTGAAATGTGAAAACTGAAATTTGGCATTGTGACACTTGCAAGCAAGAAGAGGACATGGCTTGACAATTATTCATCTGTAAAATCATTAGAAAATGAGGTCTTTATGTTTTGGTTTGTTGAAAAATAGGTTTTCTCTACCACCACACAGTGAGACCAAACAAACTAAATATTCAGACTTTAATCCATCTTACATATTCACCCATCTTCCCTCGTGGCAGTCTTAATCTTAAGACTCTAGCATTGCTGTACTTTTCCAAAGTGTTTCAAGTCCCAACAATCTCAGTCTTTCAGTCTTTCGTTTTATTCACCGCAATTAATTTTGAATCTCAGAGAGTGAATCTTTGATTAAAAAAAAAAAAAAAAAAATGCAATTCCAAGATTAATTGACTGGTCAGAAGTCAGATCAGATGCCCTTTTCACACTTGTAGCCATGGCAACCTCTATCCTGCTCACTCCGGCCTTCAATAAACCTTTATCTGACTGTTGGAAAAGGGCATTCCATTCAACATCATTCATATTTCATGGACAGATAAATGCAGACACGTTTTTCATAGGCTGGGTAGATCCGTATTACATCTGTAATTTGAATGCTTCTGAATTTGCATTCAAAATGCAGCACTGTCCGCCTGTTATGAGTTTATTATTGACATGGATGTCATTTGCATTACAAATAGTGCACTTAGGCCAGTACAGTTGATATATGTTACAATTATGGTAGCAATTAATAATGCAAGGATGTGTAATTTGGGGATATTTATATTTAGAATTCCTTTAACGTCTATGAAATATCAGTTGAATTTATTATGGCTGACAAATTGCACCTATATAGTATAATTTTAGTTTAACATTAGTGCATCAAAGTCAGTCTCATAGCTAAAGATGTTTCTTCCTTTGTTTTATAATAGTCATCTTTATGTGGGTTTCCTTTTAGGGGTGAATTATTGTTTATAGTCTCGTTATTAATAATAAAGTTTTCAGCTGAAGGAAAAGAAAGACAGAGAGAAAGAAAGAAACACACTGCTCAGACTCACAATTGAATCCAACAAACAAATGAACAAAGCAACACAAAATCTGGCTGCTGAAAGGCAGGCTGCTTGAAGACGCACTTCTCCTGAAACATTTCCAGTGGGCATCGGATCCAAAGTGGAGATGTGACGGAGCTACAGCACAGTTAGAACATGACTCAATCCTGTCTTACAAACAGGAAAACTGACTTTAATTGTTATTTTATTTATTCATCAGTTACTGCAGTTATGAGGATGAGAAGTGCAGGCAAAGTTCCCCATAACACATCTTTCATACATGCAATGTGCACATGGTATATTTGATATTATGTGTAATATTATAATATAGGATATTCATACCATTAGACCATATGATCAAGAGGCTTTATTGCAATACTCCATAAATAATTCTCAGTCCTAGTCTGTACAAGAATATATCATTGCTGACAACGACAAATACAGCACAATAATTTCTCATTGATTTACACTTAGAAAAAACATGAATGAAAAATGGAGTGGTTGAAAAATGTACATTTATTCTTCCATAAATCAATACGGCAAGAACTTTTTCAAAGCTACAACACAACCATCATTATTTACTCAAACATCTCCTGTTGGCAAGCTAGCACAACAAACGTGTTTCAAGTGTTTTGCGGGGCGCACTCTCCATTGCAGAGAGGGCATTGTTAATGTACGATTCTTCACACGATGCTTAATTGTTCTGCAGGTTAATGGACAAACATCTGCTGAGAGAGGAGCTTCATTTGAGAGCATTGTAATTAGTTAGTTTACAAACATTACTCGAAACAGGTAGCATATGGAGGAGTCATGGTTTTGTGTGATGCTATCACATCTGCCTGTTTAAACATGATTAATCGCGGCCATCAGAGTGTGTTTACACCCGTTGTTCCAGTGGAGACGTGTGCATGTGTCATATCAGTGAACTCTGTCACAGCAACACCAACAGGACTTGATGTGTTACAGAGCTCCTCTTTGGCTAACAGCTCACTGACTGCATTAATCATTCATTTAAACATTGCCATCATCTTTAACTTCTCTTTATGGAGTGTCTGTCACATGTTTTGATATCAAACCTTAAAGAATCAATCTAAAAGTCTGTAGCATGGCCTTGGGGAAAAGATTAGAAAAACATGCAACATCTGAAAACAGCAGCCAGATGCTCATGTTTCTTCGTACTGTTTGTACGAGCCGTTGGACAAGGAGGATTTGTCTTTGAGCCTTTCATCTTTTCGTGCTCCTCATCTTCTCAGCTCTCCATGGCCTGTCCCTGGCTGGGCTGATAGCCTGATTCATGGCAACATCACCAGCTACTTTCCTGGTGGAGAAAATGAGAACCATCAGCAATCTGGACATCACTCAAAGTCAAATAAGATGTGTGTGTGTGTGTGTGTGTGTGTGTGTGTGTGTGTGTGTGTGTGTGTGTGCGTGCGCGCGTGTGTGTGTGTGCATCTGTGTGTGTGTGCCCATACACATGTGCCAGATCGTGTGCTCACCCCATTCTTAGAGGATGTGGCGGTATCGCACAGCAGTGAGGCGATTTGCGGCTAAGCTAGTGGAATCCTGTGGAAAGCCTAAAATCTTGTGGGGTGAAGGGAGGGGAAATATCACAGTCTTAGGATTTCTTCTCTCTCATTATGGAAGATTTGAAGGGATTAGTCTATTTTCTTTAATACATGAAGTTTTATTAAATTCCATTGTTATGATTGTGGTTCATGAAGGGCAATGTCCATTCTTGTGTCCTTCCTCTTGTGCTGAGTGTGAGTGATATTGCACTGGGCTAGCTGTGGGGTGTGATTTCCACCTCTAAACCTCAGCCCGCCTGCATGGCGGCTCACCCCTGATCCTCATTCAGCCAGTGAAGCCTATCTCAAGCACTGTGGCACCACAGCATTGGAGAGGATTGATGAATATCTTGGACTTACCACTTGGGCTGTAAATCTCTGACATTATCCCTTCACCCCGGTAGCCGCAGTGAATAATTATGGCATGTTTATGGAAGCAATGAGTAAAAATATGTCTTATTTCACTCTAAGTACCATTACAACCTCTCATCATAGCATGATTGGACTTCTCATCTTTTAAAAAAGTCTGCGCTCGAACCCATTGAGTGCTTTCCTCCTGCACCTTCCAATAAGAGCTGCTGTCCTTAAAAGCTTACGGTTGCCCAGCTCTCTCTGCTCACGCTGCTCTGTAATGAGAACATTACAGGGTATTAATCCAAGTGTGTGCTCACTCATATTAGACATTGAAAAAAACACACAAAGCCATTAAATGCTGTGGAAATGTTATTCAAGGCCCATTAAAAAATGTAGGCGCACTGAGTATGAGGATTAGTCCAGAGTCATGGAGATTTAAAGTTAATCACTCTTCAGCTATATTGTTAAAGTTTCATCTACTGTCAGGTCCAGTAAAACCTCTCTGATATTATTATTTTTTTTCTTGTGTGTGTGTTTTGTTTTTTGCTTATTTGCTCTCTGGAAGACATGCACACTATTAAACACACTTGTTTATGGTCGAACTGGAGATGTTTTTGTCGTAGTTCTTATCAGGAGCCTCACCTGCAGATGAATTTGAATTTGTTTGTTTTAATGCCTCATTTGTGTGTAATAGAATTTAGAAAGTGAGGCCAGGCGGTTTGATTAGTTTGCATATTTCATGTTGACAGTTTATACATGCACACAGGTCTGCTTGCTGTACACACTAGTAACCTACATAAGCTATGTTGTTTTCACACTGGTGACAGTGAACAAAAGCCCCCTTGCTAAACTTGCTCTACCACACACACACACACACACACACACACGTAAGATATATTCCCTCAAAGCAGCAGCTAGAGAGAAAATCCAGTGTATTTATCTCCTCCATCATCACGACAGACATGCTTCTGCTCCCAGTTGTTCTCTTTGTAATCACATGAACAACAACCTTGTAGATGTGGTGTCTGTGCTATAAATGAAATTAATTAACATTGTGTGGCTGAGCCCCATGGCAGTGCAGCCTACATTTTTGTTTCTTTTTTTTTGTTTCCTTTCAGGCATTAACCTCTAATTGAAAAGCTTAGTTGAATTTGTGATAACAGCACACACAATTAGGATGTTATCATAACTATTGATGCTGAGATATTTTAAGATAGAAGCTCTGGCTCTAGATTCAGAGAGTGGAGATGTGTTTTCAGCTTATGGGTGGTACCAAGTGAGATTTTACTGGATACAGTGAACAGCCTGAACGGTGAATCAGACTCAGTGCTTCACAGCCTGTGCTCATGTCTGTGTGTTCGTTAGGTACACAGACGGACTGACAGAAATAACTTGTGTGAGCTGTCCAAGACTGATTTGTAAAGGGCTGAATTAATGCGTTTTAAACATGCTGTTGGTATAAATTCACGCTGTCCTTGTGTATGCTTCTTTGCTGCATCTAGAAATCAATGTGAGTTGTGGGCTGTGAAATGACCATTTTCCAACTTTCTAAGGGTTAAGCGAAGGAGCACTGACATATAGAAGTTAGTTTGTTGTCACAGCACCTCTTTAAGAGTATGTGTGACAGAGCAGCAGAAGAGCTGTTCCAGTATCTGCTCTCAGTGGGTGAAACATGTTGTCCAGCACAGCAGTAGGGAGGATACTACGGAGCAGATTATAATGATACAGAACATCGTCACTTCCTGGACCAGAGCCACTCCGCGGCCATCTGTCCTCTGTCCATGGACAGCAGGGCATTGGTGCATTTGTATGTGTGTTTAAGTGTGTGTGTGTGTGTGTAATTATAGACTTTAACCACACTCTTTTACATATGCTCTCCTAGCCTCTTCATCATTTTTCAGTCCTATACATTATCATTCTCATCTCTTTAAGCACTGATTCGGATGCCTTGAAATCTTCATTGGTTTCAAATTTGATGATTGTTGAAGCAATTTATCAAGTAAAAACACCAAACAGTTACCGCTTTTGAGAGAAGTGAAGCAAAATGCAAAGCGCTGCTTGCTTTACTCTTTTTCAATACATCATACACTGAAGTGAAATGAGAATAAATCAGTCGGTTAATTGGTAGCAATGTTTTACAGGCAAATGGTGAGTTGATTAATGGTGGAAAAAATGTATGGATAATCAGTTAGTAGTTGCTTTACCACAGCTTTACCCCGTCGTAGATTTCTGTTGTATTCTAGCAGTAAAGGCAGTGCTGCCATCAGTAGCTTTTAGAGTTGGATTTCTGTCAAACCAAAGAAATCTTCCAAGAGTCCATGTCATGAAATCAATGAAAGGCTACAAATAATGACATGTAACCGATAAAGGTTTGGTTTTTATCATATGGGGTCAAAATAAAGATCAAGGCTCTGTTAGCTGCACTTGTATTACTGTATTTTTACATGTTCGTGTTTGCAGTAAAATGCTCTCAAGTGGAACAGAAGTTTTACACGGAGTGGCACGCTAAATACTGTCTATGCCTTCAAAGGCCATTATTACATGCTTTAACCTAACTGTAGAACTAACTGTTATTGTAAGGAGACAGATGAAAATACATTTAGAGTGATGGGTTACGTATGACACCTGTAGCCTGTTGTCACAATAAGTTGAGGTGAAGTGTTAATTCTCTCGTCAGCTGGTAACAATATTGTGGGAGGTCTTTTTTTTTTTTTCACACAACTTGATCTCAGCACAAGCGTTTCACTCTCAGCTCAGTTTAATGAGTTCATGTCTTAAGTGTTACCTGTGCATTTTACTGCCATTTTTCAATATCAGAGCAGCTACTTTAAATTAGCAAACTGGGTGGCGCACTTTTCATATTTTATGTAACTCAACAGCAGGATACTGTTCTCTGTCTACACTGTGCTGTCTGTGAGTGAGCAGTTATAATAATATGTGTTTGTATGGATTTGGTGGAACAGACGCAATCAGCTGATGTTTGGATCACACAATGCAGTGGTTTGACTTATATTGTGTCCAGTAATGCTTCACCAGATGTAGCAGCGTTATTAATTACAAAAACACCAAGTGACAGATTGTTTGATCAATTCCGTGCAGGCAGTTGCAAACTGGGGAAAGTGTTCAGCTTTGATTATTTGAAAATGAAATGTCTGGTAAGAATTTCCCAAGACAGTGAATTGAGCACAACTTCCACTGAATCAGTAAGATACAAGTGAAGCGCCCCTTCGTCTAGGCTGTTTCCTCAGCTGATGTGAATGAATATTTGTGGTGCCCTGGGGCATTGTTTCCCCATGTTACACTGCATCAGGAACCAGAGAGATAAATGGGGCCTGGCCTGTCCAAGGCATCAGGACTTCTTCTCTGTTCAACCATAACTAGTAATGTCCTTTCATCCAATGCCTGCAGTGCTATAGATAATGGAGTAGCTGAAGAAGAGGAAACGCTA
Source organism: Chaetodon trifasciatus (assembly GCA_037975065.1). Lineage (NCBI taxonomy): Eukaryota > Metazoa > Chordata > Actinopteri > Chaetodontiformes > Chaetodontidae > Chaetodon > Chaetodon trifasciatus. Next base: position 9,764,350 of record JBBMOE010000001.1, on the reverse strand, counting down.
AAACAAAGAGAGGGGATATGGTTTATACGATGACAGTGGATGGGATGATCAGAGATGTCAGGAAAGAAGAAAAATGGGCTATATGAAAGAGTATACAGAGCAACAGTAGCAGAGCTGAAATATATGAAATACATGTAAGTAGTCATGAAGTCAAATAGATGCACAACAATCAAAGAAACAGAGCCACAAGAAAGGAAGGAAGGAAGGGACAGCAACCATTTGATAAGTGATCAGATAATCAGAAGAGAGATGGATGGAGATTTGCTCAAGTAGCATGGCGCCTGGCTTCCTGCAGTCACTGACTTCACATTCAAAAGAGAAAGCTGTCAATGTAAACGCACACCCTGCAAAGACACAGCTGAACACAGGCACATGCGCACACACTCAGGGACACACTTGCACACACTGCGGCTGCATAAAAAGACTGTCATTAGGCCGACCCCTACAGCCATAATAAATATGCGTTAAAGCATTTGCTCTATGAATATTGCTTTGTGGCATCTGTGCAGATGGCAGTACAAGCTTGGCTGTATGAATTGCATCAAATATCTCTGTTACACGTGTGGTACTGTACAATAGCGTTCCCAAACTGACGGAGATTGAGAGAGAGAATGGGTGCACGTGTGTGTCTTGATGAGTGTATGTGAGGATGGCAACTGGGAGTGTTTTTCTCTGATAACCTCAGTTTGTTACTTTTTGATCCTGCTAAATTAAGATAAGGGGCTTGGTTAATTAAACTGTCACATGGCAATACCTTGAGGAATTGCGAGGCCAACACAGCTTTAATTGGGTGGCTGCTATTGTCCCCGCACTACCTCCATTCCCCGGGAAACAGCCCCACAGAGGGGAAAAACACCCCCATGGCTAGTGGCAAAGGATGGAAGAATTGAAGAAAATGATGGGCTTGAACATTTAAATGAAGTGCCGTGCATGGGGCAAAGACGAGTTGATTTGTTCTTAAATGTGCAGAAGCAACGTGCCCTACTCAAACTTAGTATAATTTGGGCCATTATACCTAAAATGTAATGGCTACAATGACTCAATGACAGGGTGAGAACCAGGTCAGAATTAGGTTGAGGAGTTTTAATTTCTTCTTCAGTATGCATGAGTGACAGTTGTATAATTTTCTGTACATTGCAGTAATCTGTGCAGTGCATTAGTTGCGAGTCTCCAAAGCCCCATGGACAGTGTCAGCAAGCTTAAGATGCATCTGTAATTACCAGCAGCCAATTAACAGCTGACCTCACCATCCCACCTCAAACCACAACAAAGATCTATTATGGAGATTTAGAGGGCTTGCAGTGTAAACAACTAAGTGTGATGGATCTTCATACAGTGCTTATGGGTGTTTGCGCCTCCTCTTTTGGTTTACACACACTTCATTGAAATTCAGACCACGGTGAGGTTGGATGTGTTGCAGATGTGTAGTTTGCTTTGTTTTTTTGGGAACAGATTTGAGAGAGAGCACCACTCAGTTGATCAAATTACGCATGTTACTCACGCTAGCACCAGATTCACTGATGTTTATTGCTATTATTGTTGGAATTAGTTGTTGAAGTTTGATATATTTATTTAAGCGCTATAGAGTGTAGCATTGCATTAATTTAGCTGAATGTGGGTGAAATGCAGCACTGGTGTCTGAGGCACCACACAGTGCATCATATTAATAAAAATATCTGCAGCTGTATTTGATATAGTTTCGGGAAAAAAAGCATTACTGACATCATCATGGGATCTCAGAAACAATGTGAGGTTGTTCGAGGAAGTATCCTTGATAGCATAATGCCCATTGTGTGGTGATGTTTCGAAAACAGTTGTCCATCTGTCCCTGAAGGTGATCAAAATCTGCCATGATTAACAAGTGGGAAATCTGGGTGACGTTCCCCTGTGCTGCCTCTCATCCCCTCCCAAGTGGGGATCAAAGAGGATGAAGTTTTGAGTCCAGGGATAATCTAGTTCCCTAGATTGTGATAATGCTCCTCAGGATGATCATGTGGATGAGAACGGGTTTGGGTGCACACATGGCTGTGAGTCCGTGCTTGTGTGGTGGTGCTGAAAAGACGAGAGGCAGACAATAGCAGTGCAAGCCAGTGAATTAGTAGACACAGACTGATGTGAAAATACACATACTCTTGCTGTATCCAGGCAACCACATCAAAATTCAAGACATATCGAACAACAGGTGATTGCTACCATCTTATATACATACAATATCTGCAAGTGACAGTAAAATTAGACAAATCCTGCTGTGTGCAGAAGCTTATTTCACACACAATTACAGTGTGAAATATAATCCAATCATTTAAATGTAGAGAATTTCTTGCAAATAACTATGACTTAGGTTTGTTTGTGTTCTTTGTGATTTTTTTTTTCTTTGCAGCTCACAGTTTGTGAAATGACAGTGAGCTTAAGCTCCGCTGAATCTCATTTTAGTTTTAAGTTCCCTGTTGTTCCGCATGGTCTCTTCCCACCCTGATCCGTGTATGGTGTTGGTGTCCAGCTGTTCCATCAGCACGACAAGTGGTTCAGGAAACTCCCTCATTGTTCACTGACCAATCGCAAACACACCAGAATGCTGTCAACGAGCATTTTCCACCCAGTGGTTTGCATTTGCCTGCACCTGTGGTTTTAGCCCAGGGGGCAGGAGATGCAGGAGGGGGGTGGCAGCATGGGCGAGAGGCTGGGCATTGGGGTGGAAAGGCAGTCAGGGTTGGGATTAGGCTGTCTTTCTGTCTGTCGAGATTAAAAGAAATAGATTCATTGTTGACTTTCCCCAGTTTTGTCGTGTTTTCCTCAAAATGCATCAGAGGACAGCTGAGCCTTACCATCCGAATTTGCATTTTTGTAATTTGCATGAACTCATTGGAGCTTGGAGGCAACTTACGGTTGTGTGTGCACGTATGCATGCATGCGTGTGTGTGTGTCTGTTTGGGCCTGTGCTTCGTAATTTGACAAGCAAAATAAAGACCTTGTCCAAACAATCCAGTAGACATGACTGGAAAGAGCATGCTCTGCGCTCATGGAAATCTTGCACTCGAACCACTTGGACAGTTGAAGCATTAGTTGTCCAAAATTTACTAGAATATTTAGAAATTACACTGACTTGCAACACGTTATCACAGTACACAGTATCATGCTGCAGTAGAGACTCTACTGTGGAGAGCTACTAGAATAGATATACTCTGCACTGCAGTGCTTTAGCCTGGGTTGTGAATCTTATCAGGCGAAGTTGTGGTAGTGGATTTTGTGTGTGTCTGTGTATGTGTTTGTGAGTGCATGTGTGTGTGTGTGTGTGTGTGTGTGTGTGTGTGTGTGTGTGTGTGTGTGTGTGTGTGTGTGTGTGTGTGTGTGTGTGTGTGTGTGTGTGTCCAGGCCCCTCTGGAGTCCATTAATCCCAAATCTAACAGACTTACTGCAGAGGCAGTCTTTGATGTGTGCTGAATCCCTCTCTGGAATATTGGATGCTGCTTCCATAATATTCACTTCCTATTCTCTCATCAGGAATACATTGTTTTGTCACCTCCCCCCCCCCCATGATGCCAGGATTGTCCAGCAGGACAGGTGGCTGCTGTGTTATGAGTTTGTTTATGATTCAGGTGTGTTTTCACCAGTTCTCTGATCTGTAATTTTACATCTCTGAGCTCTTTTAATCCCATTCTTATCTTGTGTAAGCCTTCTAATCTTTGACCCTAATCTTAAACCACCACATAGAATGGGGCAGCGTGGACTGAGAGGAGTTGTTTTTCTCACCTTCAAATTCAGTGCATACATTTGTCAGAGAGAGCTGGAGTCCTCTAGCCTTTGGGTTTTGTTTCTCGCGAGCTGAGTCTGAGCGGCACTTATTGCTATATATTTCTATTTATTTGTGTTTTATTGCAGTGGCCTGGACTTGAACCCAGCCTGTTTTAAAGCCTTGTGCTCATAACCCACCAGTCTCAGGAGTGAAACATATGCAGAGGCAAAGAAAGTATAAATTAGATAGTGAGATGGAAAACACATTTCTATTTGAAATGATTATCCCCCCTGACGGGTAGACTAATAGACCGTTATTGCATTTCCGTCAGTTTCTTTTAATCTAATCATACTTATAAACAGACAACTGAGAGTGTTAGTGTGTGCGTATGTTTATCCACACAGAGACACAAGCAACCAGTGTCTAGACTGGCAAACACCAATTTGGCTGGGGCACGGAGGAACATCAATGCTAAAGCAATGTTGCTGAAACACTAGGCATGTTCCTCAGTCTTGCACAGAGAGGAGATTGCAGTGACAGACAGACGGCGATAGGAGGAGGAGGAGGAGGCGCAGCAGAAATAGAGGAGAGGTTGGCAGAGCTCACTGTGGCTAATACATCCAAAGTGTGTCAGTTAGCTCTCTAAATGTGTTAGGCCCCGGGGCTGAGAAAGCCAACACCATCGACTCAACCTACCTCTCTCCACCTTTCCACTTAGCCTCTGTTCAACACCCGCCAATATCCTTAGGGGAGCTGCACTGCTGTTCATTGGCACAATTGATCAAATGCCTACATGCTAAAGTGTACAGTTTTCTTATTGCACATATTAGTCTCATGAGTACATGTGCAGGAAGGTGAATCTAGAGTGGTGTGCTGCTATGCAGCACGGCAAGTAGCGTACAGGTGGTGTGTCTTCACACTTCTTTCCCTCCTTTGACAGACGCATCACACTGTTTAGCAGGCAGTCAGACTGAGGGTGATCACATTACGTTACAGCAGGTAATGATAGTGTTATTTGATAGTTTGATACTTCACACGGTATTGGTGTCATGTGCCGGACAAAGAAAAGGTAGTGATTTGAAGTGCGAAGATGGTGTGCATTATTAATTAAGCCAAAACCTTGCTCTAGCATTGAGTTTCTCTTTTATTTACCAAATTATAAATAAATAATGCATGTGTTCATGTGATTTAGTGGACTCTACGGAATTGTAATAACATGCAGATAACACGCAGTGAAAATGGCTGACTATGTAGTCTAGTGAGTCAAAGTGGAAAAAATGAAAATATTTGCACAAACTAGTAAGTGGGCTTGGTCTGTCAGATTAGGCCGTGTCTGACTTGTCATATCAGGTATGTGCTTAAAGTATATCCACATATCTGTAGATGCTGTTAGTTTAGCTGAATTAATGTAAGAGAAATACACAACAGATCTTCAGAAGCGTCATAGCTGTTCTCTGAAGAAATACTGGAGCTTTCTGGTGAGGGCATCACAATCTGCAGAACTGAGTCTGAAAGACAATATTGCAAATCATCAACACATCTGGCTTTTCATCCAACTGTAGAAGAGCAGGTTTTCCACTGCAGCACATCACTCCCAAACTTGGATTAAGAATTCATTTGTTTGTAATTGTGTTGAAAATATGACTGGACATACACTCAATACAGAACAGTACAAAGGCAATTTATTTAACATTTTACATCATCAACTTCATTGATTTTTGTGAATATCTGCCTATTCTGTATTTGATGCAGCGACACATTTCAAACAAGTTGGGACAGGAGCAACAGAAGACTGAGAGAGTTGATCAATGCTCCAAAAACACCTGTTTGGAACGTTCCACAGGTAAAGAGGTTCATTGATAACAGGTGATACTATCATGATTGGGTGTGAAAGGGGTATCCACGAGAGGCTCAGTCATTCACAAACGAGGATGGAGCGAGGTTCACCAGTGTGAGCACATGATTGTATAAAGGATGTTAATACATGGACTCAGGAACACTTTGTAAAACTGTTCTAAGTAAGCACAGTTTGCTTGCATGTGTTTGCATGCTGTTTTTATTTCCATTTTACACTCTGCCTCAACTCTTCTGCAAAAAGAGTGATTTTTCTGATGTCTGAAATATTTTTCAAAACACCAGGACCAATCAAGACCACTTCATTCTTCTAGGTGTCTGCCTCTGAGTGTTATGCCTCTCAACATGTTCTACCTACCTTCTCTTGAGTTTGACCTGTTTCAGCCACAAAAAGGAAGGCTGTCACATAAGCGTAAAGGTTACAGAATTTTCCTTTTACATTTTTTTTTGCATGATTTTGAGGAATTTATGTTACATGTTACACATGCTTGGTCTGATATACCAGTCGTATAGGAACTGGTGCCATATTGGCATTGGCTTTTGGTACCCAATCCTACCAGCAATGGACTCAGCTAATTCCAGACACATAGATATATCTGTCTAATTGCCCAACCCTATTTCCAGCCTTTGTCTTAGAGCTTAGCTTCATGCTTCTTACAACAAATCAATGCTAGAAATTATCAAGGACATTTGATACCACAGGTCCCTCATGCAATAGTAAGGACAACGCTACGCTACTACACACTGTATGTGTTGTTGTATTACAGTGATGGCTCTGTTGAGAGAGAGAATCAGAAGCACTTTTCCATAATCCTGCTAAAGCACTACACATGGGAATGATTACTTGCACAAAGCCATGACACCCTGAGTTGTTCAAATCCCTTTGTTCAAAAGGAGAGCGACAAACAGAGAGGCAGACAGAGAGAGAAAGACAATATAAGAAAGTGATTTAATTCAGCAAATGTGACTGGATTGTATGATGTCTGGTGGCTCATGTTATTGTATGGATTGTCTGAATGAAGCCCCCACAATGCTAAATGGGTTTTATCCTCGTTGTTTTAGGCCAGTTGTGAAGACAGGGCCTTGGCGCCTCATTTTAGGCACTAAATCCAATCAGTTTAAGAAGTGATCCCTCAAATCTAGAGTGTTGGAAATAGCATCGTTAAAGTAGAACGGTTGAAATGTAAAAATTTGTTGGAGTGAAGCACATCAAAAGACGACCCTCTGTGAATTAGCAACAAAAGGTTTCCCTCCATTCTTTCTTTAATAGGGTGTTTTAAACCTGTTTTCTCCTTGGATAGTAACAGGATTTCTGTAATGAGCTGGTGAGTCATAGATTCTCTTGGCTTAATTTTTTTTAATTCCCTGCCCCCTCCCTCTCCTCTCTCTCTCCGAGTTCTCTTCCCCTGTCTCTCTCTCTCCCTTTCTCACTTTATTTCTTGCACTCACTATCTCTCTAAATGGGCCAAGGCAACTTCCCTTACCGTCTACTGGGGGAAGGAAGTAGATTAAGGCTATTAACAGGCAGAAGGATGCTGATCAGCCTTTCTGGTCTCTGGTCTCATGTCTGCTCCACACTGTGCTCTGTCTCCTAAGGCTCTTCAGTTATAGGCACCCCCCTCGACCATGGTGTGTTTGTTTGTTTGGTCTGTGTGTATGTATGTGTGTGTGTGTGTGTGTGTGTGTGTGTGTGTGTGTGTGATGGAGGAAGTGTTTGATTGAAACAGCCCATTTGATTCACACATAAGTGCCCAAATACAATCCAAGGGTGTCATGCAGTGATCAAAGCAGCTGAAAAGAGTGCATTCTTGTTCACATCTGCAAGCAGTAAGTAGTAGTGAGTAAACATAAAACATGGTGCAGGCCTGCTGTGTCTGTTTATGTTGCTTATGAGGGAACGTGCTGCAATGCATGCACAGTAACGACGAGACACACACGAGCATGTTATATTTAGATGACAAACTGCCATAAAGCCAGGCTAAAGACGGAAGAAATAAACAAAAGCGAAGGAAAAAAGCAAGGCGGTCCAGAAGCATCCCCTGTCACGGTGCAATCCCCCATGTCCTAATTACACAGGCTTAGAGGAAACGGAGGATTAGCCACTGATTCACCACGCTTCTCGCCTCATCTTCTAATAAGTTCCCTTCTTGTCTCCTTGCCGCCCTTTGTGCCACCCTCCATGTCTCTCTCCAGGTAAAGGTGGCAAGATACTATTGACCTGTGGCTTTCTGTCTCTCTTTGTTCCTTCCTGCTAACTTGTCTGCCTCAGACAACACCTAACAGGGGAAAACACTTAATCCCATTTTAAAAGTAGGCTGTGCAGCATACTTGTATGGTTAGCTGTTCTCCTCAATCTATGTACAGTATTTGAACATAGGACAGGTCATGCATCAGTAATACATAAAACCACAGTCTTGTACATGCTTTGTTTTGTATGTGTTACAATGTGCCTGTGTTGTTTATTATAGGGTAAATGTGTACTTTTTGGTCAGCTTTAGAGAAATGTTGCCGCCAGAGTTTATTCATTGGTGAATACGTTGAGCATGTTTTATTTATAGCTAAAGAAAAAAATGGTTTAAATTGCCAATTTGAGGCTGACACACAATATTGCATTTGTCTGTAGACATTTTTAAAAATTCAATTTGCAATGACATGCATATTTTCAGCGCAAAAGGTACAAAAGCAAGTTGAACTGTTCTATCAAAGCAAAGAGTTGTGTTTATCTGTAAATATTTGTACATTTTTATAAGCGCCTTTGTCATTTTTATTTGATAAATTGACAAAAAATACCCTGAAATGAAGTTGTAACTTTCATATCTTTACGGCAAAATGCAATATATGGTAGATAGAGACAAGAATAGATTGTTGTATATCACCGTATAATTTTGTATTTTTATTCTTCCACTTAATCTTTTCATGTTAATGGACTGAGGGGTATAAATAGCTTGATGACAGCAGGAACGATGTTAGAGTTGTTCCTCTCAGACATCTGGCCATTACTCCACCATTAGAACACTTAAGCAGTGAGAGAACGGGGAGTTGAAAAGTGAGCTGTAGCCAGAGGAAATGTGAACTATATGTCTTAAGTCAAAGAGAGGCTCTGGGTTTTTTTTTGTTTTTTGATTGGCTGAAGCAACGATCTTCTTTAACTGACCTTGCAATATTTATTAGGTGCCTCTGACCGCTGTGAGCGGTGAATGCTCCGAGCTGCTGTGTTTACACACAGCGAGAGGAAGAATGCAAAAATAACTTATTCTCTATGATAGTTTTCTTCCTTTCTCTTGTTCTGTCTCGAGCAACAAAAGCATCTCCATTAAGAACACTTGAAACTTAGTTTAAGCACAGCAGTGGGAATTTTCTGAAGAGTGTTGTCACTTGTCACAGATGTGGTTCCAGATAAAGATCAGTTTGCCTGTTCTCAGCGCTTTTTGGCCTTGGATAGTTTCCCATGGCCTGTCATTACTGTTGAAAACCTGTTTGTTGGGCTTTGTTTTCTTCTAGTCAGAGGTCAACAGATAACAGAAACTGTGAGATCCCCCCACCCCTTTTTCTCACAGTTGTCTCAAGGCTGACCTTGACTAACAATTAAAGATTGCAGAAACCTGCGATAATTGAGAATTATAGCATGCAGCACATAGCTCAGCTGTGAATTTCTAAAGCATGTAGTAAAAATTCACATAAGTGTGAGGGAAAGCATGGCCCCAAGTTGCACTGAGCCACCAGACACACTCCGTTCTGCTCTATTCACTCACTGCACTTGCGCTTGCATCCTTGTGACAACCCTCATTGACACAAAGCATTCCATAGCCTCTTACCCTAACCATAACCACAATGAAATACCTAATAACAAAACAACCTACATCTAATTCTAACCTAACCCTTAAAACCAAGTCTTAACCTTCAAAGAAACCTCTATGTAGCAAGTACAAGCGCACCCACACTCACACACACGTGTACAGGCAGAAGGCAGCCTTTATGTTATTAGGTAGGTCCCTTGAAAACAAATTTGTATTTATAAGCACATTGTGCATTTTAGGGCCTTCATTGCTGTTTTGTGTGGAAGGGAAAGCGCTATTTGAGAACATCAATCTGGCTGTCCAGATGCCCCCCATCTCAACAACCCACAGACCTTTCTCGCCACCCACAGCACACATCCCTGCTTGCTCATCATTGATTAGGCTTTGTGTGTTTGTTTTTGTTTGAATATGAGCTTATTCTCCTCTTCCTCATCCTCTTGGGTTTTTATCCCTCTCTCTCCTATGCATAAATACTCTCTCCTCGGGGTGTTCTTTGAACAACTTAGCCGGGCATTAACTGACGGAGGGGCTCGCAGTTTGTGAGGGAATGCCTGAAGAGAGGACGTGTTTGATCCTGAGATATATGTCCTTGATTCAGTCTCGGCATTGCCAGCCACCGGGCACCCCCACCACTGCTGCCAAGCATTTCCTGCTATGCATCGGTATTCTCTTGCCTCCCACTGTGATAAAAGCTATTACACTGGAGAGAAGTATCCTTCTCATTGTGCTAAGCCACCCACTGCACAATACAGTCCAGACATACTCCCTCAACACACAGCCACACTGTCAGTAGAACTTTAAAGTAAAACCAACAATTTACCACATTTTAATTTGGATCCAGCGACGTTACTTAGATACATTATATTGATTGTGGGCTCCGATGCCATGGATGGAGAGCTTCACCAGAAAAAAAGGGATAAGTGCATTTAAATTGTCAGTTTATTCCAAAATGCCATTTTAAATCACATCATGGGCACCATTTGATGTGGTTGATAGATTTCAAGCAGAGCTGTAGGCCAGTATGAAAGGCAGGTCTCATAGAAGACTATATTGAATAGACCAAAGCAACAGTTTGATGGAAATTGTATTATAGTGCAACCTCTTGAAATAATGTTGACAAAACAGAATGGCCAACTGTAGAGAGGAACCTGTTTTCCCAGCACAGCTCTGTTTTAGAATCACAAAAATATCAAGTGCAGTAATACACTTGAGTAATGTTCTCATTTTCAGCATAACAATGCTGTGTAAGGAGAAAGGAATATGAACCAGCTTGCTCTCGATATTTGAGGTGATGAGAAGTATAACATTTTGATTTATTTGGATCTATGTCATGATGAAACCAGATACACCAAAGAGGAAACAACAGAGGGAGTTTCATAAGAACACAGCAGATATTTTATAAAACCTAGTCATTTCCACAAATTGAAGCAGTGGTTACTGTAAGATCTACCTCACCAGTGAATATCATATTCATTAATCGTATTTTTTGTGTGTAGCTCCAGGACAAATCAGCCCTCTAGTCTACCTTGTAATTTCTAATTTCTTAGAAAACAAAATCTGAAATATTTGATACACACTCTGTTCTCCCAGACCTGAAGTCTGAAATTCTCTTTTTTAACTGCCGTTGTTTGATAGACTGGCGACCTGAGAAGTCCTAAGATATTTACTAAACATTAGGCTCAGTCAGAGTGGAGACTCTCTCATCTGTGCAGTTCAAATATTTAGCCACCCTGATTGGCTGAGAATGCGGGAAAGGGGGGTTGCATGGATCAGCTGGGCCAGATAGCAGTAGGCGAGGAGATTAAAAACACAATAACACACACACATGCACACACAAACACACACTGTGAGCTCCCTCAGGTGAACAGGTGCAGTCATGGTCTGTCACAGATGCTCGACGCAATTCGTCAGCTGCCATTCCTCCTGTCCACCTTGGGTGGGTTGGGGGATATTCACCGCAACACAGAGTTAACACACAAGCACACACACGCACGCGTTATCTCAGATCGTCCTCCATCCTCATAGGCTGCTTTGGTAGCTCATAGATCTGTCTAATGACTACCCAGGTGTACTCGATGGTGGAATGCTTCACCACCACTGCTATGGAAACTAAATTGTCAGGTGTTTGCAGCTTTTTTACTTTCCTGCGCCTTGTTTTTGAACTTGGGGAACACTCTACCACACTATGAGTTTGTCCTGTATTCAGCTTGCTGATGCTGCTGCTACTTTGCCAGCAATAGGCTGCATGTACAGCTCTCCCTTGGTTCTTCCCTCCCTCCTCGGGAACCACAGTGTGTGACAGAGGGACATTAATCACAAGGCTGGGTAATAAAGCGAGGAGGGATGGGCATGTAGGGCCAGGGGGGCAGGCGTCTGGAGGGAGAAAAGGGTGTTTAGGGAAATCACACCATGCTTTATGACACACACTGATACACAAGCCACACTTTTACACTCACAGGTTTAGGTGCACATCCTTCACGCGCCATACTGAAAGCTTCCACCCCGAAAGTTTGAAAAATTTAATCGAGGAGAGGAGAAAAAAAAAAACAACAGCTTGCGAACAGCTCGGCATTCTGGGGATGGTGACCAGTTACTTTCTATTAGTCTGCGTTGAGGGAGAGCCCTGTGTCTTCTTGCCCACCTACAGTATGTGTGATTTTACGTGGCCCTCGTTAATTAAGCATTAATTTATTAAAAGACTTTTTCTGGAAGGAAAACAGAGGGGCATTTTTTTTTATCATTTGGAAAGAGATTAGAGGCATTTTATGGCTCAGTAGAAAAAGCACCGTCACTTGCTATGCCGCTGAAATGGCTGTGGGAGGTTTTCATGATACTGATAACTCTCATGATATGAGATGGTGATAAGATGTGGCTGCTTTATATATGATTACTGGCTAAATGACAGCAGAACACAACAATTTAGGACTCCACTGGGCTTAACACTGTATTAAGTTTTTCAGCATTTATTTCTGGCCCCTTTGGGTTTGTGAAGCTTTTTAATATCGACCTCATTCCATCTTGACATTTTACAGCTAACACTGTGTTGTGAATCATATCAAGTGGAGTTGTGATAGCGGTTATTGCGTGTATGGGTGCAGTGCGTGTAAGTGTGTCTTTATGGTGGGTATGCCCGGCCATCCTCAAGTGTTTGTTGTGTATTTTCTGTTGCATCTGCACTTGCATGGTGCTCCTCAAGGAGTATTAGAAAAGGGTAGGTTGAAAAATGAGATACCAATAATAGTGTCCTGTTCTTGTAAATCCGGTGCAACTACATAGCAAAGGCTCAGTGTTCCAGAAAGATCAGGGCATGCAACTAACAGAGAGCAGAGAAGGACCGCATTGAAAATCAGACTTTCTTTAACAAAAGAAAAACTATTAGGAACAAATGAAAATGGCTCATTTTTCTCCTTTCATTGTGCCCCTTTGTTACAGATGAATGAAGTCTTTTTTTGGTTTGGTCTCTGTTTTTAGGAACTTTTTTAGAACTATTAAGTTAGGTACAATGTGAACTCATTCATACATGCACATGCATGCATACAGACACAGTTTCAATAGTCTAGTCTAGCCCTCTGTTGTTCCTTCCTTGCCTTCGTCTGAGTACATGGGTCAGTCATCACACACTGTATTTTAGATGCTCTATCCTGCTTTTAAATGGAATTCGTTATTGAAATTATTCATTCAAATTATTCATAATTTATTCAGCAAGAACTGTCTCTAAAAATGTCCCAGTCACTTTAAAGAGATACATGTAGGGACTGATTTTTACATTTTAGATAAAGTACCTCACTGGTTCAGAAAGTAATTAACAAATCCTTCGTTCATCTATCTTTCACTTCCACTGACCTCTCTCACACCAGCTGCTGTTACAATCACAGCAATATCTGACGTTGACAAATAACACATTGAACCAGGATCACTTCCTCTTTTATATATTTTGGGCATGTTGCTGAATTAAGGGTTTCTCTGAATTGGTACCTTTTTTGACACTGTGTGTCCTTTTGCTATTGCTCAAAGATTTCTTAGAGGCGCTTTGCTACTTTGATATCTGTTTCATGTGCCCTTAGCAGTAAAGATAACTGGCAACTACATAGCCATCCTATCTAACTCATTGTTACCCAGTCTTGCTATTCTGCCCTAAAGCAAGGCAATTAACCCTGCCAGAGGTAGTAAGATAGCTCTGGCTGCTCTCTGTTAAAAAAGGATCCACAAGTCCAAAAGAGTGTGTGGAGTTAATTAAACTTTTTTGTTGGCAATAGAGGTGTAATAAATATCTGATTTCAATCAGGGATTCGGGTCAAGTGTCTACAATAGGGCTGCAAAGATACAAACATCAACGGTGCCTGCCTCCTGACAATTCAATCAGAGTTTCAGTGACACTTTCATTGTAAATTGAGCTGAATTTTGCCTCCTCTCTTTTCTCTGATGTCCAAGTTGTTTTGATCACGCTCCAGACTGAGTAATCTAAAATTCTTGCTGCAAATCACCACATCGTCCCCTGTCTTTTTCATTTGTTCCCATTTGATTCAGAGCCAGTGCGGTTATGAGATATACTGGCCATTTTCAAGGCTTGTATATGAGATGAGACTTGAGGACACATTTTTCTTTCGCCATACAATATCACCGTCCAAGATTGCAAACTTGATAAAAGAGTGAACAGTGAAAGATAAAGGATGCTGTGTCCCTGTTGTAAACATAGATTGATATCTCGAGGCTCAAGCTATCTTGATGTTTTGATTTTGCAGCAAACACGTAGAATTTCAGCCAAAAAATGAAAGCAATGATGTTGCAAAACGAAAAATAGTACTGTGAGGGATTGAGGTCATCAGTACAAAACATAAAGGTTAGAGGACAATAAAAGCAAGTTGAAAGTGATGAAGAAATACAAAAGCTAATATTATAAGAGTCAAAACCGAAATATGATTCTTTTTCTTAATGATTTTGATTTCAAAAACAATGAATAAAGCAGGTTAGCCTGTCATCATTGTGCCATATCAAGTCACTGACTGAGAGGTGAATCAAATTTTGACAAATGATTCGATGACTCACTGTATCTTATCAGTGTAATTTATCTTGGGCAATACACAGCGCTGAGAGAGAAACTGGAGAGGGAACGATTGAGCACGCCCCTGCTAGCCAAATCATCACAGGCAAATGTGTCCTTGGTGGAGGCTTCTGTTGCCCATCCCAAAGAGCTGGTGGAGCCATGGTAGAGAGAGAGAGAGTGAGAGAGAGAGATGAATGTCACCCTTGCTCTCATATGTCATATTGTTAGCCATAGATATGAGGAGAACGCCTCAAGGTTGAACGTGCAGCTGAGACATGAATAATCTATCAGAGGTTTCCTCCAACTAAATAGAGGGAAATATGTCTGCATGGATTATTTATGCTTTAATATGCACACGGTGAATGGACAATCACCTCTGAGAGCATGAAGACGTTGTAGGGGCTAAGTTAATTGTGTGTGTGTCTGGAATGCATGCAAGCAGGGTGTGTGATAGGCAGTGGCTGTCCAGCTGTTAGGCTTGGTAACATGTATGGTGTTTTTTTTTTTTTGTGGCTTGGTGATGGATTAGAGTAATAGCGTGTTCTGGTTGGAAAGTGTATCCAGGTTTTTATTATGTATGTACAAGATTTCGACCATATCATCAATCTTTGGGCTTTGACGTGTTGTTTATATTTTCTTATTCAAATCTCAAATCACTCTTGCGCAAACACAGGCGTGCAAACACACACACAAATGCTTCTCGGTGCATGCAGATGCATTCGCTCACCCCCACACCATTTAAATGGAGTCCATCTCAAACTGGTCTGGCCTCCGCTTTCCAGCTCGCCCTATTTCCTCTTCAGATGACTGGCTCGACATGGGAAATGTCAGGCTCTCTTTGCCAATGCTGTTTGGCTTCTTCAAACATTTGTGAAGTGTTAAGCTCATCTCTACAGCTTAGGAGGGCAGTCTCCTAGGAATCAAGGCTGCTGACCCGCAACACAGCAAAGACAGCCCAGCCAAGTGCACTCAAGCACATCCACTCTGCCCGCTCATTTGCATCAACAAAAGATTGTATTAGTCCCAAGTTTGTGGTCTTTAAAGCAGCACTGTTGCCGTGCTGTAAAGGTCTATGCATGACATAATGGAACTGATGGAGTGATGTTACAGCTCCTAACAGTAATGCTGCCGTCTTGCATTTAGTTGAGAATAGTAGCGGAAATGCTGTACAACTCAGAGCAGCCTCATTCTTACTCCTTTAAGTGTTACATTTAAAACAAAGCCTGAGAGAACATCTCTGTTAACAAATACTTCAAAATTTCACCCGCAGACTTCAAGTCTTTTAAAAGGACAGTAGATTTCACTAATTTAAAATGTGGTTTTGGTGCCATACTCAAAATTCAAGGGAAAGGGTTCATCATGAGGAATCAAGGTTTAAGTCATCACCATTCAGCAGCGGAGGTGAAAGGTGACAAGAAAGTTGTTTTCTGTTCATTAGAAAAGTGTGAAATTGCTAAGTCTGCGACTGTGTTTTTGTTCAACTATTGCTGTCTGACACTTGTGCTTCTGATGCTTTCACTGGGCTATACAAACATCAACAATGCAAAAATTAAGCTCCTATGAATAGATTTGCCTAATTCCTCTTAACAAAGAAAGCCGCTTCAGTTCTGCTGCAGTTTGTGCTGTTCCAAAAAAATGTATTTTAGCAAACAAGTAAGTGTAGCATTGCTGTAAGAAATTAGAAGTGTGGTGTTTGTCTGCAGCTTTTGCCTCCACAAACAGGCAGAGATGCATCTCAAAACCAGTATGCAAATTGACTTGAGCTGCTGCATTTGCTTAGAGGCCTGTGCAAGCAACCTTTTGGTTTTTTACTGGAGAGCAGTGTTAAATGCTGGTGTGTTGCGCATTCTTGGGTTTGTTTAACCTGCACCATGTCAAATTTACAATTTGTCAACTAATAGAATGATTGATGGAGACCTGTCAAGGCAGAATACTGAAATGTGTCGACAGTATATTACACTGCCTGATGTGAGGATGAGGATGACAAACAAGGAACTAGATGTACCAATTTCATTCGTATTGTCTCAAATGTTGGGATTCTGTCTTCCCTTGGTTTCATCCCACCCGACCCATGGAAAAATTCCATTTATGAGACAACAGATGCTCAGTCTTTTTTTTTCTCTCTCTCTCTCTTCTTCACTTTCACACCCAAGAGGGGAAAAAATGTGCTCCTCTCTCTTTTTTTTTTTTTTTTTCCTTTTTTTAATATATTTTTTTAACCAAGTTCTGGATCTGTTTGACACAGGCATGAACACTCCCATAATCAGCCAGAGTGTGCATCCTTCTGAATAGAGATGAAAGAGGGGAACACACACTCACACTTAAACACACATGCGTGCACACACAACAACAAGGAGCACACAAATAAACAGGCACAAACACACGGGGAAGAAGCACAAGCCATTTGGCACAGTCTCTGTGTCTAGGGAGGGCTTCAAAGCCCACTGACATGAATTTATGATAACGGCACTATGCCTTTGCCAAACCTCAACTGTTGTTGTTTTTCTCTCTCTCGCTCCCTCCCCATCCCTTCTGTATGCTCTGCCATCCCCTTGATCAGAGCTTTGGAAAATGCTAGCAGGTGTCCCCCAGTCCCTTGGAAAGGTGTGTGTGTGTGTACAGTATGTTTATGTGTGCGTGCGTGCATGGACATGTGCATGCATTTACAGTGTTTAGAATGGAACATCCTTAACTGGCTCATCCTTTTTTACATAATTTCACCAGGCTTGGCTCTCCTTTCCTAACTTTGGGCTCTAACTCTTCATACTGTTCAGTTTCATAATAGTACTATGATTCTATTGACCTCTTCCTCTGTGGTTTCGCTCTATTCTGTGCACAGTGGTGACATAAATATCACTTTCTTCTCCATCCATCCCCTCCCTTTGTTTCTCTCTGCAGATGAGGATTGTGTGAATTGTACGGAGGAGTGCAGAGTACTGGGTCATTCTGACCGCTGCTGGATGCCCCAGTTCCCTGCTGGAGGAAACCAGGCAGAGGGTGTCGACTACCGCAACAATATGTTTGTACCAGCGGGGATGGAGACTGTGCCCGAGACAGAGACCTACGAGACTGTCAACCCCAATGGCAAGAAGACGTTCTGTACTTTTGGAAAAGAGAGGCGTGACCACACCATCCTGGTCGCCAATGTCAAGCCCTACTTGAAGGCGAAACGTGCCCTCAGTCCACTCCTCCAAGAGGTACCCTCAGCCTCTGGCAGTCCCACCAAGGGTTGCTCCACCATGTCTCCCTGCTCCTCAGTCAAAAGCCCAGCTGACGGAGCTGAAGGCAAACCCCCGCCTGCCACCTGCTCTGGCCACTACGGACCCCCTGATGGTCAGTACCTGTCACCAACCAAACAAACCAGAGACCAGGGGGTCTACCCACCCTTGCCTCCCTCAGACCCCGTGGCCAAGGTGCTCGCAGAGGCCCGCTCCAGGATCAGCCAAGAGGCAACAGGTGAAATGGAGTGTGTCCTGGAGCAGGTGGAGCCCGACGTGAGCCGTGACAGAATGGACGCTGACCAGGTGGTGAGAGACATCGACAAATTATTGCAGGACTGCAGAGGAAGTGAGGCCACTGGCACACTCAGGAAGTGACACAAAGGACCGCGACAAAAAGAAATATGGAGGTAGAGAGAGGAATATAACGTTATTCCAAAAACTCTCATGCCAAAACTGTCACTGTCACCAAAACAAATCAAAAAGGTTAAATGGCTCTTCTGATAGGAGCCCTTTTCACTTTATTTGTTGTTGAAAACTACCAACACTGGATGGACAATGGGAACATTTATAATTTGGCGCTAGTTTTGGTGCTGAGATTGCTCCCACCAAGAAGGAACTGGGTAACAAACATCCGAATTCTGCTGAATTTATAAACTTTTTGTTTTGGATTCTTAAGCAAATTGCAGAGGCTTCTGCCTCACCTCGCAAGCTTATCTAAGTGCCCACCAGCTCATAAGTGTGTTGTTCATGGTCTCTCGTGAAATCCTACATATCTAAGTGTGTGTAGGTGGATTTCTGTTATGTGTGATGGCCATAGAAACTGAATGAAAAAGGACTATTTATGGTCAGACACGACAATCGATGTGGAAGCAGAGAAACAAATTCTAATCTATTTGGGACGGTGAAAGATCGAAATACGCAAAACAACCTTATCTTTTCTGACTTTAATATAGGTGTTTAACCTGTGATGGATCCTGTATCTGAACATGAAGAGAATTGTTAATCAGGGCTGTGTTCGCAGGGGTTGGTTATGGACTTGCTTGGAGGGGATTAAATGCTACGCTGAAGGAGGATTATTAACAGTGTAACCATATTTCACCTGTCATTTGTAGCCACATGTGTAAGTTGTGTCTGTCTCACGCCTCTATTTAAACATTCATGTTGCTGGCCGGTGTAGTTGCACGCACCAATTTTACACATGTGCACTACACTTTGTGCACACACATGCTGACACACTCCCATGCACCGATGCCTCTACACACACGCAAACACACACGCACACACATACACACTAATGCTTACACACCGATGGCCATCTGTGTAATTGTCTTATACATGAACATCATCAGCTTTCAGTCCCTTGTGTACAGTGAATTATCATGTGTGTGACTATGCCTTAAGGCGACCACAAGTTGTATAAAAAGGGACATTTTTCCTCAACTGTGAAAAGATGATATCTATATGATTATATAGATGATTATATGTATGAATCTATGTATAGTGTCCAAATATTAAAATATTTATACATTTTATAAGAAAAAAAGAAATGAGGAATCTCAGCAAAAAAAGTGTCCTCGAGTTATGGTCAAGAGTGAGGTGTTAACTCAAAGAACTGCAAAGGACACTGCCATTGTTTCGAAGACAAATATCCAAAAATATAAACAAACAAGAAAATGTCCCTTCACATTATCACTATACATAATATCATTATATGTGTAAATGTATCCAATTTAGATGTGTTTACATCAAAAAATTGACATATTTTTGTTGATTTTACTGCAATTTCTGTGCATTTGAGCCAAATTGTTATGTGTACAAAAGCTATATTGTGTATTTTATTAAATTAATATATAGTTGTGTTGCAATATACATGGGCTTATATTGTATTTGGCAAAAGTTGCCTTAGTAGCTGTCGAACTCTGTGAGTTTGCTTTAGTTTGGGTTTTTCTTGGTGTTTTTTTCCTCTCTATTCTGCATCTTTGCAGGCTGGCTTCAGTGCTTTTGAGATGTCGCCTCTTTTTACCCTGAGATCCCGCCGGATCAAATACAATAACTGTTGAACGCTTAATGAGCCAGCTGATCTAGAATACAATTCAAACCAACAAAAAGCAACAACCACAAGATAACAGTTTGAATATTTTTACTGAGCAGATTTTTACACGGCAGCTATTTTCTTTAACAATAACTAGTATGCGTATCTTGTGTTCATTATGTTTTTACTTTCTTTCCAAAAAAGAAACCTGCCATATGGAAAGTGGAGTGGTTTCCTTGGTGATCATAAAACTGCCTTACTGTCTCTGCGGAGAGCTTGTTGTATCTGTGGAGCTTGTGACTGCTTATAAAGCCCTGGTCCACCAGAATGTGCATTTTCTATAAAGGACCAAAAGAGGTCCTTTTTCAGCAGTCTGTGTTGTTTATGTATGTACTCCTTCTCTATACATGTTAGAATTCTCATACTTTGCAGAGAAACTTGACATCTGAAATTCTATCTGAAGTTACTTTGGATTTGATGTCTTAGCTGTTTAGGTACACGGTTTATATAACCAAGTGTCTTCACATTCAGGCTTTCTTAAAAAAAAAAAAATACTATAATAATAGACATTTATTTTTGAAAATTTTGGCACATTTCGGCCACTCTCTGAAATAAGAATGAGAGGTGCTTTTTCTAATATTCTCTGACAGTAAAATAAGCGGAACAGTAGGCTATTAGACTAGATGTGTTCTGGTAAATATGTCCACAATCACCAAATCTATTTAAGATGCAGCCATGAGAGGGAACAGTGACTTACATTCGTACGGCTTCTGGTGTGTTTGCTGTAAAGTGTGTGTGAGCTGAGTTGGAATCTTGACAGCAGATGTAATGCGTTCAGTCCTTCAGACATGTCACATCCGAGTATTTTGGTATTTCTGTTCTTGCTTCTTTTTCTTAATCGAGGTACATGTTTGGACATTCTCCTGTCATTCTGCCATTCTGCTGTTATCTTTTGCCTGCTTGCCATCTTTTTTTATTTCACTATTCATTTGTTTACTTTTCTCCTTTTCAGCTGTTTGCTTTCTCGCCTCTGAGGAGCAAAGCAACTGTTAGCTGTTCTCCTCTCTTTCGTCTGTAAAGTGTTTGGTTTCGGTTTACCCTTGCTCTTTTCCTGGGAGATGGCAGAGGCTGTTTTTAGAGAGGGCTTGGAAGATTTGACGGAGGAGGAAAATATTTATGGTTATTTTTAAATGAGATTTTTTTTTTTATCTCTCTCCAATATCTGGATAAATCAAGCAGGCCTGACATTCACATCATACAAACGGCACAAGCAGTTAAAATGTGCTGTTCAAAGTGCACTCTGCAACTGTGATCCCAGTAAAAATGCTGTTTTGGAGACACACACAAATACAAACAACCGGGCAATTCAGCAGCACACTGTCTTTCATTTAAATGCATAGCCCCTTAAAGGTAATGTGAAGGGCTGAAAGAGAGGACAAAACACTATCCATACAAATGTCACCCCTCCACACTTATCTTCATGGTTTATTTTCTCTTTATCTCATTGTCCTCATGCTGGATCAAGCATACTCTACTCTGTGCGTGCGCCTGTGCTTGATTTGCTTTCATGCCTTCATTGTTTGACAGAACAATTCCTTTCTTCTTATTTAATTTATGTCACCCGTGTAATATGGATTTCATTCCAACTCGCATCAAACCCCTACAGCTGTGGTCTGTCTTTAATTTGGCCATTAATTAGAACAAAGTGCAGAGGTCACCCCAGGACTCTGTTTTTTACTCGGTTTGGCTGCCACAAAGAGTCACTGTCACAACTCAGGCACATTTAAAGTGCTGTCCCCTCAAATGGTGTTCCCCTGGCCTGGCCACTGTCTGCACACTCACAAACTGTGGGCAGGAAATGAGCTGGGTCCAGTGGAATGAAGGTACTCTCTAAAGCCATGCCCCCTCTCTCAGGCTATTTGCTGTCTAATAGAGCAGAGGCTGCTGCTGAGGTCAACACAGACAGAGATTGAGCATAATGTAAGGTCTTTCGTTGTCTAATTACACACTGCTGGAATCATACACTGTTGGCAGTGCATTCCTCAAATCTAGAGTGGGTGATTTGTACTCTCTTGAGACTGTTGGTTTTACCAAGTGATTAGGACAGGGCCTTGTAGGATGTGGCTAACCACCTCTGGTCTCTGACTCACACTGATGCAGGTACACACTGACTCAGACAGCCACTGCTTCACACACATAGAGACAACATGCCATTTTGGTTAGTTAAAGCAAGCACCCACTGTTTGTCAGTGTCGTCCCCTCACCCCTCCTCCCCCAAGCCCACACTGATAGCATAGGGCTCCACGCTACAATGGGCAACTGGTGAAAAGACCAGAGACATTCATTTGTTTGGATTATTTCAACTGCTATTGTCTAAAGGCTGTGTTCATTGTGATCTATCTGAAAAAAAAAAGAAAAAAAAGATGAAAAGATCAAATAAAAAAGCAATTACTAATAACTGTTTGCTCTTGTCCTTGTATGAGGTGATTGAGGAATGGATAGTCATGGCTTTGATTTAATATCTCTTCTCCTAAGAGATAACCTCGCACATGATATTTTTGTTCCTTCAAGCATCTGCAAGGCCAATTTTGCCTTGTCGAATGGGATTGCACTCTTTACTTTGACAGTGCCAGCTTACTTTGGAAAAGATAAGAATTAACTTTTTTCAATTGCATTGTCTGGTTTTAAATGCACATATGCATGCACCTCGTTCCCAAGCACGTATGCACACACACACACACACACACACACACACACACACACACACTGATTTAAAATTTTGCTTTGGGCAAATGATTCTTCATTCATTACATTGGTTCACATTTTCGCCACACAAAAGATTACTGGTTGTGCTGTTTTTTTTTGTTTTTTTTTCTAATTGCTCAGAGGCAAATAAATTGGTGCTTGAAATTATGTGTGCTAATGCTTCTCAGATAAGATGTTGCACTCCACCCTTCAGCTAGATTCACATTCAGAGGCCAATTTAAAGTCTCTCCAACACTGGCCTGTGGTTAGAGAAATATACTGTATGTTTCCCATTTGCTCAGTCAAATCTGGTTTGCTAAATGCGTAATTAATGACTATTAGGTGTTAGATGCTCAGAGTGGAACATGCACTGTCAGTGGCAGATGTGACCTCCCTTCTGGTGTTTAGTTCCCCAAGAAGAATTGTAAACAAACTTTTAAGAGCTGACTGGTGCTTAAAGTATTAGTGTTTTCGAATGGGTTTTTAATGTCCTTTTTCAGTGTTTCTCAATACAACATGACAGACCATGGAAGCTAATGATACACGATTACATTTATCTCTGGAAACTATTCCATCATCACTGTTTAATTGCAGAAGTACATATGGCTGTATGCTTTTGTGACTCCACTCATCAACCGGCATACTGCTGTCTAAGGATTAAAGTTAGTAATTTCCCAGACTGCAGTCCAAAAAATGCTCATTCAGGACTATCACATCCCAATTGCAGAAAAGCGTCCCATAACCTGCCAGTGGATATTTTCCTTGATGCTGAAGAGATTGAATATATAAAAATTCAAATATAAAACTAAAATAATTTGACAGATAACACATGACTGAAGTGTTTGTAGTTGTCTGAAGATCCATCTTAATAAGCTTAAGTTTTTAAAATTAACTGGGATGGTAACATTAGTGCTTTATGTGTTCAAAAATCCAGTACAAAAAGAACTCGCTCAAATACATCAAGATAAATTATTCGTGGAATTATTTATCATTCGAAGAGGACTCGATCAAATTAATTTTCATTTTGACCACAGAGGGAATGGTTTACCACATACTGGATCTGCAGACCATTGGTATGCATCAAGGCTTTTTTCTGTTTGT
Source organism: Chaetodon trifasciatus (assembly GCA_037975065.1). Lineage (NCBI taxonomy): Eukaryota > Metazoa > Chordata > Actinopteri > Chaetodontiformes > Chaetodontidae > Chaetodon > Chaetodon trifasciatus. The sequence continues at coordinate 9,740,823 of JBBMOE010000001.1, read as the reverse complement.
ATCTAACTAGTCGCCTGAAGGCAGATATTAATTAAAAAGATAGCAGAGGTACTCTCTTAAAAACACCATTCCTAGGACTTCAGCAGCTACGTGCAGTGCTGTCTCATTTGGCCCAGTGGTAAGAGTTTTCTTTAAACCTTCAGAATACCTGAAGAACAGCCTGTCTTCTTCTTCCTGTGTCAATCACCTTCAGTAATAGTTTCACAGAACAGTGCAGATCACTGCACTGACTTGTTACTGAAACTGCGACCAAGTGTGAAATACTTATGGTATGGCTTGCTGTGCGGCTGGTAATGAGCAGCCACGGGTTCATAATGTGACAAATCCTGAGCGAAAAAAAAAAAAATGTTGAATTTTATGTCTAGCAATACATGACATGAATAATTTCAGCAGCAGATGCATGCAATAGAAGCTGATGTCACAATTATCATGGCAATACATATGTTTAATACATAGAGCAAGCACATTTGCATAGAGTTTTGGTGGATATTACTAGAGGAACACTAGATAGGAAAATCATATTTCTGCATTTTAATCAAGGTCCTTGATCCAAATAACTGCTAATGGGATTTAATCAAGTAACATTCTGTATTGAGCTGGCTAAAAGGGCAAATGAAGAGAAGATCTTTTCAGCATGAAGAAGAGAAGGCATTCATATTCGATTTAAAGGACAAGTGTTCTTTCATTTATGGTAGTGCTTGCGAAGGTAGGCAAATTGAAAAATGTATGTGTATGTGTGTCTGTGTAAGACTGTGTGAAAGGGACGGTGTGCGTGTATGGTTGCGTAAAAGAGAGGTTGGAAATATGAATGTACGTCTCACAACAGGAACAGTCATGCGTGTTGACTCTGATTTGATGGCACTGACAAAAAAAACTAGAAACACAATAGGTATCTATGACCACAGTTCTTGAGTGGGTGTTTAAGAGAATCACTTTTCATCAAACAGAAGAAGAAATGATGGCACACGCAATCATGGCAAACAGCATCACATGCCTAAATAATAATGCACGGCTCTGTGAATGTGCCATGGTGATAAGAGTTTTTGTGACACTATATGTAAATGTGTATCCAGACTCTATTGAAATTCTGTCTTGTCTGAAAGAGAGTCCTCCTTCAGTCTGTATTAGGTGGAAAGTGTTTGCATGTCCTCAAAAGCACACAAACCTACAGAAAATGACAAAAATCAGCACATCCTCACACGACTGAATAGGTTGATTGCCTTTGACTCCTAAAACAACTTGTATGTCAATTCCCAAAATGACATTTGTGACCGCTGGTGATTTGCAGCGACAGGTGAACTGGACCTTTGTTGTACTGGATCTTTGCCATCAGATGGTTAGCATTGTGATTGGGTTACACTCTGATTGTGTTAAAATCGGTATATTACTGTTACATGATGTAACTTCTGTATATTTTGTAATTGGACTTTCGGTTTCATACCGGACACCTCCTCCATATGCAGACTACGACAGCCACTAGAGGTCCGCCTAACAATAAACGTACATATGGGTCATAATAACCTCCTTGCACAGACGACCTATATGGCTGTTTTTTCTAGTGAGGACAGGCTGACAAAAATAGATGCATCAATACAAAATATAGACACAAACACAGCAAATGACGTGTTTTGTTACATTCAGCCATTCAAGAAACTTGTTAATGCACCCAGCAGCTTGGACTGCCGGTTCTCTTTCACATTCAGGCCCTCCCTCCCAGTCACCTCGGAGAGAAGCAGTGTGTTAGGCATTCAAGTGTTTCTCACCGGAAGCAGAATAGAAAGCAGTGAAATAATGGCTCTAGACAGCTTCTGTGACAGGGCCAACTCACATCAGTGAGGGAAAATGCTAGATGAAAAGGTCAATAAGCAACACGGGAAACTTAATATGAAGTAGGCATATGAATTCCTTCACATGGATTAGTGCCCCTGGCAAAGTGCAGGACTGACTGACACTGCTGAATCAATTCAGAAATGTCCAATGTCTGGTGTGTAAGACACTCAGGAACTATGAAGACCTTTCATTAAATGCCACCCATTCTTTCAAACCAATTCTATTAATCTATTTTGTTTCCTGTTGCTGGTAATTTTTTTTATTTCAAACTGACAAACTAGATAAACTAGATACAGTCACAATACTCTTGTATGTCTTTGTGACAAATTTTCACACCTTCATTTACTTGTCCTTATCACAACTTCTGGCAGTGTACAGCGTGTATAAGCCTTACAACTTTAAAAGTCTACTGCTTTCACCTGGACAACAGTACACCTAAACCAAATATTATTTCCTGAAATGCATGAGACATGGAAGAGAGCTGCTCGTGTCTCATCCTCTTCGGTGACTCAGAGACAGGGAGGGAAACGGAAAGTAAGAGAAAGAAACACTCAAACAAATTCCCAACGTCCTGGAAGGAAGAATTCCTGTTTTTTAGCTAAAGGGGCATGCATTTTTTACTATCTGCCGTGTCGATTTTTCCATCGAGCACAGGGGTCACACAGACTTGAATCACCATCGAGAGGCTGCCAAACATAAGAAGGCGATGACAGTGCACCACAGCCAGAAAGCATCGTAGACCTGTTTGGCAAAGGGAGAGCTGATGCAGTAGTATATGCTGAAACTAAGATGTCAGTGGCCAAACCGAACATCCCGTTCACTTTCTGTGATGAAATAAATAAGTCAGTGAAAGACATGTTTCGGCACTCATGTGGGCAACTCAAATAGTGAAAGGTAAGCCGAACATAATACCACTTCCCAAGAGCAGCCAAACTTACATTCCCTTAGAAAACGTGTAAAATATTCATTTTCTGTGTTAGTCTACTCAAATTTGAAATTGGACTAGATGAGGCTAAATGCTATGCTCCCTTTGTGTTTTCCAGCTAATAACTGTCAGTTACAGAAAAAATATTCTGGTGGAAAACCTTCTGCTTCAGTGTATTCAAACTTCTATTACTCAAAGCCACTAGCAATTACATTCTGACTGCTGGGGAAAAGACTTAAGAGCGTTATTTTTCAAAGGAGACCAAAATCATGCATACACTCCAAATGGTTCACGAACACCTTTCATTTTATTTTGGGTATGTCTAGAATAGGTATTTTGGGCCAATTTTACAGGAATGGTAAGAGTATTACATAAAAACTGTATTTATTCCTAAGAATTTAAAGTAGAATGGAAAGTATTTAACATAAAAATGCTGCTGCAGTGTACTTATTATTTGTATTATTTTAATTCTTAAAATGTCACCACAGTGCAGGAAAGAAAGTCTCTGAATTACTTTCTTCTTGTGGGGGCGAACCCCCCCAATTTGCTTTCAAAATCCTCCTATTTTTGAGCTCTCAAGGTTGGCAAGTATGTGCATAGATGTTACTTCCTTAGATGTTCCAGGGATTTAGAGTCAGATTCATTATTTTATTTACACATTAATTAGCTGTTTTATTACTGAATGCAATGGTTCATTAATTCTAAATGCTTCAACATTTCGTTTTTTGGATATATGATCACATAATCAGGCGACATTAAAGACCCTGTTGAACATTTGCAGCACATTATTGCTAATACTTTGTAAATCTGTGAGTCTAATGAAAATTTTAATTTGTTTTCCAAGTATAACATAACACTTATTTTAACGGTCAGTACTCACACTGCTGTTAGACTGCTTGTTAGACTTTGATCACTTGCCACAGAGGCCATCACAGACAGGATGTATTGGATGAAAGAGAAGATAGATACCTAAATGGCTGTACAATAACAACAGGATGTGATTTGGACAGAATGGCAGCAGGGAACAGGAAGGTCAATATTACAGTAACAGAATATGACCTTGGGGACAAACGTCTTATCATTGAGGCTGTTCTCCTATGGCAGAGCTGCAGCATTGATCTTTTGCTCTAATATCAATTAGCTATGCCATCATTAAGCGAGCTGTACCACAATGCCATTATGACAATGTTCTTATATAGCCTGAGCTGTGCTAAACATTCTTTGAAATGGGAAGCTTGTAAAACTTTACATGGCATAATATCCTCTTGGAGAACTGAAGAATATGTACAGAGCTGTGATAAGTTTCACTCATATAAGCATGCATGCAGAAATGTGAAAACACACTCTTCAATCACTTTTGCTGCATGTTAAAACTCATGTTAAGAAAATTAAATTAGTGGGACAGATAATTAAATTATATGTACCTAGCTTATGCTCTTTATCTCATACTGAATTGCTTTGTGAAAACAAAAACACAAATGACATTTCCAGCAAATGATGTGATTGATCTGTCTGTTTGGTATTTGTCATCATCACCAGAGTGGTAGAGAAATACACACCTGTATCACAACATTCGTCAGACCCATAGATTCTATCATGGATCTGAATTTGTTGATAATTTTATTTCTATTATTCTACAAAACAAATATTTCAAACAAAAACCTACACTTGGTACTTTGATACAGTCATCCAAAGAAAACAATGCACATTCAAGATTTTTTTTTTTTATTCAAAAGCGTTGAGTGTTTCTTATATTCTCCCACTTTTTATGCTAAATAAACAATGTAAAACCCCTTCAAATTGCTCAGATATGCATTGTGAAAAGGGATGTTTTTCTTTGCTCATGAAAGGCTTACAAACGCAACACTGTGTTTCAGGGGAAAGTTTAGGCATGTTCTGTTGTGTAGTGGAGTCACAGCGGCTCACTGAGAGTCTGAATGAAGAATGTTGCTGCCAGGATAATGCTTAACTTTGATGGCTGAAGAGTTTGGCCTTGAGAGTCAATTGACCACAATGAGAATCTGTGAGACATTTGTCTGTTGGCACCTACTCAAAGACTCAGCCTCAGTCAGCCTAAACTTTTGTGTGGTATAGTATGTACAAGAATGACAGCTGGCAACTTTTAGTGGGATCAAAGCCTGGTCCCTCCGCCTTCCTCTCTTTGTTTCAAAGTTTATGTATCTCCAATATGAACACAGCAGTGGGTATCATGCAGGGACGCCGGCCCCTCTCTGAACTCAGACACACCACTGACAAAGGCGATTAAAGCCTCTGACAGCATGCCTGCATGTGATTAGACCATCCTTTAGAGCTTTGAACCCCCACCCCCTCCCCCAACTATTCCCCAACTTATACACTGAAACACTAACAAAGAAGCACCACGCAGTCCGCATCAATGAGGAGGGAGGAATGGAGCGATCAAATAGGAATCAGCAAGGGAAAAACAAACAAAGAGTTGCAAAACAAGCTGGGCGACAGGCAGAGGCCTTTTCCTCGGCTAATGGCTAGTGCAAATAGAATGGGCCTCAAGGGATTTAAAGGGCCGTGGCTGACAGTTAAAGCAGTCTAAAGCTGATCTACAACAAAGTGAAAATGTGATGCATCCGCACAGCACCAACCTAGACAGGATGAGAGGGTGTAAATAACAGTCAGTCCCAAGAGATGTGTGCCACATAACACAAAGACTTCCTGGTTTGGGTGTTTGATATGTTTGAATGCTATCTGACATTTACTTAACCAGCTGCAGGGAAATTAAGGATTCTCAGTTTGGCTCAACAATGGTACTAGCTTCTCTCTGTCTTTCTCCATTTGCAGTCCCACTGTACAAATCTGTACTACATATATTACATTAGAGTGTAGTGCACATGACGAGTCCCTTGTGTATGGCGCAGGAACGCAGTTTTATATAGAAAGCTAACCTAACACTGAAGCTCTGCTACAGTATGAGCGTTTGGAGTCACCGTGAAATCATGCTAGCCTTAGGTTATCCAGGAAAAAAAGTGTTCCATTTCCATTATGTCCCATTCTGTTCTTATCTGGTCCAACATCCCTGCCATCACATCTCTGTTACCTTAATGGAAAACATAAGAGATGCCCTTCTAATGTTTCCCTCCCTTAGATATACTGCTCTTTTTCTGCCTCACTCTGCCTCTCTCTCTTCCTCTGGACCACCCAGACTATCACACCGAGTGACATGAGTGTGTGTGTGTGTGTGTGTGTGTGTGTGTGTGTGTGTGTGAGAGAGAGAGAGAGAGAGAGTGAGAGGGGGAGAGAGAGTGAGTGTGTAACTGTGCGTGTGTTGTGCATCATGGCTAGTGTTACAGCTCAGATCACATCCCAGTGCACATTTGAACACCCTGTTTTCAAGTGTCAGTTGAGTGGCAGAAAGACAGTGACAGTGCTGCCTCAGATCCGCTGCCTGTGTGACACAATGTGCCTGACACCAGTTTACAATAAGGTGCCACATTGTACATCAAAGGATATGAACTCGGGCAAATGATCAGACCAAATGACTTATTTTGTTTCTGGAAATCATGTCTAGATCTTATCTGATTGATTTATCAAGTTATTGATCTAGTCACTGCTCCACTGATTAAGCCATTGATGAAATAATTGATCCACTTTGCACCAGCTGCTTGCAACCAAGTATTAAAAGAGATGGGAGGGAGTAGCGTGACATTGTTATTCTGCTGCAAATCATCTAAGGGAGAAGATCTGGGTGGGCAGTGAACAAAGAGTGTGACTTCGACATCAGTGCCTCTGGTTAGCATACCGTCTCTTAACTGTGAAAATGATCTGTCCCTCATGCCTACGATCTTACCTTAACCAAGTAGTATTACACCTTAACCATAGAGATGGCTGATCGGAAAACCCCGAATTGAGTAATTTCCATAACTTTCACCCAATTTGATGTTTAGGTTAGAGCGTTTGAAACTCCAGTATCACAGTTCAGCTTCTTAGAAGGATAAATGAAAGGAGCACATGCAAAAGTATATCATCTGGATGAGGCTGGTGGAAATGCAGCTAGCCCGAAAAGGGGACAGATTGGTTCTTGATAACAAGATCACTTCAGCAATGATGAGTTGCTTCTATTGTAATAACAGCTCAGATCCTAGAACTGTCTTAGCCTATGGAAAATGATGGATAACCACTGAAAAATGGCAAGGCAGATATATCAAAATCAACGATGTGACACACTCCTACATGCTCATAAACAGATTTTATGGTGCAATAAACCACTGATCAAATGTCAGAAAATAAAAGTGAAAGAAAAAAATTATAATGCATATTTTGCACTGATCAGAGTGTCCATTTCATCACCTCCAAAGTCATTTTCACATGCAAAAACTCTTTGCAGGGCCAGATGGTTCAGCCCTGACGTACATGAACCGTTAAATTTCAAAAGGTTGAGATGGTGCCACGGGTGGCAAAGCTGCATCTGGCATGCTACTGAGAGGCCTGTGTGGTATCTAGACCACATCCATTCCTGATGGCATCATCCAGGACCACTGGGGCACAAACTGATGCCCAATGATGACTGGCAGGGTCACATGAAGAACTGCCCAATGCCTACTGTATAAAATGTCAAATAGAGGAGATAGTGATGTTTTATTTATAAGTGCACTTTATTTAATAAACCTAATTTGGCTTAATTGTAGGTTTAAATGTGTAGGTTTAAATGTAGTATTTCAAGCCGGTATTTGGGTAAGCAAAATCTGTGTTTATGTTGTTGTGTATTTGTACAGCTCTTCAGATTGACTTTCACTGTCATCAAATATATACCGTATACTATTACAGTGCAGCGACAGTGTTTACATCTAACAAGTATCAATGTGGGAGTCCTAGGTTGTTGGCTGAAAATAGCTGAAAACTGAAAATAAGTCTGAAATAACAAGAGACAGATCTGTTGACAGGGTTCATAAAAGGAGATCATATCTAATATTTTCTATTGTCTACTGAGAGGAGAGATTGGTATAAGCACGGTTGCACCCATGGACTGTTAGAAGCTAACATGCAGGTCAAATGCATATGGTGGATACTGGATAACTACAAAATGAATATTTTGGAAATACAAAATGGAAAAAAATCTTCATAAAAATTATATTAAAAAGAAGAGCCAATTTTTAAGGATGAAAAAAGATCAACTTGACATATTTGGTCTCTCCAGTGTTCAACTTATCCAAATGTGTTGACCTAAATTCAGTGTGTTGGATCAAGAGGCCTGTGATGTCATGTCTCCTTCTGTTATAGCCCAGTGGATCATGAGCACGTGTTCCATGGCAGTTGGTCATGGGGTAAGGGGACAGATTCCTTCTTTAGGCTAGAAATATTGCAATCACTAAGTGCAGTGGAAAATAATCTAAAGGTCTTTGATACTATTGTGGAAAAAACACATGCTGCCTTTGTATGACCCTTGAAAACATGACAAAGCATTGAAAAACCACATTTGAAAATTTCTGAAGAAATGTCAGACACAATCCGTGCTACTTCACAATCTACAGTGTATGCAGTTGGTTGATTTTTAAAATGTGAATTCTCCATTATTTGAACACAACAGCATACAATTCACCTTCACTGTATTGGGGTGGCAACATAAATCCCACTGGCAGAGATCTCAAAAACTTGGCAAATCCAACAAAAAACTATCTGCATGGCTGGATACCAGTCGGAAAAGGTGGGAAAATAGGTTTATTTGTGATTTGGGTGAACTGACATGAATTGCAGCTTCCACGGCACACCTGTTTTCCAATGAATCAATTGTTTGGCACATTACACCAAGTACAGGGTGCTGCCAATGTTTGAAGAAAACAAGGCATTCCCTTGGAGAGCAGACAGCACTCAACAGACGACGCTTGTTGTCACACATAGGTTATGTAGGTCAGGATATGTAGACTGGCGAGTACAAAGGAGAGCACTCAGCACCACCCCTCTAAAAATTGTTCATAAATACTGCAGGGTGACGCTTTGTCTTTCTGCTGCACTGAACCTATCCTTGCTTACAAGACAGCTGTGCCTTGGCAATGCGCTTCCCAGCATACACGCTGACAGGCCCCATATATCCTGACATATTGTTGTTAATGTTTAAATGCCTCCACTGCCATGCCAACAGCAAACACAGTAATGTACTTTCCCACAAGCAAAAGATGGAGAAATGAAAAAAAAAAAAAAAAGGGTGTATTTGGGGCGTGAAACTTATTCGGTGAAGTTGGACTATGATTGACCAGGCTGCATAGACCTACAAATCTGACGTCTTTACTTGTGGAATTGCAGCATTTACCGACATTATTTATCTAGTTTGCACAGCTGACAGCCTAAAGCTTTGCATATACAGTAAGGCTCTACTGTGGAAATGATGATGTTGTGCTAAGCTCTTTAAGGTCACAGGAGTTTCAAATAGCAGAGCAGGTGAATCACTCACCAGACACACCTGATTAAAAACTTAAATCTCTCTGCAGAAGATGTTGCTTCATTAGAAAAGGTGTAATTTCAAAAAAAAAGCCTGCTTTTGACAGGTGAACGTCGGGGAGGTTTGCATTTCAGCACGAGGCCTGACACTTGTTTACACAGTAAGTTCAAAGCTGTCCAGCTTACAACCTGATATAGCTGCTTATTTGGATGAAAAGTAAGACCCTGTAAAAACCTTTATTTGCATAAAACCTTTGATTTAACACAGATGAATGCACAGGAGAAAGCAACAGCCACTTTGTTGAGATTAGAAGAGTATTTTTGTCACATTAGTCAGAATTACCTGTGTAGATGTCAGTTGTGTAGAGAAGGAGCAGAGAGGAAGGCATGGGGAGAGGAGAGGTGAAAGAAGCACAGCAAGGAAGACACACTGTAGGGTGCGTACAAAGAAAAAAAGAAGAAAGAAGGAAAGGAAGAAAGAGATGCATTCATTCGGCATCTTGTTGCCTCATAAGGTGCACCCTCACCTCCTCCTACCAATAATAACTAGCTTTGCACACTGAGCCACAGGGGAGAGGAAACACTCCCTTTGCTCCTGCTTCCTACTTCCTAGGAGGGCTTGATGTGTCAGAGAGGAACCCAGGCAGCTCTGTTGGACTGAACCTCTTCTCCCCTCAGTGTGGTGGCTGGAAGGATGTCTACTATGACAGCTGGAGGTCTGTTGTGATGAAGGAGGCCTGTGGAGTTAGATAAACTGCCAACTGATGTCTGCTTTAGAGGGGACTGGGATCTGTGATACAGGCACTCATGCAAAAAGACTGAACTAGACTGAGAGAGAAGCAAAGGAAGAGATGAAAGGGGGGAATTGTATGGCTGGATCATGTTGACAATATGTCTTCTTACACCGTCTGGTGTAACCTCTGCCTGTCCCTTTTGATTATCATAGAGGTCACATCATCATAAATCCACCATGTAAACAAAACAGAGGGGGAGTGAGAGAGAGAGAGAGAGAGAGGCCACATAATCAGTCTTCCTCACAAGTCCTAATGCTTGTTTCTCTCTTTGGCGTTTTGTTCGTGAACAGATGCGAGAACAGATGAACAGCATGACATTGAAAAGGTCAAGCTTTGTTGGCCCCTCTGTACAAAACTGGGATAACTTTTGACCAACATGGCTAACTACCAGTGTAGTCATTATAATGTAAATTATGTCTCTATCTGGAAAATGAATGTTTGTTTTTTTTCTTGTCTGTAAGAAGAAGGGAAAAAAAGAAACCTGGACCAAATCAAGCTTCCATTTGTGCCACTAAAGTCCAATTTTCCCTACCCGGTACTCACTGCTGTGCCAGTCATCACTTCTCAGTTCTTACAGACAAAACCTTTTCCTGCACCTGGTTTTGTTTAACCCTTCTTTTCATCAGGGTCAATTGGGTAGCCAAGCTCCGCTAGGATAGCACAAGAGGTGCATGCGCATTCTCTGCTCCTGCTTTTGCTGCTGGACCTGTTTTTGCTAGCCTCTGTCTGTGTCCCTGCCTGCTGTTGTGTAAAATGAGGCTGGTCCCTCACCAAGCGAATAAAGTTATGCACCGCACTGTTGACGCTACAAGCTCATATTATATTCCTCCCTCCCTATTTTAGCTCCAGTTTTCGTCTGTTTTTGTCTCTGCTCCTCTGCAGTTCACACTCTTCTGTTAACTTTTTACTCCTCTTTCATTTCTCTCCCTTCCCTGCCCTCCCTCTCCCTTTATATTGTCTCTCTTCATACAACTCTATAACCGTGTCTTGCTGTGCTTCGTGGATTGCAGTGTTTTCCTGAAATTAGAGTCACATGCTGCCTCTTATCCAAATATAAGTATGTGGCAAGCCTCCGCATTTAGTTGTCAATCAAAACTACAAGCCTCCGCTCATCACAGTGTCATAGGTGTTGATGAGAAAAAGACTGTAACCTCTATTCTCATATGAGCATTCAGGAACAGCTCAGCGGCTCCATCAATCCCGCCTCCATCAACCTGACAGAGCTGTAATAACACAAATCGCTGTGACTTTCAAATGCAAAATGAAGGTAAATTAGTAGTCATCTCACACTTTCTGCTGTTCTCACAATGATACAAAAAATAAGGGAAGGTGATGTCATGAATAATAAAATTGACTTTCATGGTTGCAGTGTATTTTCTGAGGCAGATTTCCAAGGAGACCTCAGCGGTGTTGCTGTTTTTCTTTTAACACAATACAACTGATTTTATGATGTCGACTTAACAAGACGAGCAAGCTGATGTCAAGTTATTTTTACTTACACAAACCAGCTGGAGAGTCTGACACCCACTCAGGTTTTTCACTCACACTTGCCCAGTGCCATTATGACTTTTTCTCTGTTGGCAACTACACGGCTACCCTGCAACAACTGATGGTTCAGTGCCTTGCTCAACTGCACTTTGATGGTAGCTGTTGAGGGTGAGAATGCTATTTATTCAGCTTTTTGTAGTCAGGCCAGAACTGGCGAATTTTCAGTCAGAATGCTGTTTCTCTAACCTCCAGGCTACTACTGGAGTCATTTGTGCATGATCCTGGGAAACTATCAAAGCTTGTTTTGAAAATGCTTCACTTTGTTTAGAGGCGGGATGCCTAGTGATGCCAGATTAGGTTACCCACTAGGCTGGTGCTGAGTACCCCTAACAATGCAGACCTGTTACTTTGCATTATGTTTACTTGGGTTTGGTTAGACTTTGCTTTCATTTTCTCTCTCATTTTTTTTTTTTTTTGCTGGAACATCCTTTCAGACTGTCTTTTTGTGATGAAGGGCTATTTAAATGACTAAACTTGAACTAGCTTCAGCCATTGGCAGTTTTTTAATGGTTTCCTTGCTGTTAAAGAAACAGGCTAGAAGCATATGCTAGACAGACTGTGCCCAGGGGCTGTCCTTGGGTTATTTTATCAGTCGTGGCTAGTTGAAGCAACAACAGACACATTATGGTTTCTGATGTTTTAGCCGCACTGGCCATTACTGCTGCTACACTGCAATGTCTCTAAACATTTGTGACCTTGTCAGCATTGACTATTGTCTTTAATTTGATATATGGAAGCACTAAATTCAGTCATTCCCTCTCAATTCCCTCTTTCCCTCTGTCTCTCCCCTGCCTGTCTAGTCTGTGTCTGTATTGCTGCAGGGTGTGGTCAGCAGGTTGGGACCGGCCTCCTGAGCACACCTATGCTCAATCATCAATCAGGACTCAGCTGCTCACAGTATATAAGCACCCGGGTTACAACCAGTATTCGTCATATTGTCTGCCTTGCTGTGTGGTAATGACCAGACCTGAAGCTTGTACTGTCAGTGGTTTTTGTCTTGCCTGCCTTTTTGCATTTCTTATTGGTCGTTTTTCCTATTGTGCTCAGGTGACTAGCTCACACCTTTTTCGGCCATGCCCTGCCGGTCTGCTTTCGCAGGGGAAGTCTGATCAGTCAGCCGCCCTCATTGAAGACTCGGACCCGTATGTCTACTCTCTCAAGGAGATTGGATCTGCTAACCCTCCAGCTCAGTACAAGAGACTCTGCCTCACCTGAGCTCAGTCATTGCTTATTGTAAACCCCGTTAAAACATCACAAAACATCTAATAAAAAAAAAAAAAAATCATGTTTCCACTTATAAGTTTGTTCAGTTTCCTGTTGCAAGAAGACAGTAACCACAGCAGGTTAAAGAAAATGAGGTTCTCATGAGGCAAGGTCAGCTCATCATATAGCTTTTGTCTGTTTGTTCAAAATACATGTAATAAATCCCTCCTAGAAAACTGAAAAAAGAGTCCTACCTATAATTGTGAAAGACATAGAATGTGCACTTTGATGACCTGATATCATCAGCTGATTTTCTGTGCCTACTTCCATGTTTTTTTTGGGAGGAAAAGAATGGGGATCCTAAAATCAGCCCATTGTTTCCATATTAACAACAGGCCATGACTCACCAAAGTGGCTGCATGGATATGTAGGGTCTACTGCAATCACTGCCAGACTGCAATAATCATTCCATCTCTCATCTTTATAACATGTGCTACTGTCACATACCTCAAGGCTATGGCTGGACAGGAAACATGACAAACTCAACGTACTGCTGCCTTCGCTGTCAGAAGACCCTATTAAATAAGCAGCAAGTTGGCGTAAGCAGGGAGGCCACCCTTCAAATGGAAGGCCTAGTTTCAGGACCCTGTGAATGCAGTCATCCAACTTGTTTAAATGTCTTTGAGCAAGATAGTACCCCATCAGTCCACACTGGCTTCAAAGAAGCTGCTCAACTGCAAAATCTTTCTGATCTGGTGTTCTAGTTGAAAGTCCTGAGTTTGTTTGACTCATCTATCCACACCACCTTCCTCCATTTGCAGACTTTCTCGCTCTTTATACCACGTCACCTGACTTTGCACCTTTGCTTCATATACATATAAGTCCAGCCTGAGGACAGGCTGGACTTATATGTATAGGAGTCACCATGAACCAACATGTCTGTTTGACATTTTCATGACCTTTTACCATCTGCACAGCAGTTAACTAAGCCTGTTTTGAGGGCAGGCACAAGGTACAAGTCAGTGTTAAAAGATTATCCTCCTATTTTTGTATCTTTTTAATATATTACACATGTTGCATCATAAAACATCTGCCAGTAATACTAAGATAATCACTGATGCTAAATATAGATAGACCTGGGCTGCGAGTATCAACCAGCACAGAGCTATCAGGGGAAAGAGGTGTTTAAGGGAAGCTTGCCAAATGTGATTTCAGAGTCCCCAGGCCAACTGGGTGTGCACAGAAACCTTCTGCAGATGAATCAAGTTGCAATGGTTAATGGAAACACTGAACTGCGCTCCATTTTGCAATATTTACCTGCATTTGACATCTTGTGTTTTTAAATCTATTATTAATGTACTGTACCTCCTGTGTGCCACGTGCCTTTGTTTGGATGGGACATGCCAGAATAACAGGATTGCTTCCCTTTCTTCAAGCATGAAATAAGGAAAGCAAATCAAACTGGCCGTGTCAAGGATGGCTGTATAGAAAAATTACAAAAGAGGATACACATTTTTGAAGTTGCTTCATTGCAATCATCTGAGATTAGAGGAAAAAGTGTGGCTTCCTTTCCAGTTTTTTGTTATAAAGCAGTTCAGCAGAGTTATGACCCAGTGGCATACGACGTAAAACATATTCTAGAATTGAAAGTCTAAGCCTTTAAAACAACTCCAGCAACCTTGGTTTTTTCTATTATGGTTTGTTTTTATAACCAACCATCTCCCCTGCAAATCCATATTTTTTCCCTTTGTTGTTGCAGCTTATTCCCAGTGTTCCTGTGTTCTACTTTCAGTATGAATGCACAAAGTACAGCCTTAATAGCGTACTTTTAAATAGCAAGAGGACAATGTTGCACGAAGCAGTGGGAAAACAGTGCAAGTGACATTAGTATGTTAAGTAAAATCAAATTGTACTGAAACATTTGGCAACCTTGTTATGACAGGAAACAACTTGTTTTTTCCCCTTCCATATCCTCTTTCTGTACAGTGCTACGACATGTAGCTCAAACAAGCCTTGAACATCTTACTACCATGCTGATGAGCAGAAAATGCCTGCGTTGCTCCGTTTAAGTCAGAATATTCACTGTAAATGTAATTCTAGTTTGGTTAGAAGACTTACATACACATGCGCATACAATGAAAGTCCATTATGTTGTGAATGTTGCAGTTAGGCTATTTCAGATAAAGAAATATCCCTTTATTCTGTTGGCCAAACAGGTAAGCAGCTGATAAAAGGATTGCCCAAATTTGGGAAGTCATTCTTTGGCTTCACTATCAACCCTCTGGCTTTCGGCAGTGTGTTGATGGTGACAGGCTGCATTTGCCAAACTCCTGTGCAAGAACAGCTGTAAGCAGTTTCAAAGTAATAGGTTTTTGGCTACAGATGGATGACAGAACATAAAGTGCGGGTGATACATTTTTTTAAATGAATTCCTCTCATATTCACATACAAATGCTAAAGCAAGACAGTGCCAAATTATGGGTGCCGAAATCCCAAACCAGCACAGCATAAGTGAATACTACTGGTTTTAGACATTTGCAACTCATAAACAGAAACAAACTCCATACTGTGTTTTGTTTCACACTTAAATCCACTTTAACGCACTTCATTTGAGGTATGCTAGTTTAAGCAGAGCTAAATAGTTAATAAGTAATAACTATATAATCATATTCATTTATATTAAATAGCATTTTTATTGCACAGAAAATTAAACTTGTAAATTCACAGCATTAGACACATTGATATTTTAAATTAGAGTCAAAGTAGCAGCACAATAAAGAGACATGAGACAAAAAGTAATATGGAGTCTACCACTTGTGGCTTTTGTTTTTTAATCATCACATACTACGTCAGTGTAAACGCCAACACCTTCCTCAACTGAGAGCATCCAGCAGCTGTTCATAGATCCCTGATGCACATAATTGCCTGGAAAATACCATCCCCAGGCTCTTTTAACATAAAGGCAAAAATAATACAATGCAATGTTTACATAAATTCAACACCAACAATAAATGTAATACAAGATACTATTTACATGAATACAAAACCCTGTGGATAATTTGATAACATCCTCTATGTCCCTGTAGTGGGGAGATTATCTGCGATTAGTATTTGTGCATGTATTAATTTGTGCAGACAGTGCTTCTTTCAAAACTATGCAATCAATATAGAGTGCAGAAAAACATATAATATATGACTCAACGGTCTCATTTTATTAGCAAAAACAGCAAAAATGTGAGCAGTGTGAAAATCGAAAGGAGACTACAAGTATTCAGAAATGGCAGTGAATCCTCACTATTTGATAAAAGCAACATATGTCAGGTTTAACCTCATCCCTCCTGGCCTAACTGTAGCCAAACAGGTCATACTCTGCTTCATAAATTCAAACCATCTTAGCCTGGTCCAGATCAGTTATCTAATATATCAGGGCATTATGGTCTGGCCCAACCAAGCAGCAGGCCAATTCCCATGGTCGCCTGAGCAGATCATTACTTTGGTATAAATTAGTGTGGAAAAAAGTGTGAATTTTTTACTAATAATTCTTGCATCTGTTTTCCACAAAGCAGTCTGGGCATTGCAGCCCTTGACAGGCTTACCCTGTACATTAACCATCATCTATATGCCAATAGGCTGCATTCACTGTACAGTAGAGGGCTTAAAATCAACAGGCCATCTGTGAATAGATGGAAGGGAGGGCCGGGATGGGGCAGCAATAATTCTCCATTCCAGATGTGACCCTACGCCAAGCTTGGCAGGACAAGGGCAGTGATCCGGGGGGGAGGGATGGAAGGAAGGTTATGGTGGTAGGAGAGTGACTAGGTTTGCATTGAGTGGAGAAGGGCAGATTTGTTATGTGCACATGACAATGAAGAACAAGGCATGGAATGATAGAACGGCTGGCTTTGGGGGCGACGTGGCAACACAGTAAGGACTCAGAGGCAGCCAATCACCATTTGGAAAAACAAACTTTGGGGACTGAGGTGGGAAGGCAGATGGGGCAGGAGCCAGGGCCAGACGAGGACAGCCATATGTGAGAGGCAGCTGATGTGTGAAGTATTATGCCCAGCAGTCACCCTCTCTACACGCTGCTGTGTATGAGGGCACCTTGGCCCCCTCAGAGCAACATAGATAAACACTATCCAAACCTCCTCATTTATAGTTTCTCATTAGTGAGAGTGGGGAGGAGGAGGGAAAGGAGGGTGAGCCTGCCCGTAACCCTGGCACTCCCGCTGGAATGAATCAGAATGTTTTATATTGTGTTGTGTTTTAAGGTAATATTTTATTTTAGGGCTTCCTTGACCTCTAGACTTTAATGGACAGGCGCAGAGGTTTTCTGACTGACTTTTTAATGTCCCTCAGTCTGCCTTATTGTAATTCACACTGAGCATTATCAAGGAACATTGCATTTTTTGCCCTTTGTGAAATGTCCTTCTCAAAACTGCATCTTTGAGGCCGGCTGATCAAACTTTCATTTTGTGGCTCTCCGTTTTAGTTCTATATTTAATAGCCTTTAAAAGATCACTTTAGAAAATTGTTTGTCTGTCCTGTGTGGCACTGCTTGTTAGCAATGGGCATTCACCATTTCAAGAAAGCCTTCTCATGGGAAAGAGAAGCTTTGTCATGATTTGTTAAAGATCTGTGCTAAAAAGAAAACATCAGCCTGAAATATTACACAGTCAGAACCATTCAGGGAGAACTTGGTGCCAAAGACATCTTAAGAATACTCATGTTGGAAGGGATTTCATGGTCTTATGCTTAAGATTTACAAACTCTCACACTTTGTCAGAATCTCACCATTGAGAAAATGTATAGCCTGTAAGAGTGATAAAATGTGCAAGCTATTGTGGTGTTTGTGTCTGTGTTTGACAGCAATTCAAGTTGATTAAGTGAACAATTATGTCTACTAATTCCTCAGGTGATCTCAAGACAGAGAGACAGGTGATGTTGTCCTTAAAAGTAACAAAAAATAGGGTATTGTTAGTAGGATTGTTGGTTATCTTAAGGTAATCTGTGCCCATTATAAGAGGTGAGTTCAGCTCCTTGATTTGCAAACCTAACACCAGTGCGCTTCCTGTTTTTAGGATTCCAACAGCATAAACGTGTCATTTTGAGTCTGCACTTGGCCTCTTTTTGAATTTACCTTCAGAATACTAATGAGGAATTTAGTTTGGAATATTTCTTTATTAAATTTCACTCTCAGTGTGGTACAAGTCCCAGAAGTTAAAAGCGATATTATTTGGATTGTTCGGCATCAAGGACATTGTTGATATGCTTATAAAAAGACTGAACAAAAACAACAGAATACTAATATCCATAGCACCTCTTCTGATTTTGAAGTACTGTGTGTGTGTGTGTGTGGAGTGTTTTTGTTTTGTTTTGTTTTTTGCCATGAATCACTCCAGAATCATCTTCAGAATTATGGGTCAGATCAGGATTAGGCCAATTACAATCACAACCAGTTTCTGAACATGATGCAATTTAAATATATGTACACCTGAACATACTACTACTGATATACTTTTCACTGTATTTTTGATAGGAGGTTTTCATAATAACTATTATGACAGGGCCTTTACAAATGATGGATTTAACCCCATTTTAGCATTCATGGAAGGCTTAATACAAAAACACAAAGAACACCAAACACCTTTACGCCATCACAGTCAAAATGATTATTCAGAAATAAACAAACATTTGACAACATGAGAGGAAACAACTTGTTTGTCTTTCAAATGTTACAATATGTAGCTCAAACAAGCCTTAAATATCTTACTACCATGCTGATGAGTAGAAATTGCCTGTGTTGCTCCATTTAAGTCAGAATACTGACTGTAAATGTAATTCTAATTTGGTTAGAAGACTTTGCACACACAATGGTAGTCCATCATGTTGTGAATGTTGCAGTTAGGCTATTTCAGATAAAGAGCTCTTCCCTTATTCTGTTGGCTAAGCAGGCAAGCAGCTGATAGAAGGATTGCCCAAATTTGGGGAGTCATTCTTTGGCTTCACTAACCCCCCTCTGGCTTTCGGTGTGTTGATGTTGACAGACTGTATTGACCAAACTCCTGAGCAAGAACAGCTGTAAGCAGTTTCATGGTAATAGGTTTTTGGCTACAGATGGATGACAGAACATAAAGTGCAGGTGATGCATGTTTTCAAATGATGAATACCTCTCATATTTACATACAAATGCTAAAGCAAGACAATGCCAAATTATGGGTGCCAAAATCCCAAACCAGATTTTTATACTTTAATAAATGACAGTTAGCAAACAGTACAGTATAAATGAATATTTACTTAATAAACAGAATTAATTGTTATTTTCTATTCTCGAAAATAATGCTTCACACTGGCTAATATACACATGTTCAGTGGGCCAGTGCCAACAGTTAGTGCCACATTACTCCACTAAACTGTTTCACTGAGAGAAGGTTCCCCTTGGACCATATAAACAAATGAACCAAATGTGTTATCCCCTACCAAGCTTATAAATTAAGATGCACTATATTCACTCAGGGCATGTCCGCGTGTGTTGAGAAAAACATCTGTAATGGAACCGCTCTACTGAGTGCACTGCTTTTATTGGAAATGAAAACAGGTGAATTAATAGGTCAAGGCTGATGTCAACCCCTACCACCTCCATTGATTATGTTTTCCTCCTAATCCCACCCAGTGTCAAACTGTGCCTCTGGATGTGGAACTAGCACAAACACAGCCTGTTCACTCCTGCCTGCACAATTTATTAAGAGCAACAGAGCCCTGAGATGTTGGATTCTCAGGACAAGTGCACATTCAAACCATCCTATCCCTCATTTCACAAGGTCACTTTTTGACCATGTCTGAGTACAGTTCTGAAATATCTCAGGTCCTTTGAAGGATGTACTGTTTCATAGCACATGCAACCTACACTGAAATTAATGTGAGTACCCATCACCTCATTATTGTTTTTGTCTAAAGCCATGGGTTTGTGGGTTATGATGTCTTTTTGTTCTGGGAGTCCAGGGTCTTTTGCACAGAAGTGCAAAAGCATAGATGTTAAAGGGGTTGGATCTGGAGACATACATTATCTTTAGATGTTGACAGGGCTGTCAATTAATATGGCCAATTAAATCTAGTCCTCTTCTTCCCTTGCAGTACACTCACTATTACAGTGGATCAACCCTTCTGTCACAAAGAGTAGGGTTCAGACATGCTTATCCTTGAGAGAAACTTATGAAAGAAACTAGAAATATAAAGTGAACTACAAGGTGCAAAAATGTGACACCTGGGAAAGACCGATTGTGTCTCATTTTCACCCTGTCTTTATAACAGCAGTGGGGAACCTCAAATACAACACGCAAGACCATTTAAAACAACCTGCAAGGAAATAGATTACTACAAAAAAGCAACTCAAAAATCAAATTATTATTATTAATAATAATAATAATAATAATAATAATAATAATAACTAGAAAGTAATTACTTTTTTCAGCAATGAAAGATTAAATGAATGATAGAAAAATCTGCACATGCACGTAGCAGTTGATGTTGCAGTAGCATCAAAAACAAAACAAAAGTAGATGTGGAGGGTCTCGCTTTCCAAGACAAAAGGAGAAACAATTATTAATGAAAAAGGCCAACCTCAAGCATCATTACACCTCACAAGATGCTAAATTGGACAAGTTGGAAGGACAAATACTCTGGGATAAAGTTAATGCTCTTCAGTGGAGTTTCCATACCCAACAAGCAGCTTTCAGCCGACCACATACTGATAACGACAATATTATGCAGGTAAGTTTTGTGCTGAGCAAGCTAATAGCTAAGAAGCTGAAATCTCATTCAGAAGGAGAATTTGTGAAGGAGTGCTTTGTTGCTTTTGCAGTGCTGCTTGCGCTGGATAAAGCAAAGTTGTTCCAAATGTCAAAATGTCTGCTATGACATCTGAATATACTGGTGAGTTTGCAAAACTCATGGTTTCAAGACATGAAAAGAAAACAAAAGGAACTGAACCTATGTGCTTGTGGAACCAGCTGAAGTCCTGACAACAGCTGTTTTCATAACTTAATTTTGCAAAGACAGTTCTGCTCAAGACTGACTGACCCTTGAAAACCAGCTGCGAGTAACAGCATCATCTCTACCGTCTGACCTCAGACACCCCACCGAAGAGAAGCAGCTTCAACTATCATATTAGAGGTTAGTATGATACATGTGTTCAATTATTTAGTATGGCCCTCGAAGGATGTTATAAAAACTTAAATTGGGCTTGAGAGCATAAAAGTCCCCTCATGATACCAAAATAAGATTTTAAACTGAGAAAAAGACCATCAGGATTTCCAGATGCTTATGAAAATGATCCATCTTCACAAGTGTCGGTATACATAGATGCAAATACAAAGGTCAAATATCTGAGTCCAAAATATTTAGCGAGCATTAAATTACTAAATCACATCTGTTTTCTCATGAATATGTTTTTGCTTGATGTCTGCATTTTCTGCTCGCTGATTTGTGACTGGATGTGGTCTTTATGTTGTTCCCTGCTTCAGTTTCCATCATTTTTAAAGTATGCTGCTCAGTCATGGAGCTCATATATGAATTGCTGGTGACCCTGAATGAAACAGCTGATTGGTTCAACTTTAGAATTACACTTTTATCAATTGATTATGTGCCAAATGCATAAGACATAAACAGCTCTGTGGGAGGTCACTTCATTGATTAGTTTAAGACCCATGCTGTGTCTTTTACCACAATGACAGACTCCAGGCAGAAAAAATCACGCCAGTGGTGATTAAATGTGCGCCTTATGAAAATGGACCTTGTCATAATGATTAAATTACAATAATTCAAATGCTGCAGAATAAAACAGCATCTGCGATACATGTCAGAAAATCATGTTATCCCCAGGAGTTTAGCCTGATGCATCTATTGCTGAAGCGATCTACATATTTACTCCTTGACAGTCATGGACAATATATCCACAGATGATGAATAATGTCTGCATTAAATTAAATGCCAGATGTTGCTTTAAATATCACCACAGGATTTTGAACTATCATGGGAAATGCATAGGCATGTACATGAAAAAATGATGGTTGTAAAATTATGCAGTTGTGTTTCCATATGAGTGGGTGTGTTAGTGTATGCATGTCAACAGTCAACATAGACCTTCAGCTTTCTCCCCTCTCTTGCTTGTTACACACACTCACACATACAGCACATACATGTTTGTATTTTTATACCTGTGAGGATGACCATTGACAAGCATTATCTAAATCCTAAATCTATAAGCTTAATATAAAGCCATGTAATTGTAACACTAAATCTAAGACTGCTGTCACTTCCAACTTATTTGGTTCAGTTCAAACAACCTCTGCTGTGTGGCTCAACTCATTTAGGCTGGTGTGAAAGCTGTCAATCAAACTCTGGTGCAGACCAAACAACTGATCTGAGACTGCCTGAAAAGATGGATCTCAGTATACGCCCAAACTGATTGTTTGTGGTGTTTAAGCAAAACAGGCCAGCCACAGGATTTCACTTCTTGGAAAGAATTTTTTGACATAGGAGAATATAAATAATTGTATTAGGTCCAGCACAGTTTCAGTTTCTGGAAATGTGTTTCTCCATTTGTCCATGTAGTGCTGATGATGCCAGAGGACTGTCACAAAAACTGTCCAGTGAATGAGTTATCTGTCAATCCATATGACTCTACATTTACTCTGCTTGGTCCATTTCTAACGAGCCAGTGTGAACACTAACTGGACCAGAACTACAAAGCAGCAAATGGATCTTTTTTTTTTCCTTGGGCCAGACTTAATGAACACAACCTCAGGTGTGAAAGTCGCCTTAGACAACTTTCAAAGAGCTCCTTTAAGGCAAAGTATCCTCACTGTCCTCACTCTCAATCTCTACAACTCCAAGGTTCCCTGTGGAGTTTCAGACCCCTAGTAGTGGCATGGACCTGTCTGAGTGTGTCCCCATTTTGTTTATTTCATCCATGTACACATGGACACACCAAGAAAAGGTTCAATGTGCAAGCAAAGGAAGGAAAGATGAAGCCTGCTGGCAAGTAAACATGAATGTTACAATTGCTGGATTCAAAATCATTAAGAAAATGGCTTTACAAATATTTTATGGTGAAGGAAATACACTCAGCATGTTTATTATATACATACAATACATCTCAATATGGTAAGTAACACTGACTGTAAAATAACTAGAAAACTCCACAGGGCTCTTTTAACTTGGGTTCTCACAAAGATAGGGTAGCAATTTAAAGGAAAAAGCTGAATAATTGAGTTGAGAAACACAACAATGCCTCCACACAGGTGCATTGCATGGTACAATTGAGCAGTTAACTTCCAATCGTGCTCTGTGGCATGTTTAAAAATGCTGAGAGATCCCAATTAATTCAGAATTTTGTATCAAGATGGCAAGAGGAAAAGATATAAGTGACTTCGAAAGAGGGTTCACTGTTGGGGCATAGATGGCAGGAGCTCCAGTCACAAAGACTGCTCAACCTGCTAGTGTTTCAAAAGGAACAGTCGCATCTGCATTTAGATCTATGGGGAAGACATTAAATAGGGTTGGAAACTGTGGTAGACTGCATATTTGATGTTAAGGAAAAACAGAAGAGCTGCTTTTCCTCAGGTGACTGAGAATGTCAATGCAGGACGTGATCAGACTATGTGGGCAAGAACAGTCTGTCAACAATTACATAGAGAGGGAAATTATGGGAGAATTTAAACCCCTCATTACAAAGATGAATGCACATTTGAGAGTTCAGTGGTGCAAAAACTCCAGGCACTGGTCTGCGGAGATGTGGAAAAAAAGCGATAAGGTCAAATGATTCATTCTTTACCATATTCTCAACAAGAGGACGAATGCATGTGTGGCATACACCAAGAACAGGCCAAAATGCTTGACCCCTACAGTGAGGGGATCCGGTGGCTCTATTAATGCTGTGTGGGGCATTTTGCTGGCATGGCCTGAGTATACTTGTCCTGTAAGATGGAAGGGTCACTGCAAATCAATACAAAGTTGTTGTGAGTGATCATCTTTATCCTGTAATGAAACAGTTCTAACATGACAAGATCTGTTGCAGGATTGCAGGAATGATATGATGATGAGAATGAAAAAATTAGAATTTTATATATATATATATATATAGACACACACACACACACACACACAGAGTTCCTTCTGGAAGTGTATGTTCCCTCTGGAACTGTATCCACACATTATCCTCCTTGCAATAGTATTCCCAGAACTCTGCTGCTGATTGCGCCACACAGACAGTTGGCTCTAGATGTACGTGCCGATGCATTTTAAACAGAGCCAATAAATCTATATCAGCTGCTTTCTGGTGCTCTCAAGTGTGTCTTAAAAACATATATGTATCTCCTCTTGTCAGAGCCTTGGGTAATCTGCTTTGGGCCAGTCAGGCAACTGAGCGCAACGTGTCTGTCATGTCACAGAGTGCAGTGCTTGGGTATTTTCTCCTATGAATGCATGGCCAACTACAGGGGAATTTAAGTAAAATAATGCCTGTTTGTTTAATATACATACTTTAATTAATTCATTACTTTCTACATACATACATACATACATACATACCTTTGTTATTATTTGGGTTTGGGTTTAACAAATTGTCAGTACCATTACAAAGATACACAATCCAGTGTTTTGGTTTAGTCATCACAATGAGCAAAGGTCTCAAGTCCCAACATAGTTGCAGAGTGCATGCCGTCCTGCAATTCCTCAGCATTAGTCCTGACACACACAGTGGAGCGTGGACAGCTGCATTATTTTCCCTTACTTCATCTTGTTGGTCGACCTCGCTAAAGGTTTTGTAGAGCTCATGACTGTTTCCACCATTTTGATCATTGCCATTTCTCACCTCCTGTCATTCAAGCCTTGCTCCTAAATGATTAATTTCAGATCATTCACACCTGCAAATAATCACGGCCAACATCATTAACCTTGTTGACCCTCTGTTCCCTGTCCAGCTCATTTTTCCTGACTGCTGAGCCTTTTCTTCTGCCATTCATCACTCCATCCTGACATGATCTCCAAACACCATGAGAGGAGACTAGCATGTCTTATTGATCTCCCGTCAATGCCTGGAATTGACTAAGAGGAAAGTGATATAATGCTCTCAGTTTGGTATTTTAAGCATAAAAGAGGAACAGGGGAGAAAGCACTTTGTACTGAATTTATGTTTATCATTAACTTGAGAAAATATTTATATTGCTATATGTTGGTTGCTTAAAACATGGTACTTTTAAATAGCTGAACCTGTGTTGCATTTCTTTCCCACTGTTATCTGTTCAAATGATAGGTTTTCTACAATCATTAAGTCCATGTGTTGTTGGTAATCTGACTATGGGTAGTTGTCAGTATGAAAGCAAGGGCATCTTCATTTTTTTTTGCAGTGTCAGTCTGCACAACATAAGGAAGTATAAGACTTTTTAATTGCAAACATATTCTGTTATACATGTGACTGTAGTTATTCAATAACTACAGTCACATGTGATCTGCAGTTAGACAATAACTGTTATTGTCTAACTGCACATCACTGTCATATAAAAATCAAACTAAAAATCATGGTAACAGGGATGTGGGGTGCTCTAAGATAAATGTGGCTTGGAAGGGGACTTCAGTCCTCCATGGCAACTTTTTGGAGACCTGTATCTTGCGACCTTTTTTGCTTAGTTTTCTTTTACAAGAAGTTGGCCACGACTCCTCCACCTGCTCATTACAGAATTGCTGCTTTTAAAGTCAATAAAATGCGCTGATGTCACTGAACCTCTTCAATTTTCTGTGCTTATAAAATTGTCCCTTCAAAAACGGTATTCACTCTGGTTCAGCCTGTGTTCCAGTTGAGCCATGCAGGGCTCCTGTTCCACCAAAATGGCAAAATGTGCCCACACACACTTTTAAAGTATTTCATTAGACATTTTTTCAGTTGAGGGTCAAAATTTACTCATGTGATTTTCATAGTTAACTCATACCTTTACACACTATATGGTGGTCCCATTTCATTTTTTGCTTCCTATACCAGTGTGTGGGTTCTGTTTTTGGGTTCTGTACAGCACCTGCTATTTAACATGTTTGAATGTGCATGCATTGTGAACTTTTTGCAAAACATTTCTTTCTTTTCTGCAGTTTGGGCCTCAAACACGCAGTCTACAAGCATCACCTTTGCTTGCATTTCTTCAAAAGTCATGTTTCACTGATTATAGTTTATGTTTAAGTTACCATTTAATACTAATAATTCCCAGTGACTTTGGAGTTGAGAATGAACAATGAACCATCTGTTAAATATTAGGCTAGAACTGCAAGTGATTAGCTTAGCTTAAGCTTAAACCTAGAAATAGGAGTAAACATTGATTTCCTGGAGCCTCTGCTGGTTGCCTTGCAACCTCATGACTATGACAAGTCTCCAGGTAGTCACTGCACTCAAGAAACGGTTTCAGCACACACTTCCTGTGAAACCACCTTGTTACACTTCGGTTTGTCCTGAACAATAACATATATGGTAATATGTTAATTGGATAGCTTTAAAAGTGCTGGTAGGCTTTTATTTATACATATGTTTTGAACTGTTTCCCCCATCCAGTATTTATGCTAAGCTAAGTGCCTGCTGCTGCTAGTTTTATTTACAGACATAAAGGTGTGTCCACAGACAGAGCATTTCTGCTGCATTTTTCAGTCGCCTGTCACATGTTAATACAGTGATTGTGTGTTGGGAACCGCAGGAGGCCTACACTCAATATTGTGGCTGAACGCATCCTGTGTACAAACAGATGGAGCACTGAACCTGCTGCTGCTGCTCTGCTAACATGCTGCTCACCTTACGCCTCCTGTGTAGACACAGTGTTAGAAAGGTATAGATCTCCTTAACTAAGGCTTGGCAAGAAAGTTGAATAAGTGTAATTCTCAAACCTGATAATGGAGAAAATCTTGAGTCTGGTTTCATGCACTGCTGCATATAAGTCAAAGTTAAGCAGAACTGTTGATTAAAATTATTACTTCACACAATTGTAATTTCAGTGTATTAGTGTATTTTTCATTTGCAGTCTGCTTGATATGGGTTAAACTGCCTTCTTATTAAAGTAGAAAGTGTGCACTTAGCCCCGTAGTTATTGTCATTTCACATATAAAATATGAGCATGGAGCTTAAATGTATCACTGTCTAAATATTTATTGAGCTCATTGTATAATACACAATTGCTCTCTTCCTTGAAACAGAAACTTCAAACAGGACTTCCTCCTCCTTCTCCTCCTGCTCTGAGGCAATGTTTTAATTTCCTATTACTGCACCAAACATTTGTGCACAAAATACCACACATACGTAAGTCATTTGTAGTAGAGGAACACAGAAAATGATCAAAATAAAATATCCCTCCAAGGTTTTTATTTCAGACACGTCTCGCTTGAAATTAATTTTTCAAACTGTTGTCATGACAAACACGCAATTTCTCAACAATTAGTCTCTTTTGTGAACAGGCAAGTATTGTACAAATGCAGCTGTTGTTGTGATAACAGAAATATATCTCAGCTTCTCCATAGAGGTTGAAAAACAGCATTGTACTTCTGTTTCACTGTCATATATTGCTCAGAAAATCTGTTGTCCTCTATCACGATTTACACCATATTTTCAGTTTCTCTTTTACTCATGAGGCCTTGTCTCAAGGCTCCAGACAGAACCTGTGTGGGAGTGATTGTTTCATACTGGGGACTGAAGATCCTGTCATCAACACATCAGACTGGGTGGCGAGCACTGCTGCTGTCTCACATCAGTACCTTGGGCTTAATCAAAATGGGTTTGGTGGCAGAGCCATTGAGTGGCACTGTTATATCAATTGGCACTTACTCATTGAAGCCATCTGGCCGGTGCAATCGTGGCACCCTTATGTAATCCTCCCTTGAATACTGTACGTCAGTATGCACTGCTATACCACAGCAGGATTTGTGATCTGGGGATGACAGTGTCTACATCTTATTTACATTTCTTTGACTGATCCAAAACACAACAAAAAAGCAGCATCACAAATCCTGCCCCAAAAAGTGCATGAGCGTGTTTGTTACTCTGAACAGGGATTTTTATGCCTTCTGGGTTAGTGAGAGTTTCTTCAAGATTAACCTTTGTCTGAGGTGATGGATGAATGCCTACCAGTCTCTGTCTCTGTTTCTTGGTCTCTTTGCATTTTGGCTTTCTCTTAGCTGACCACCTTCTGTGGCTTTCAAGTGCCAGATGTCTGCCAGATGAGTGTGCTGGTATTTGCACACACATTGACACAGATTTACTAAGTGAATAAGCATATGCATGTCACGAATCCAAGCACTGTGTCCCAGTGTTGTGTGCATGTACATAGTCTCTACTTAAAACAAGTAATTAAGAAAATATGCACACATAGTATATGCAAGAGCAGATACTTGACATACTGTATGTTGGAAAACTCTGAAGTATAACGAGCCTCCAGCACAGGATAATTCTGTGCATGTGAGCGTGAAGCAGAGAGAAAATAAGTGAGTCAGGGGTTGGTATCTAGTCCCTCTGTAATCTTTTTTTTTTTTTTTTTAATTCCACATTCTACAGGAGATAGGGAATGTTGTCCCACAAATAAAAAAAAGCAGAATTGCACAAACTCATGACCAATTTATCAACATGTAGGTCAGATGGCATTCACCATGTGTGTTAGCCCAGCCCAGGTGCAAGATAATTTTACAGCAGGAGGGTTTTAGCCTCACATTAATCAGATTATCTGTAATTATTTTTTATTTATTTTTTTTTTCTGAATTCATTATACCTTAATGATTCTAATAGAATAAGAGTCTGAAGTGTTTAAAATGGAGGAAAGGCTCATTCATTGTTTTAAATGAAAACAGCTTTTCAGCAAGCTGAGTCTTCTTCTTATTGATATCAGACACGAAATATTATCCACAGCAGATTATTTTTAAATGTCTTAAAACATGTTTGGAGAGGATCTTTAGACTGACGTCGTCACTATGATAAAATAAAAACAGAAATGACAGACATCTCTGCAGGTTTCATGACAGTAAATGGGAGCAAGACATTCTATTCTATCACGTTTCCTCTGTTCAAACAATTGGTGGCATCTAAGATTTGAAGAAATAATTTCAGAAATATATGTTCATGACAAAACAGAAATTAAATGTTATAAACTTTATGCTGAAAAAGGAAAAAGCGCAGACTTAAAACATGCAGTAAACCATGCTGTTAAATTGGCTTTTAAAGAGGAGCAGAAAAAATAAGGTTGAGTCATCACCTTTAGTTGAATAAGTTCCTTTCCTGTCTCTCTTATCCAACTAAATGAAACTTTGCTGGCCCTGACTGTCTACAGTGGTCCATACTGAGGTCAAAAGCTTTAATCTCTGCAAGGTTCCCATATGGATTACTACCAGTCTCTACGGAAACTGGTACTATTACTTTAAGTTTTATTACTAACCTCAGCCACATTGGGCTGGCCTGTGTCTGTGCAGTGTCTCCCCTGGCACACTTAAAATTATTTATCAATTCATCAATTTTAGTGGTGGAAGTGCTACCATCCAACGCAGCAGATGTATCCCATCCCACCCCATTAAAGCAAATGAAGTTGGAGATGGTTCCTGATACTCAAGGGCCTCCAACATGAAGAATCCAAACACAGAGTTGAATAAAACCTGTCCTAAAAGTGCCAAGTATTGCCCAACCTTTGACAATTTTACATACAAATAAGGTCACCATGTTTCCTGAATCAAAGTGAAATTGTCCAATTTAGATTACGTATGAGAATTAGAGATTTGAACATAGAAAATCAGCGTTTTGAACTGGAATCACATCTTCATCACCAGAGAAAAGGAGGAAGCAGGAGTTAAGACGGAACCTGTTCATTCTATTTGTTCAGCTTGCATAATTTATCTATTATCCTGAGAGCAGCTCAGGTCTGGGACATGCTGGCAGAGGTCATTGTTGGCTGCCACTGGATTGTCCAGGAGTGCCAGAAGCACGCACAAAGGGCACATAAACAGGCCTACATGGTTCACAAATAGTTCATGTGGGCTAAAGGTCAGCAACCCCTGCTATTCAACAAACATGCATGCTGTCTGCATACTGTGCAACAGAGGAGTGAAATGCTATTACATATAATACATCAGACAGCATTTTCTAGGCCTGTGGTGCCTAAAATTTCTGTCTTCAGTGGGGAAATTGTTTGGTATGTGTGAGTTTTATCTTACCCCTACCTCTCCTACTACTGTCATCAAAATCACTGATTACAATTGATTTACTTCAGATTAATGAATCACAAAAAATTATGTATCTGAAATTTGATGCTATACTAAAACATTCCATTGTGATCAAGAAATCAAGTCTCTGTATTTCTGGTGTACTACACTATGACGATTATCCTAACTTTTATTGGCATAGTTCATACTCGGAACCTAACTGTGGATCCATCTATTCTTTCAGGATCCACTGAGTTGTAAAAAAAACAACTCAGTATTTTTTTTTTATTTTTTATTTTTTACCATCAATTGTCTGGCAACAAAACCACTGACATGCCAGCAGCATGTCAGAGAAAAACTATTGAGAAAATTTAGCATTGTTGACAACTGACAGCTGGACAACCACTTTAACAGCAGCTAACAGTAGGCTACAGCATGCCAGTACTGCATGCCAGCATATTTGGCACGCATTCCTTCAAGTCACCAAAAGACATATGAAAATAAGAAGAAAAACAAAAAGCGCAAAGGTTTGCCAGGAGGAACCCACTGTGCATGCTGCTCTTGACAGTTTAAAGTTCATATATAAATATTGAATAAATTACTAAAATGTATGTAAATATGGTAAATGCATATGATAGATAACTGTGATCCAGTGACTGTATTTCTATAAAAATAGGAATAAAAATCACTTTTGAGCAGCTTTAAGGCCCAGTCATTAAATTGGAGGTAAGTGTCAAGTTAATTGCCTAAAGTGCATTCTATGTATTGTCACTGATTTAATGAAAACCTGGAAAATGTGATATCATTTCACGTAACTTATGTCCATTAATGCCGTGCACTGCATTAGTTATATCTCTACAATTAATTTCTGCAGGAATTGTTACGCTGTGCCAGCACTTCTGGAAAGGGTCTGTTTTTTTTCCCAAGTTTGACTCTCTGACAGTTTGATGAATGCTTTCCCCTAACTATACTTTGGATATTAAAATAAGTCAAAATGTAGACATTTAGCTGGTGATGGGGGTGGCATTTAGTCAAGCACACAAGTTATGCAGATTGCCGTGTGAGGATCCTATCAGCGAACTTGTGTGGCACCAGATTGTCTGCACATTCAGACAAAATATTTTCTCTCCAACAACAGTAAGCAAGTTCTCATACTTGTGATGGTTCCTGGCCACTGACAGCTGGACAATTTCCCAGCATGATATGATTAATCATGCTGATTCAGTGATGGGCTTCATGTTGAGTCTGTTGTTATATTTTGGGAAATAGAATATATGCATTCAGAAAAAAATTGTTAGGTTAATTTGATATTAACTGGCATGGGTATTATGGCACAACCTATGCTACCACATGCAACTTGAGAGATAGTGATTTAATAAGATGGCCACCTCCATTTCTATGTAGTAATTCTAATTAGGATGTAGGGAAAGCACTTTTAAATCTATTATTGAAACTAGTAATATTGAGTGCACAGGGGTCAGGCCAAAATGATAATTGGATGATAAAATTGATTCCCACTTCTGTTTTATTTGCTTCAGGCCTAGCTTGTCCTATTTCTATTTCTTTTTCTATCCAACCAATTTCCCTCCATCTGTAGTAGAAGCTGGCCACCATCAGAGTGTGGAGGAGGTTATTCAGCAATGGTGCACCCACACAGACGTGAGGGAATAAGCGGGGCGGAACACAGAGCTATTTTGGTTGAGTTCCTCAGTATCTAGGTCTAAGTGATTAAAACAGTGTCTTGTGCCCATATTCTTCTCACTGAAGGTGTGTTTATATTGTTGTTTGATATTCTCTCACTGACTTCTACCAAACTGAAACATTTAAACTGACTATAAATGTGTTTGAGACTCATGAAGACATGCTGAGCTTCAAGGTTGATTCTTGACTTCAGAAACTATAATTTGACAAAAGAGATCTTAACTGAAGTTCCTCTTACTAGCTTTCAGCCTCAACTTTCATCAGGGAGTTTGGTCAGTTGTCATGGACAGTGAAGATGTATTTAGAAATGAAGAAATACATCACATTTTTATAGCCATGCAGTTTTATATGATCACAGCTGTTATACAATGCAGGTAATCATCATTCATTAACCAGTTATCAGGACATCACAGGAGGTGTTAAGGAGAAATTCATTAACAAGCACTTAAAAATGTAATTTCATCTTCTAACAATTGCATTAGAGTCTATCTATCTATCTATCTATCTATCTATCTATCTATCTATCTATCTATCTATCTATCTATCTATCTATCTATCTATCTATCTATCTACTGTTAATACTGAGAGATCATTATTTGCTGTACAGTAAGCCTTCTTGTCTTTTTTCAGCAGGTATCCAATTCATAGTGCAAATGCCACATTGACTCTCATGGGCCTCCACATCTAACCCAAATCCTTCTTTTAACTTGAAAAATGGCTCGCTGTGCAAACCACAAGGGAATGAGAAGAGGAATGCCTGGTCTGCCCACCACTGCTGTTTTAAGTTACAGACTGTAACATCTCTCTTTAATTTGCCTTACTTCATTTTCCTTATCTCACTGACTTTACCATTCCTCCTCCACCCTTTCCACATTGACCACCTTTCAACCCCTGAGATCAGGGCACGATACAAGCTCTATACCCTTTCGCTTTCCACAGGCCACATGGTGAAGAGGTTTGTTACAGAGGCCCAGTTAAGACATCGAGCACTGGGGCAAAGCCTAGCGGGGCTAGGCTGAATGGATGAGCTGTCAGGCAGCCAGTTCTGTGATGAGAGACCCAGACTTCATGCAGGCTCAGATGGGGAGATATTGGTTCCTGTCAACCCCACAGCAAAAGAGGCTCCCAGAACTACCCCCAGGACGGCTGGGAAAGTAGGAGGGGCGATAGCCTGGGGAAGCAACGAGGGTCTGTTTGGGGAATATGGACTTCATCTTTGCTTTATCAAGTCCATCTGTGGTACACATATTTTAAAAGTACAGACACACCCAAAGACACGCACAAACATCTGCACACACTCCAAGTTTTAATTAGAAGAGTGTTGCAGACACAACCTTTTACTGTACATACCAGTGAAGCATCTCATTGTCAATGCAATATTCTAGATCCTCCAGTGTCTATACTCATTTTAACGGTCTGTATTACATTGCTGTCTCTGGGTTGTTTGTTCCAAGATGTACCACTGGGAGCAGAGGAGGTGACAGGAGACTCCTGGGGAAGAAAGAGAGAGTAGGAGAGGAGGATGTGGAGAGAATAAGGAGACAAACAGGGTTCCCAAGAGTATGAACAGATGAGACGATGGTGTCTGATAGCGGGACGTGGAGTGACAACACAGAGAAGCATTAGTAGAAAGAGAGAAATGAGGAAGAGGACAGGAGTTGAAAATAAGGAGAGAAACTGACAGTAAGGACCAAATAGTCTGTAATTTCTGTCCTCTTCTCTGAAGGTAAACTCTCAGATGGTTTTGTCATTGCTCATGTGCTGAATATAATGTATGGATTCACTATGTTTTTCTACTTCTAGCTTCAGAATAACTGTAAGTCTGCTTCAGATATTTCACTGATTTCACACATAATACACCATAACATTTCTCTTCTTAAAAGAAACAATTTCACTTTTCTTTTCTTTCTCAGTGATGCACGTTTTCTGTTGAAGGTGGTGAAGCTTGACTTGGGTTGTAACAATTATGAATTTGTATTCTGACTTAGCCAAATCAGAGGGTGACACATAAAACCATATACCTTTATTCATAGCCCACCTGAAAATATACAGTGATTCAATTTTCAGCTTTGACTGCAGTTGTTGATATTATTCAAGACACATCCACAGTAGTAGTGTCGTCATACGAATAGTAACAACAGATGCAGCATAGTACGAAAAGATGTGCACACACACACAAACACACACACAAGAAGAAAACACTCAAAAGGCGTACACATACATTCAGCAAGAGGATAGAAAAAAGAAGCACAAAAGTACTAGACATATTGAGAAAGCTACAACACCATGGTTGAAGACAGGCGGGAGAGAAAAGTAGGACTGGCAGAGCTGCGAGGAGCGAGAGCAGGAAAACATCAGTGGAGAACTCATCACAATGCAGCGCAGCAGAGCAGCTCCCGGCCGGCACCACAGGAATCCCATCTTCAGGGCTCAGAGCAGGTAATAGGAATGCTCCAGCCATTAAAGCTGGGGGAAGAACAGGAAAAACCCCATGTTCTCTGTTGAAGCCTTAGCCTTTCTATCGCCCACCTCTGATTCAGCAGCAATCCACACCAGCCCACCTAAAAGATATGGATTAAAAGCAGTTCACAACTTGTATGAAAGCCAATTTACATACAGTGCTCTGTGAAAAGGAGACTGAATACAGGACAACAACACTGTGAAAATGAGAGGCTTTGTTTTTGTTTGAAAATCATATTTTCCTTCTTCTCCTTCAATTACAAGGCCAGATATGGGAGCTCTGTTTACTCAGAGAGCTCTGCATATCCATTTGTTTTTAATGCTAATTGATTAAGCCAGAACTACAGATAGAGAAGCATATTTTACATAAACATTGGATTATGATCCAAATACATTATGGTTGACATCATTATAGAGTTTTACAAAAGCAACACAGGATCTCGTTATACTCTCTCTGCTTCTCAACAACAGTTTCTTCAAAGGCATTGCAGCTGAACAGTATCATAAAGTTGAATTTCCAGATCATTTACATTCAGGATGCCTCGACAACAGAACATCTTTTCAGTTCTCTGTAACATGGGAAACCAAGCAATTTACAAGCAGTGTCTTTCTCAGAAACTCATTCTTGGGTGGGCTGTAGCAGGTGTGTATGCATTACATATGATGAAAAATATATTTAACAGGTTTGCTAGTTATCTTAATCTACTGCTAATCTGTAACATAGGTGATGAGTAGATAAGGAAAGCTGCTGGTCTGCCTGAAAACATTCTCTGTAGCAGAGGAGAAACAATTTGGTTTTTCTTTAAATGAAGGTCTGCTGCTTGCAATAGTGTGTACAATACCACAAAAGACTGATGTAAATGATTGAATTAAATCATACAAAAGATATTATTGTCCAAGGCTACTCAGATGATGCTTCTTTCCCTTTCTTTTTTTCTCAATGGAAATTTTTCATACTTTTTTGTGCCTTTTATGTTTTGTAGTTTGATGGCCTAGGAAACCAATTCAAAACATACTGTTTTAACCAGCCATGTGATACGTTTTCATCCACAAAGCAACCTCTGCAGACTCGAGGCAGTCATACAACACCAAACTAAAATGTTCATAACTGTTCATTTAGACAGAGGGAAGAGGTTTCTTTATGCTACTTTACTGTCACAGTAACATGACGGTGCATCACTGGTGTGTCATGCTCAGTGCATGTCAGAACTGTCTGTGTTTTAAGTCTTTTAACTTATATTCTAAGTTATGAATGATAATACTTCAGTAAAGGGGTATGAGAGAGAGCCTAGAGCAGTTGCTGATGAGGTTGTGCTAAGTGAACAATCAGACCATTTAGAAGCAGACTTGTGGCAAGGATGGAAGGACATGAATTTGACACCAAAACACAGCCGTGCTGTAATGACCACAAGACAAGGGCTGTGATGAGTAGTTATAAGAGCTTATGTGTAACACATACAGTGCCAATATGTAAATAAACCTAAAATACAATTGGGTGTGTTTGTAGATATCAACATTAGGCATCTATAGATTGGAAAATATGTTTTAGGGGAGCTGACTTTTGTTAATATATTTGGAAGAGGTTACAAGCAATGTTATTATAATTTGTAGCTCAGCATGGGCTATAGAACAAAAGTAGCAAAACACTCACATATTCACAATTTACAGTATCTTTTTTGTTAGAGTTAGGTGTACGGTCTCCACTATTTTGCAAAAAAATAAAAAAATAAAAAATACTGTGCCTCATTGAGATTCATAATTAGATTTTGACTTGTTATGTAAGAACAAAATCCCACAATAAGCCTGGGCACCTGAGTCAATCCATTAAAATAAGCAGCTTATATCAACATAATGGTTCCATCTACTTGCATGTCCAGCAAATAAGTCAGTTGTTCATTAAGGAGTCAAAGCCCCTTCCTTCGTCACTATCAGCCCTGCTTGTCTCTCTTCCTGTTAACATAATCAGCACAATCAGCTCAATTTGTTGCATGGTCTCTTGCTAGCAGTAGAGTTGAAACCAGGCTTGCCAGCTCTTCTCGACAGCACTCACCATCTCACTGTATCCAGATCAATTGGTATTCACCCAGCATGTCA
Source organism: Chaetodon trifasciatus (assembly GCA_037975065.1). NCBI lineage: Eukaryota > Metazoa > Chordata > Actinopteri > Chaetodontiformes > Chaetodontidae > Chaetodon > Chaetodon trifasciatus. The sequence goes on along the minus strand of JBBMOE010000001.1, from coordinate 9,704,658 downwards.
TTGCCTTCCTGCATTTGTCACCCTGGCGTGGATTCAGGTTCTGCTGTGCCTCTGGTCACTTCTAAGTCCAAATCGTAATTAAATTCCTAATATCTGTTTCTTTCTTGAAAATTAGCTAAATGGACAGGTTAATAGTCCTGTCTGTCTCCAAAGTATTTCTCTCCTTTTTTTTTTTTTAACTTCAACTAAATGTGAGCAAACCTGATGCTGACACCATCTGTTTGTCTCCTGCCTCTGCTTTGCCTCCTCCGCTCACTGCCACCAACATTCAACATCCATGTCCCTGCCAATAAAGGACAATCATAGCATGACTAAACAAGATTTCACAGAGACAATAGTTATTTGGCCACAACACCAGCTAAAAATCAACAGCAACCACCAGTTTCTGCTTTCAGGCAAACACTGCATTCTGCTGCACTGTCCATAACAACTTTTGGGTCATGGATAGATATTCATCTGGAGCTTCCCAAAGATTAGGAAGCCAAGTGCTTTGCTATGTCTTATGGTAATGAAGGGTTGTTTTTAATAAGCTGCCTGTTCTATCTCACAGGAATGTGAGACTAATATCTCAGCCTAAGTAGGAAGGTCACTTGGGTCAAATTCAGATGAAATTGCTGCACACTTTTAATTCTGAAATCTTCGGTATCTATTGAAACTTGAAAGGGAAACAAAAAAAGAAAAATTAAGACTCATTCTGTGGTATTACAGGGAGAAGATAATGGCTATATTATGAAACACAGTCTTTGTTAAAATTAAACGTGTTTTGTTAAAATATTTGGTTTTAACACCATGAAAAGGGTTGCACAAATGTTTATTTAATTAAAAATATGCTATAATATGAATAATAAAGTGAGTGCAAACATGAAAGTGGCAGAGGTGACATAACATCAGACTGCCGGTTAAATGTTTTTTGAATAAAACCACTATCAGATTAGATGAGAGATCAATCTCCTCCACCTAAGAAATAAGAGCTCATCAAACACTACTTTTATTATCAGATATGACTTATCAAATATGGCTTTGAGACTATTAAGACATTATTTGCAGATTTTAATGGACAAAAGTGCATTAAATTGAAGGTTATTCTTAAAATGTTCATATTATATCTTGATGAGAAGTTCTATTTCACACAGGCTTAGCCCTCTTAACTGGCTGCAGTTATAAAAATACCTAGACAGTTTGAAGTGAACATAGGCTCACTAGTGGGGCTGTTTCAAACTCAAAGGGCTGCTCCAAACCTCTTATACCACTCATATTTTGAGTGTTGTGCTTAGCATTGAGGAGGGAAGTCACATCTGCCCCAGCGTTTCCCTCTTCACCCTTCAGAAGGCCATCCCCTCCATTTCCAAAATTAAGCAAGTATGCAAGAGGGACCCAGATCGATGAACACTCATCAGCCTCGCCATCTGGCCCCAGTTTGTTTTCTTAGCAAATGAAGCTGATTATTGAGCAGGGTGGCTAATGGCATTGAAATCTACTGGGTTGCTGTTGCTTTACTTGGCCATCTGAATTTTGCAGAAAAATGTGTATAATGACAGGTATTGAAATAACCTCAGATGAAACCCATTCTGCGCACAAGTGTACTAACATAATAACTGATAATGCATGCAGGTGTTTTCAATCAGCTTTTAACAGCTTTGATACCACTGATTGAGGTGTGGCAAGTAGTTCAACATGCTTGAAAATATCAGCCTACAGAGAACAGTACAACTGCAGTTTTCTGTTCTTGGTGATCCAGAGCTATTGCGTCTCATCACTGGGAGCAGGACAGTGACTTCCCTTGACGCTACTGATACCACAAGTGGCCTTCTCTACTGGTCCTGCTTCTGTGTGTGCTATCCAAAAATGGCAACTTACAACTTCTTCCAAATACAGGCACTGTATTACCATGTTAGCTAGAAACAACAACAGCAACAACAACAACAGGACTAATAATAATGATAATGATAATGATAATGATAATAACAAACTGTATTTGTATGGCATCTTTCATAAAAGAATCGCAGCTGAAATCCTTTACAACAAAGACATCACAAGCACCAAGTGCTTCACACAAAATAAAAATATAATGAACATAAAGTCAAGGACAGAAAATGAACGTAAAACAAGATGGAGAATAAAACTCATTTGATAATAATAATAAAGGTACGATGAAAATAAGCATGAAAATAGAATAATCAGAATCTCTTATTCCTTTAATACAATGGCAGTCAGCAATTTGAGACTTAATCGACGAAAACTCAAGGAATGTTTTGCTTTGTATGCTCATTGGTGTCTAGGCCTCTGAAGCAAAACAAGCATAACAGAGTCTCCCATTTTCCCAATGGACACAGATCGGTTTGGATTGACCAAAATAGAAGCCCAAAGAAAGAAGAAGAAAAAATTCCAAAATTACCTGGATTACATTTTTCAACATATCAGATGCAACAATGGTTGTGTATCTCCTGTAATTTGAAAGAAAGGACTAAATTTTAAGAAATATAGTTAATTCAGAATGGGCTCTGCTTGAAGTTAACGTCAGAGATAATTGTTGTCTTGTCTAAATAGTGAAAATATTAAGCCAACTGCTAGTATCAAAAAAGAAATGTAGCCTGGTTTGGGTTATTATGTAGATTCAGTATTTCAGTGTGATAATAAACAATGTGTCTGTCATGTTAATGGAGCAAGAGGTCCCTCCCTATTGACTGAAATCCATATTACACACAACTCTAAACCCAACACAAATCACATTGAAATGTCAGATCCAGTTTATCTGATTTCTAGCAATCTTGCTTGCTAGTGTAATAAAATACTCTTAACGCTAAAAACTCAAAAATATAGCTTTTCTGAAAGCAAAGCAGATTCTACCTACTTTTGGGTATTCCTGACAGTGTTTCAGCTATTTTTTTCATTTAATCTTAGTCTTAGTCTGATTCGGGTATTGTTATAGTCACAGTTATCATTTAATGGCTTTAGTGCCATCATCTCGTTTTAGTCCTGGAAAAACAAATTTTGTCATAGTTTTTTTTTTTTTTTTTTCATGAATTTAACAGCAATTCATAATCCTCTCATCCAATATATACTGGATTACTGAAAAGTATAATACGTGTTGTATATAGAATACTAATAGCTTTATGTACCAAACAAAGTACCAGAAAAGCACCAGAATACACATAAGAAAAAATTCAGATTGATAGTTACGAAGAGAATCTTCCATTCATGTCATTCATTCATACAGCTGACATATCTGTTTTTCCTGCTGGTATAGAGGAAAATTTGGCTTAAGACTTTTCTCATCCTTTGTTGGAAGACTGCCTTTTAAATACCATACTTAATTCAATTGGCAAAATGCCCTTGAGATATTAGTGGGATGCAGAAATTAAATCTGAGATAAGTCTGATTATTCCACTTTTTGGAATACCTCAACCAGTGTGGGTGCCTTGATTTTTAATTTTTGCAACCAGGTCTAGAATGTTGAAAAATAACCACACAAACTGGCAGGCTTCTGTGCAATACAAACTGTTTCTGCTATATGACTAATATGACTAAGTACACCACACAGCTTTGCAGTGTGCCAGTCAGCAGCACACAATAGACAGTGTTGACATAATTCAATTAAAGATTTTCAGACATTTTTTTCCTTTTTGGTGATTTCCCCACATTTTTCCTTCCACATTTGAAATGTCAAATTCACAGCTGGACTGTGCATTTACAGGTCTCTCCTGTCACCCTAATGTTCCTTGATCCCCCCCAATGCATGCACCCAAAGCAACCAGTGTAAGTGTCACAGTCCAGCCTGGCACTTACCTGTTGCTGCAGCTCTTCAGCCACGCCCATACTTGCTCATCTGCACACCTAGCCTGTTAGACAGTTTCAGGGAGGGTATTTAAGCAGTGCTGACATTTTTTCTGGTTGGCAGATTGTCTATGCGTCATGCCAGACGTTCCTTGTCAACTTGATCTCTGGTTTTCGACCTCGCCTGTTCCTGACTACTCCATCCGTCAAATCCCTGTGTCTGCTGGTGTTTGGATCTCACCACCTCGGTGCTGTTGAAGAACATATTCCTCCTCCAAGAGTGGTTTCGACCATGCCGAAATCTGTCAGTGATTTCCACGTTCAATCCGCTCTCATCACAGTAACTCTGTCTGAGCTGGCTCTCTGCTCAGCATGGCACAGCGTTATCCTGGTTGTCCGTTTCCCTGTATTCTCCGTAAATTGGCTGGCACTGTAACTGGGTCTTCCACTAGCCTGTTACAATGTCACTCATGCAGAGACAAGTTCATGGTCCCACTATAGTGTCCTAACCATGAGCACTGGTGAACAAGTATTTTGCCCATGTGTCCTTTCTCCAGACATTTTTAAACTTTCAACAGCAACAAACATCCAGCTAGAAAGTCCAGGGGCATGGGAGGTCTGGCAGTTTTGGGTCCTAACCAGAATTATGACTTTATTAAAAACTCATAAACACGCCACACTGAAACCTATGATTCAAACACTCAGTGTCTCTTGGCTACATATAAGTTCACAGCAGATTGGTCTTTATTGTCCTGGCCAGCTGTGTCAAGTCAGTAATTTCAGTAGTTCCTGATGGGGACAGCTCTATTGTGGCTATTTCCTGGTTCTCAAGGAAAGATATTAGGCCCATACCTACTGACCACGTGCATGGCTTTTTAGATGCTCACACTAAAAAAGCCACTGGAGCTAGTGCAATCAGGTGACTGGTTTACCCCTGCAGACTTGAAAGACACTTTCATTACTTTGATGTTTCACTGGCTCTCAGACAGGGTTGGAATGGGCACCTCTATCTTGCATGAGTCTCAGGTCCCCTAAAAAAACACACAGACACATCAGGGCTTTGTTGTTTGTCTGCTTGTAGCATTGTTTAAGGTCAATCAGGTTCAGTTGATGTGACCTTGCCCAACTCACCTCCTGCAGAATGGTACTAGAGTGAGAGTGTGTGCACAGACTGAGCCTTGTAACCTTGTCACCCTGCTGTGGGTATGATGCAACACCAGAAAGGAAGGGCTGGCATGTCTGACCCGATTAGCAAAACCTGCACATGCAAATTTCAGTGTGCTGCTCTGCTAACTTCAAACTCTCTAACATTTTATATCATTTACATCATTAATACACTCTAACAGGCCCTCAAAACACCCTTTTCAGTCAGCTTCTTGGTGTGTGATCTCACAATCTGGTTTTGGTGATTTAATCAAGAGATCTATGTGTTTGTATTTTGGTCTTGGCTCTTATGACTGGTTTGAAGTGGGTGGTGCTCTGTTGTAAAGGTGATGTCACTCATGGGCACCAATCAGGATTTAGCATTTTTTGAATTACATCTGATGACAGTTGGCTGGTCTTTTGCTTGTGTTACCAGGTGTTTAAGTCTCAGTAAATAATGAATGTCTTTTTTTCCAAACTTTAGCATTTAGTGTTGCATTTCAAGTCATCAAAACCAGGCATTTATTTAATTGTAGAGCTACTCATACACACGCATACATTAGGTCAACATAAGGGTGAAGCAATGCAAATAAAATACACAACAGAGCTTCAAGGCCAATTATATTCGTCATGTAATTAAACTGTCCAGCAGTAATTTTATTATTGTTGTTTCCACCTCTAGCAGTGCTGATATCCAAAGTCCATTGTTCACTTTCTTTTTCCAAAATGTTCTCAACCCACATCTGTCAATTCCCAACAACAAAACTTTCCCTTCAACCAACAGAAATAAATTCAGTTTCCTTAAATTACCTCTCAACACCCAACCCCCTCAGAAACAACAACCCCTAAGAAATTAATTACTTTCAACGGTAGAAACTGCCCATCCCCCAATCGGTCTATTGACACCAGTCTGTGGCCCGTGCCCATACATTGTGTGTGTGTGTGTGTGAGGCACACTTACAGATGGTCAACAATAGAAAGCAGTCAAGCAGTCCAACCCCTCCCATTCAAAGTGGTTTCCTTCATCAGCTTCCTCTGTACCCAAGCCGCTTTTATAACCCTTTAACCCAGCTGCTTATTGAAACCGCCCAATGCGTTTTCAATTTAGGAATTCAAATTTAACAGCCTTGGCCATCACCGAGCACAACAAAAAAGGGCAGGATGTATTTAAAAAATGCAAACGGACACCCTTGCTGAAAACACATATGCTTTGTTGCAGTGATCTTGAATGTAAGACTACTGAATAAAAACCGCTTTAAAGTAATTTTAAGTAGCGTGAATATTACTATTTTTGCTAAAAGCAAAATTTTTTTTTTGCTTCATGCGTTTTTCTTTTTTCCCAGAATACAAAATTTTTCTTATTTCACAGAATAAAATTCCTTCCGTATACACACATGCATGCGGTATTGAGCTATGCAAAAGTCCCATAGGCTACTCTTCCAGTGGCATTCCAGGTAAAGCCATTTATCTATGCAGTGTTAACTAGTTTGTTTCTTGACCCAAAATAATGTTTCTTATTAAAAGACACAAAAATAATGGTAACAAAAAATTTGAAACATTTTGTTTGTTTGTCTTTTTTTTCTTTTAAGTCCTTTCATAAATAGTTTGTCCTTCTTTTGCAGGTGTCTAACAGCCTCTGACTTACAGTACAATTACTTAACGTAACTCTTCTTTTGAGTTTGGCTGCTTTTTGAGTTTACCTTTTGTTGGCAAATTTAAATAGAATTGAAATCTTACTAAATCTGGTGACCTTATATGCATATGTTTTTTTTTTTTACTGCTCATTCCTAAAACATCCTGCCCTAAACTAAAATTATTCAGCAACTAATTCTAAAATCTATCATTAACTTTTTCCAAATTAAACAGGCATCTGAACCAAAATGTGTTATTTTAGTTATATCAACATCTGAACTCACATTAGAAATGGACAGATACTAATATGGCTATGAAACAAATAAGGAACTCATTAAAGCCTACTCCATCTTCATTTAACCAGTGGAAGTCAAATGTAAACAGCTTTTCAGAAAAGGAAACTTGAATTGATACAGAGATATCTGATTGGTTAAAACAGCAAAACACCAAAAAATAGCATGACGTGATTGGTGGAGACGCAAGCATCACTTTCCTGTTCCTGTTTGAATGATGCATCTGTCAGATGCCAGGGTCACTGGGGCCCCACTCATAGCAGAAGACTGCCAAGGAAACCTCTTCATCCGTTAAAATACCGTGAGGCCCTGTAACTCAAGATCAATAGCTCTGAGACAGGATGTGATGTAGTTTTCTAGTCAGCTGATGCACACGGTGTGAGCAAACAATAGCAACAATACCAAGCGCACGTGCTCCATTGTTGTAGTGAAACTGAGACATAAGCCCTTTCCCCTGGGGCTTCCTTCTACCTCCCATCTGTCTTTGTTGTCTTCGATTGGTAGACAGCATGTGGCTCCAACGATGTCTGAAGCTATGTCAAGACCACTGACAATGTTGTGGTTTAAAAAGCACTGTCACCAGATTGCATTCACACATGTGGCTGAGGCTGTGCTGCTTAGATACTCTGGGACTATTTCATCAGAGAAATTCATTTCTCAAGTGAAATAGCATGGTTATTGTTACTGCACTTGGATGTTTGACCTTCATTGTGCAGAATGATATATGTACAGCTTGACACTGGAAGGTTTTTTCACATTCACCTGCTGAAGGAGGATTTCACAATATCACATTTAGTTTCAAAACCAGTCACAGTCCAGTGTGCAACTTACACTAATGTGATGTGCACATTCAAAACCCTCTGCACATATGCTGAGAATAGACTTTTCATTGAAGAGACATCTTGTGTCAGGCAACTGAAATTAAAGGCATAGAATCTAGATTTTTCAATGATGTAGAAATAATAGATGTAATTTTAAGAATTTTTAGAAAAGTAAAGTATATTTATATGTCTTAAATATCTGGAAGGGATCTATAACATATCTTTCATTCTAAATATGTTGCTTCAGTGTGCAATATTTTAAATTTCTTTCATGCCTGAACTATATGTTATGAGACATCTCTCAGCCAACAGTTTCAAGCTACTTTAAAGTTTAGATTGCACCTTTATGATGTCATGGCAAGATTTTCTGCTTACAGATTCTGTTTCACAAATTGAAGTTCCCGGTGAAGCAAGTGAAGTTCAATTAAGCTTGACCTAAATTAGCATGGAAATGCATCTAAACAAATTACACTGGTACTGTTCAGGCTTATTTCCACACTTAAATTAGTTACTTCAATCAAACACAGTGAAATGTGACAGTACTGTATGTATTCACTCGGTCTTCGACTGTGAAGAATGTATATCCGTGTGTACCCTGAAAGGTCATTTTAATTTTAGGGCTGATGGAGGTACTGCTACTTAAAGTTTTCAGCTTTCTCCGTTGAGTAAGCCAATATTTGTTGTGTATTCTTTATCCACACTGGAGTCTATTTGTGACTTTGTTAAATGTAGATACTGTATGTGGAAAATGTTCCAATAAATAATCTAAAACATACCAGTGGCACAATCCAGACCTTAGTCTGAGCTATAGGGTCATAAACTTATTCTATTGCAGGGAATTGTATCTCTCCATCCAAATTGTTTCAGTCTGATTTGGCAAGGGCTGAAGATGTCTGCAGTAGATGTCTGCCATCACTCTTTTACAATGAACCACAATGGCAAGAACAAAACATTTGAAAAGCAGCAGCAGCAGCAGCAGAAGTCCAGAAATCATTGTGAATGTTGGCTGTTGTCACTTCTCTCATTGTAGAAACCTTGATTCACTCAAAGCATATATATATAAATATTAACAACAGGCTACTGTAGGATCTTAACAGTATAATAAAGTTTAAATTTAAAGTTTAAAATTTAAATTTTCACATAAGTCAACCAATTTCTCATCTCAGTGAAGTCATGTTGCATCCAGTCCGACCACCTCACTACTAAAATAAGTGCAACGTATTGTGGATCATTGATTTTATTCACGGTAGAAGGAAAAATAACAAGAATACACAGAACTGAAGAAGTCGATTTTCACCCTGCTCTGACCGGACTGCGCCGAAGTGGACAAACACAAAGTGCTGCTCTCCTCCTAGACAATAAACAAGTAGCATAATCCAACCTGCTCCTGTGGTTTACTGAACAAAGTAACTGTGGTTTTATCAAAGTCGTTACCCTGTTATCCCATTTTGTGCTGAATTTATATTGTATGATCTTTTCTTTTTGTGTTAATCGCATGATGCCAGCATGCACACAGGTGTTTTCAGTCAGCACTAGCTGGCATCTCCTCTTTGGCTGTTGAGTGGACAGCATTTGATTTCTTTCTGTTAAACCATGTTACCACTAACGTGTCAATTTATTTGATTTTCATAGCCACAGGATTGGATTTCTGCACAACCAACAAACTAAGATGAGTTAGCTAGCTTGGTTATTCATGTTTAACTCATGTTAATATGCAATCTAATCAAATGTCCGTGATAAAATGTGATTCTCCAGCAGTTTGTTGTAAAATCCAAAGTACCAGGTTCTATTTTGCCATTTGTTGCGGAGCTATTTCAAGTTTTGTATGATGTGTATGTTGCTTTTCTCCCCATCTAGGGTGGGGATCATTGTTTCATAGTGATGAGACACAGAGGTGATTATCATGAGAAAACATCCAATTTGGATTACATGCAGATGATCTTTACTTACCACACCAAATATATCCTTTCTCTGTTATTAAACATTGAGGTGCTTCATTGGTATCAACCCCAAGAGTGGAACAAAGGCCAGCAATGGGGATGGTGGTGTCCAAGAAGCAACTGTTGATCTGCATTTGGCTGTCCTCTTAAAAAAAACTAATGGACTCTGAGTGGAGCTTTAGGCCACAACACATCTCCATACAGGACCTCACTTTCACAAAGGAACAGCCCACACTGCAACCAAAAAGAAAGTGAATTCAGGGTACATGGATGGGGACATGCAGATTGAGAACCTGTTAAGCATGAGGAATGGTGGTTTTCTAGATTTTGTTTTATGTACTCTACAAAAATGAAATTATTTTTGTCAATAACTGAATGTGTTGGATACTGTATTGACTTCAATGAAAGACATTTTTAGTAAGGCCATCGCTTGTCCAGGTCATTTCTGTGCAAGCAATTTTCAGGGTTTTCTTTCTACATTCTACAGTTCTACAATACATTTTATAGTAATGAACTAGTTAAAATAAACTGGTGCCTACAGTAGGAACATTAAAGTAACAGTATCATGCAAGCTGACAGTATTATGCAAAAGATAAAAATTCCACAGCACAGTACAATATTTTTTTACTGTAATAAACTGTTGTTATAGATTGCAGTAGGTACACTGTAGAATAACAGTGTCATGCAATAGGGCCATTTTTTAGAGGTGAATATATATGTGTGTGTGTGTGTGTGTGTGTGTGTGTGGAGATATATATATATATATATATATGGATGGAAGGAAGTCAACCAATAACAATAACTCTTAATCCAGTAGTATATATTACTGTGAGAAGTTATGACGGACATATTTAATTTCAAATGTATGTACAGCATTTTTCCTGTGAAGGTCTTATCTGGGACCTTTCCTGTCCTCCATGTCTTTGACACACATTCTCTTGCTTGGTGCAACAGAAACACCAGAACACTTTGGAGGTAGTGCTAAAACATGCACTGTAAAATATCACCTGATTGGTGGCCACGGAGGGTGGATCACTTCAAGCAGATACATTGGTCATAACACTCCTGAGAGCTCCCAACAACCAGCAGCCGTTTATATTACTATAATATGCGCCAGAATGTATGCATTATACATCGGTCTTGTGTGTGTGTGTGTGCGTGTGTGTGTGTGTGTGTGTGTGTGCGTGTATCAGAAAGCTGTTTTAAAAGACTTTGTGGGTGTTGTCTTGCTTATTACCATATGTAATGTATAATGTCTGCTATTGTATGTAGTATGTCTTGCTCTTTCATATAGTTATTTATTTCAGTTTATCCTGGTATCCTTTTGTGTATATCAGCTGACGTCTTAACTGCCACAAAGTCCCCAGAAATATCAATCACATGGCTTTACAATTCATATTTTTTTCCAAGTTAATATTACCTTTCTCATCCCAAAATGCAGAAGTAATAATGAGCAGAAGCATCAATCCTACTTTCTGACACTTTACGCTTGAAGAAGAATTTTCATGTCAGGCAATAACCGCTAGTGAGCCTCAGCGGCACAAGCTCTGGGCTTGCGCCTACACCAAACCCTAATGGGATAGATCAGCTCTTGCATAACTGGGGGCAATCACTCACTCCGTCTCCTCTCTGACAGGACTCAGTTATGGCTTCTGGGTAATATCATTTCTGTTATCTTAAGATATCAAATTTCTGTCTTTATTGGCAAAGACCTTAGCAAATGGGGGATATTTTGCTCGCCTTGGCAAGACAGTGGATGAAAAATGAAAGCATTTTTATCCACCTCGCAAGCTCTGTTCAGGATGGAGTTCTCAGGACTTTGGTGACATTTTTAGGGCATCAAAATATTTTACAGACTTTGCTATCATCTAGCTTTTGTTAGAGTATAACCTACAAATTCTACCTGAGAACTTTTGTTGAGATCTTCAGAGGGGTTTTTTCCACAATGCTTCATGCTCTCTTCCTGTTCAATGTACATTTCAAATACTAATTTGCAATATATAAGATTACCCTTACCCTAACCCAATTTAAGATGCATTTATAAAACAAGTTTAGAAATTTGTCACTGTCAGCTGTATATTCCATCATGAATAAAACAATGCCATCTGCAATTTCATTTCTAATCCTTCTAAATCAGATAGCCGCTGTCAGCGAGTATCACTCTGTTGTGCAAGCTCAACAGTGGTGTTGTACTATTTTCATTTTAACTGAATTGCTGTGAGTATCATACACATTAAACACAGAAAATGCCCTGGGCTGGGTTATTTTTTTACATTGTGTATTTACTTGAGGGTTATGCATTTGTTATAATGTTCAGAATAATACACCAATATGTACCATTACAGGTTAAATACTAACAGTGCAAGCTACATGGACTTAGCTCGTCATCTTTTTTCTCCTCAAAGCCAAGTGACACAGAACTGCAAGATGAATTGCCACTAATTATGTTGCATTGCAACACACTGTGTGCATGTCACTTTTTGGAAAACACTTGTGTTTCTTTTTAAAGCAACAGAAGGTGATCACATCATGTGTTGATTCTTTTTTTAACCCACAGCCCTTGTAGCATTTCTTTATTTTCATCAGCACAGATTACATGACAGTCAACAACAACAAATAAGAAAAAAAAGAAAAGAATCAAAGCCCTCAAAGAAAAGTTATCATGAGAAAATATTAACACCACTGGTATTAACACTGTGATGAAGCCTGATACAACGATCAGAAGATTTTTAGTTCGACAAAAAATTCCACTGATGTCAGATCTACTGCTGTGTATGAAATCTGCTGTGTTAACTGTGAAAGCACTCTCTCTACACTTCTGTTGGCAAGCCAGGGTGATGTTTCCATGTAAGGCTGGGAGAGCATAACAGAGAGACTCAGTGTATTGGAGCAGCACAGGAAATATGCTGGCACTGGACTAATGGTGGCAAGCAGCAGCAGTTCTACATGTGTGCTACCCTGTTGATTTTTAACCCACTTTAACATTCCTACTAACGTATTATTTATTTACTTATTTATTTATTTCTTAATGAGACAGCATGAGATTGAAGTAACAAAGGCTGACAGACTTTCTCCTTGCTCTCATGCTCTTTTGTCACTTTTTCAGAGGATTTTGTGGGAATCATGAACCTCCCCAGTATAACCAGGATTCCCTCTGATATTTTAAAACTCACAGGAGCCATGGACCCAACATCAGTTCCCAATGGAGATCATTCAGCATGGTTCTCCTCTGGATAAATGGCATCTAGACCAACAAGGGCTGAGAAAAGGGACAGACTCAACTCAGTATACCACTTAGAAGACAAGGCTTCCCCTTCTTTGAATTATGTTTGTCAATGTAGAGTCCCTCAAAAAGGTTGATGAACTACAGGTAAATGTCAAGTTCCTATCAGAACATAGGAATGCCTGTCTTATTGCCTTGACTGAAGATGTGGCTCAAGCAGCAGGACCTGCCCCCCAGTTTGGAAATTGATGGCTTTCGAGTACCGCTGCGACTTGATAGGGACTCAGTAGTGACTGGGAGCTGCTCACTTGGAGTGGGATTGTGTTTATATGTCAACAAACACTGCTGCAACACAGCTGTGAATCTCTGCATATTGAACTTTTGTCTGTTTCTCTATGACCGTTTCTCTACCAAGAGAATTCCCACAGATATTTGTCATACTTGTGTATTTCCACCCGAAGGCTAATTATAACACCACAACACGGCCTATTGTGGAAACAGTGAGTGCACAGGCTACAGAATATTGCACTGGAAATGCCTAATTTTGATATGGGCAACATCAATCTCTGTAAGCTTGGAAAGTCACTTAACTTTAGTCAATATGTCGGTTGTTCTACTAGGCACATGCAATGTTTGGACATTGGTTATGGTTCGATTAAGGGAGCTCAGAAATCTTTGTGTAGAACTCCTCTTGGCATGTCCAATCACAATATGGATTATTTGGCTCCGATAAATAAATCTGTCCTGAAGCAAACAAAACCTGAGGGACACTTTGTCCAAATGTTGCTACATTTGCAGAGACTGGGATTTATTTAATGATGTTTGCTCCGATTTGGATGAACTTACTGAGACTGTATCTGCATCCATAGATTTTTGTGAAGAGTTTGTAATCCCCAAGAAATCAATTTCTTTTTTCCTAATGACACACCATGGGTGTCCAAATCTGTTAAACCCACAATTATTCAGAGCAATATTAGTGTTAACCAGGGGTATGATACTCATTACAGGGCACTGCAGACGCAAGTTAAGAAGGAACGTAAACTTGATAAACTTAATTATAAGGACAAAGTAGAAACCCTGCTGAGCACTGGTAATTCATGCCCAGCATGGGAGAGCGCAAACTCCATGATAGACATGCAAACTAACAAGAGTTCCTTTTCCCTTGGTGGCAAGATGGACTCGAAACTTACTAATGACCACAGCATTTATATGAACGCTTTAACACTTGAGCATACATTTCAGCAAGGAACTGTCTGTGTACAGAAAAGCTCAGAACATTTCTATACACAGAGTGAGATACATGCTGACAGGGACAAGGTTTTAAATATCTTCAATGGAGTGAAGGAGAGAAAAAGTTGTAGTCCAGATAATATTGGTGGTCGACTTCATAATAACTGTGCAGAACCATTGCCTGACATATTTTCCTTCATCTTCATGAAGTTACGTCATCTCAGTTGGGTTTCTTGTTTCCAGAAGGATTCGGTGGTTATACCTTTGCCCAAGATTAAATCACCAAAAACACTAGAGTCAGTGTGGATGGTTGGTGTACAAAGTGCAGGGCTGTGACACCAGAATTCGCATCCAGACTGCGGTTAGGTTCAAGCAACAAAGCAGGTAACATTTCAGTTAAGCTTAAGGAAGGATTGTGATTGTTGCTGATGTTTTTCTGTATTAAAAACCATAACTTGAACCACCAAGATCATGATCTTAACCAATTGCTGTCAGTGCCTAAACATAACCATCAAATAGTTGTGTGCTGTCATCACAATGAGCGCATTGTGTCTTGCAAGATAACCTGTTTTGGTGGAAAACAAATGAAATACGTCACTAGTAAACATACAGTCAGTATCAACATTTTTGCGACTTTCCAGGTACATTAATTAAGAACACTTCCTCATTATGTTAATACAAAATGTAATTCAGTCAGCATTCCATCTCCTTCAAAACATATTTTGTGTTGCTAATTAGTAGTATATAATGTAATTTCTAGGAGACAAGACCCCTTGTTTATGAAAACCTTCGAGAAGATTATAAAAGCTTTTGGATGCCACTCAGACAAAATTGGATCCACTCCAATTTGCTTAAAGGGCTGTTAAAGAAGCCAAAGGCACCTGACTTAATATGGTTCTGGATCACCTTGGTGGTGCAAAAGAATTTTGTACATTTTCTTTTTATTGACTTCTCCACTTTTAATTGTGTCCAACCTCGCATTTTAGCAGATGGACTTACTGGCATCCACAAAATTGACCCAGGATTAATTTGTTGGTTGGTTGACTTTTTAACTGACAGGTCTCAAAAGGTGAAAGTCAATGCCATTTTATCTCATGCTCTTTTATCTTCCACCAGTTCCTCCCAGAGACAAGCATTCACACTACTTTTACTGCTGTTGTATACAGATGAGTGTCAGTGTCATTATCAGGGCAGACATATCATCAAGTTAGAGCATGATTCCGTTATTGTGTCCCTGCTCAGTAATGAATATGGTCCAGTGGTGGATGAATTTAGTGACTGGTGCAAACTCTCCATCTTGGACATGAATGTGTCTAAAACAAAAGATATTACAATTGACTTTAAAGCCTCTCCAGACTCTTCCTGCTGTTATTTTATCTTACGGTAGTGTGTTCCATAGCTTTGGGGTGTAATTGACAGAAGCTGAATACCGGATTTTCTTGTGGCTGTTGCTGGGAACCTCCAATAAACCAGCAGCAGATGTTTGCAGTGTTTTTGAAGGCAAATAGTGAACAGAGGAGTTAGCAATGTAGCTTGAGCCTACCCCATTATGGTCATTTGCAAGGAAGAGGTGCTGTACAGATACAGTACAGTTGTGTGTGAATTGCAATGACTGATCAAGAAATCATGCTTAATCATATCGAACGCTGCACTTACTGTAGGTTTAAGATGAATTGTGACATAAATTTTATCAGAATTTAGTCTGAGGGTACTGATTATTTTAGTAAGGGTAGTTTCAGTGCTGTGGTCTGCTTTAAATTCCTCCAGGATATTATTTTCTTTAAGAAAATCGATAGTTGTTTTTTTTTTTCTTCCAGTATTTTACTGATGAATGGAAGGCTGGATATCGGCCAACAGTTGATTAGTGAATCACCATCAAGGTCGGGTTTCTTTAGCAACGATGACAGCTGTTTTGAAGGCATCTGGTAAGATGCCTGTTTGTAGGGATGTATTTATACTCTTCAGGTCATGACTTGAAACACTGTCAGACACCTGCTTTAAAAATGCCGTAGGTATAGGGTATAGGGTCAACAAATAAGGTAGAGAGTTCAACTAAGTGACATCCTTGCAGAGCTCAATTAATGTAATACAGGAGAATTTTCATGGTTACATAAAATGTGATAGATCTATTTTTACATTAAAAACAATGCAAGTTATTCACAGTTTGATGCAGAGAACTGCGGATGGGTGGGGGCAGCATTGGGTTGCTGGTCAACATTGGAGAATAATATTCTAGAGTTTCCAGCATTCTCCATAATAATCTTGGAAAAGTAATCCTTTCTTGCTAGACTTATTGCTTTGTTTTACACCGTCGTGGCTTCTTCTCATCAATTTTTGTCTCAGATAATGGAGAGTTACTCTTGACATCCATCAACTCAGACCCCCCTTTGTTGCTGCCATTGTGGGAACTTGTAAGTCACCTGGTAGAGAATGAGCAGTTTCAACCATGAGTTCATTGGCCTCACAGTGGATCCAATCAACTTTGGCTTGAAAGCACCACCCTGCTACCCTGACACCCCCGAGGTGTCCTCTCTGTCCTCACAGGCCCTCAACAATGAGATGACTCATCCACAATCTGCTGTACAACAACCGAAACCAAATTCTACCCATTACATTCATCTTTTTCTTATGATGAAAACAAAAATGATGGCCTGGTGGTAAAGCTGGGACAAAGGTCACAGGAAGACGGTGTCTCCAAAATCATTAAAATTCATCCTCTAGTGATCATGAGTATCCACAGCACATTTCAGGGGAATCTGGCCATTCATTCAAGATACATGTTATGAAGTGTGGGCCAAAGAAAATTGTGACTTGACATTGGCAAAAATCAGAGGACAACAAAAATTTGCTAGGTTCAAATACTTTTCAGAGCTGTTTTTACAACTTTGTGTTTGAAATTGCAATTTTCATTGGTGAATTTTTTTTATTTTAATTTAGGAGGTGTCCATTTTTTGAAACTCAAAATACTGTATGTGGGTGTTTTTAACTGTTTCTGTCCCTTATTATGCCCCATTATGTTACCCTCTGTTATGTTTACATCTTCAGGATAAGTCAGGGAAAGTAGCATCTGCCATTGATTGGAAAGTACACATCTTATCTTGACCAAATATAAATGAATTGTGAGTTATTGCAGCTGCTGTGACAGACAGGGACAGAAAAGAGAATAACTATAAAAATAACTGAACAAAACTGAGGGACTGATTTAAAACCAAAAGAAAAACAACAGTCAAATCAACACATCACAATGTCCCTTATTATGCCCCATTATGTTACCCTCTGTTATGTTTACATCTTCAGGATAAGTCAGGGAAAGTAGCATGAATTTGTAATATGTAGTGGAATACCTGTATTGAAAATATTCATTAGGCACAGTGTGCTTTTCTTCTGTAATAGCCTTATGTTGCAAAGCAATATCAAGTAGCCTGATATTACTGCATGCACCATAAAACTGAGATAAGAGATAGAGATAAAGATTAATGCACAGGGGCCCAAGAGATAAGACTATATTAAATAACTGTACAATTATCACAATTAGGTCTATATTATCATCACCACATGTGTAAAATCTACTGTATATACGCTGTGCTCCGAGTCTATGTTCCATCATGTCAGGGCGAGAACAGAACACACTCCTCTGAGACTAATTTGCCCCCCTACTATAGCTAATTATATGCTGACAAAAACACAGCTGGCAGAAATGCATAAAGGGACAGTAATGCTCTGAGCCAGAAAACTACTGTGTAGATAAAAAAAAAAAACATTAGACCACACCTTGAAACTGCGATACAAGTGTAAAAGCTTGTGCACTTCCTTCGAGCAAAAGCATGAAAGCATGCTTCATAGTATCATATCACCAGAGCTTCTGGGCTTTTTGCTCTTAATGTGAGAAGCCACACGTGCCAGGATCCAGGGCTGAATCGAATATGAATATTTTAACACGTATTACGTATGTACTTCTGTATGTATATTTCATCGTGTATGAATTTCTGATCTCTCTGCATTCTGTATAGCTGAAAGTGATTAGTATGCATGACTGTGAACATCAAAACTGACACAAATAACTAGTAAAAATAATGACTATTTCTCTATCTGCTTACTGCTATCTGCTCAAGAATACAGAACAAGATATAGAATCAGTGATCTCACGATTTAATAGGTCTGTTCACTCATCTTGTGGCCATCATGGTATTTGGCAAGGTTGGAGTTCTTTCGGTGGAGTGACACCCTTTGATGTCTCCCTGCTTGTTATTTAGGCCTAAACACCTTGAACTCCTCCAGGGATAAATAAGTTCCTCAATCCTCCCCTCTCATGCTGCCACAGAGGTTAAATTATATACAGATCTAGTTCTACTTCCTCTCATCATAATAATATGCTTTGCATGGCTTTTCCACTTCATCTAGAATCATGGTAATCCCTATGCCTCTGTGTAATTATCTCTCCTCTAGGCTGATCTCAGTGCTCCTCACCTGCTCAGCCTAGTCACATTACCTCCTCACTTATATCTATGACTCTTAAAGCTGCTGCCAAGGGTCCTCTTAACTCACCCCGCAACTTTCCCCTTTGCACGCCCCTCCCCCAACACATGCCCTGTCTCTCCTATTCCCCTGTTTCTCACTCTATCCTTCAAGAGGATTGTGATTAGCAGAGAAAAAAAAAAACAGTGCTTCATGGCAAATTTGTATTACGGGTACATCCCTCATTAATTTTCCAACCATTCTAATAAGTGGAATGAAAAGAAAATAATGGAAATATAATTTGCTCAATTGACAAGGAGTCATTGGGTACCTTGGGGGACAGGGGCTGTTCGTTTCTGTCATACATATTATCATACTATTCTGCCCTATTCTTGTAGCTGACACTAACTATTACTCCAAGAGAAGATTTCCTTTTTTCTAAAGCTCAGTTAATTCCTCCTCCTCCTCCTATCCAATGGAAAAGAAAGATTTAATTTTTCTGATTAAGAAATGCCCAACAAAACTGAAATGATGGACACATTGAGCATTGTTGCAGATTTTGTGTTGGATGGAATATTTCTGACAGTAATTTTTGTTTGTTACTCCAGGGTTATATTTTGCCCACATACCGCTTTCAATAGCTGTCAAAAATTCAGTAAATTTCACAGTTTTCATAGTTGTTTCTTTCTTTCTTTTCTTTTTTTTTTCTTTAGGAAAAATACATCCAGTCACTAACATTTTAGCCCCTTCCCTTTCCTGCAAAATTAGCCTAACTCAAAGTAAATTGACAGCTGTTCTTAGAGTACATGCAAGTTTTATTCCCAGAAGTCAGAATCACAGTAAGTGCTACTAGCATTGAGTTATAGAAGTTTGAACGTACTGAAAAGGAAGGTTTCTATTTTCACCTAAATATTATTATTATTATTATTATTTTTACAAGTTATTGCCTATGGATGACTATATCTGGGCCTTATTAGCTGGAAAGCACAATGGGACCACAGCATGAAGCATAAAAAAACTTGTAATAAAAATAATACCAAAGAAAATGAACATTTTGTGTATGTTTTTCCAACGGTATGTAAGGGGATCTTCAAAAAAAGGTAATTTAGTGTATTTATCTAGGGAAACATCTATATTTATATTCAGGAAGTCTATATTTAGACCATCTATATTCATATTTTGGGCATATATACTCACATTTAGGCTATGTAGATTTATATTGAGGCCATTTAATGTACTTATTATTTCAAATCCCATTGAATATCCCTATTTGCACTGAAGTCCTTGATGTGAGCATAAATTACTAACTGAAGCAGCATATTATCATTTTTGAAATTTCATTTACTATGCAAAGTGCCAGTCATGTGCACAATCATTTGCAACTGGCTGGATCTTTACATGAAAGAAGAGAGAGGCTGTTCCTTTCAACATTGTTGGTTGTTGTTGGATGTGGAGATGACATGGAAGATCTTAGTTGGTCAAATGAGTGCAGCAGCCATCTTGAGACCAACATGTTGCCTATGTGTACATGTTTACTTATTGTATTTAATGTTTTTGTCAGAGTGTTATCAATCGGTGGATTTCTATGAGACTTCATGGGGGAGTTGCTTCAATTTGATAAGCACCTGTTTGCTATTGGCATTGATTGTACCTGACTGGATCTTGAAATGGTTTGCATGAATTGAATCACAAGAATCTTAGCTTTCCAACGATATACAGCATGACTACAAACGTGAATGTAACATTTATGTCAATAGACGGGTGGACTGGGCAACCCTTAAGATGTCGCTAGAAATGTTATCTATAAGTCTCACAAGTATTAGCTAGAAAGATGATGTAAATACTGTACAATATTCCAGGAAATTCAAGGGGCCCCAGCTGCAGAATTTGGTGACTGATTTAAGCAAGTAACTTTGTTAAAGGCAAACTGTGTCTGTAACTTTTCAGTTATCCATAATTTTGTGCAAAAAACTTTTGGTGTCTTCAAACAGTCAAGTTTAATTTAATGGTCCTGGAGGTAATTTTCATTACTTAGGCACTGAATACTGTGTCATACCGAGAGGTGACTAACAGTGCCTGGGGAATGGAGTCAGCAATGACTGGCTGGACTGGAGGCAGAGAGTCTCCAGACAGAGATGGAGTTTAAACTTGGACCCCTCGAAAGCATCTGCCATTGATTGGAAAGTACACATCTTATCTTGACCAAATATAAATGAATTGTGAGTTATTGCAGCTGCTGTGACAGACAGGGACAGAAAAGAGAATAACTATAAAAATAACTGAACAAAACCGAGGGACTGATTTAAAACCAAAAGAAAAACAACAGTCAAATCAACACATCACACATCACTTCCAAAGTGCTCCTCAGCCCCTGAATTACTAAAACTAAGAATATGATTTTAATTGACACAACAACTGTTTTTACTGGAATTCTTCACACTATATGTGTACCATATGTGTATGTCACAACCTTTACAGGAAACTCATCTGCAAGACTTGAGTCTCTTGAACGGCTTCGGGATGTCTGCTGTTGACCGTTTACAACAATATGCTTGTAAATGTGTTTGTGGTGTAAAAGTTTCCAGCAGCCTTACGCACCACTGTGGTGAAGAAGGTCTCTCAGGGATAACACAAAGGCCAGAGGTGTTAATTATTCTACAGATCAGCAATGTCAGCACAGCTCTCTCATTGCTCCTAATTGTCCCTCTGGGGGTGCTCAAGTCCTCATTATGGGAGCACTTTATGTCAATAACATCAACACCATGGTTCATGTTATTTTGCTAAAAACTTTAGTCACATTTAGACATTTTCAAATGTTTTAATGTCTGTTTCATTTATTGGTGAGTCTCATTTTACTCATTCTGAATGATGACTTATAGGTGTGTATGTGTTAAAATGAACCAAAATTAAAATGTAACATTTAGCAAAGCCTCTTTTCTGATGCCAGTTTTGCTGACTGAAATTAAAAAGTGAAGAATATGCGAAAGAAAGAAAGAAAGAAAGAAAGATTTCCCATGAAAACAATAGCCACAAATCCAGCGGAGACTGCTGAATTATTCTTGGCAGATCTTTCAAGTAAAGAAAAATAAATATTGGAATGTGCTCCTCTGCTTCTCCCTATCATGACTCAACAAGCGAAGAGAGGGAAGCTCAATATGGCGCCTTGAGACGCACGGTTTAGTTCTTTGCTTTCTACTGCGTGGAATCAAATCTCACTAACACAACCTCGAACCTCCACCTCATCACGGCACCAAACAGGAAATTCACTGTCTCATACCTACAAAATTCTTATTTTCTTACTTCTTATCAATCATTGAAATTCATTCGAGCTTTGTATTCCCATTTTGGTTGAAAAAAACATTGTGAACAACCACTGAGTGCTTCTGACATTTGGAAAAAACACCTCTGCTCATTAAGGTGAGTTATTAATATGATTGGTTGGACCACAAATAGAAGCAGTAGTCTTTGTTACCTGGTAAGGTGCTGGAATTGTGACAATATTGTGTTAGAAGGTACTTTGAGGGAGTGGTGCTTTTTGCAGGTAGACAGTTTGACATATAACAATAGTCTCAGTTGTGCAGAAATTCCACACCATAGTCCACTGCTCTTGTTTAATAAAGCCCTGACAGTGACATTCATATTATCAGCCATTCCTATATAAAACAGGGACTTTTTTTTTTTTTATCAAAATGCCATTTGTGCAGATCTCTAAATTTGACAAAGAAATATTAAATATATTGTAAATGACAGATTGTATCAATTCAGATGTCAATTTTTATGTTAAAAATGTTCTGTTCATATAAAAGGAAATGGTAATACACAAAAGTGGCTGACAGAAACAAGAATTTGTTATTGCAATTTATCAACAGCTCAACACTCTATCAATCGACTTGTCAACAGTAATTATTCTGCTGCCATCATTTTCGGATTCTAACAAACTGTTCACATTCAAAATTACTGACAGGGTATTTTTTCCTGTTTCAGCAACACTGGGCTAGGCTGCTGGCTTACTCATATTTTCCCTTGATGCATATCTACAGTTTCAAAGGCATTCTTCTCAAACCATGCATTTGACAGAATCGTTTATTAAAATGTATGATTGCTCGGTCCGTCCTGCATTGAAATGACTCTCATTGCTCATCCAGATCACATCAAGATAACATGAAAAATAAATGTCAATAGCCTCTTGTCTATTAAAGCAAAAGACTATTCAACATTAATTTGAAATGAAGCTACAGACACTAAGCAACTTCTCTACAATATACAGCTGGCTCTGGTTTAGACTGAGGATATAACCAGATATCTTTCCTTTGAGGGCTGACCAATGGTGTCTGTCAAAATGACTGTTATCTATTACAGTGTGAATTCAGATGACTAGGTAAGATGAAGCTTCAAAAGATATAAACCTTTCATGCAAATTACAATTCATTTAGATACAAAACAAACACTAATATATAACCACTAGAACAAGTAAGGCACAATGCAGATAAAGCAAAACACATCTGTGCAATGTTGATATGAGTTGTTCATCTGAATGATGGATGCTGGAACAAAGGTGTTTTTATACCATTTTAGTTCTACTCCATGGGACTAATATTGAGAAAGAGATGTTTTTATTCTATTTAACTTCATTTTTCACTCTATATGCCTATTAATTCCAACCCATACATCATGTGAGTCCTTGACTTGCCCTAAAATGGTGTTACTATACACATCCTAATGTGTAGATGTGGAAAAAATCATTTATAGCAATTATCTGCCAGTGGGTTATTTTTATCCATGTAGACGGTGAGCCAGAGTATCGCTGCAGGTCATACAGAACCCACTTGTATGTAATTTTTTGCGATTTATATTACCATCACTATATTACATAACCATGCAGATATTTAATACGGACGATACAAACAATCCATGTGCTCACAGGGAGCTTTATGATCCTGTGCTGTAGAGCAGACTAAATACTACAGTGTAAATGTGTGCACTCAAATACAAACAACTGATTGAAAACAATGGAAATGTCAGCCAACTTGGTCACACGGTTACACAGTCTGAGGAATTATGCTCATGTTGGACAAACCTGCCACCCGGGATTTGTCATGGGCACAGACTTAGATGAAGAAGACCTGAGTTCCAGTCCCATCACTAACCTGAAATTACTGTCTATTTTTTATTAGGCGTAACCATGACCTCTAACAAATTATCAGATTATAAGAATGGAAAAATGTTGTCATCCTGCCAATGCACTATAAGTTTTTTTTTTTTTTTCACTGCAAACATTTTGACTTGTCATGGACAAAAAGGGGGCGGCACGGTGGCGCAGCAGGTAGTGCGCGTGCCTCACAGCAAGAAGGTTCCCGGTTCGATCCCGGGGTCAGGCGGGGGCCTTTCTGTGTGAAGTTTGCATGTTCTTCCCGTGCATGCGTGGGTTCTCTCCGGGCACTCCGGCTTCCTCCCACAGACCAAAAACATGCTCACTAGGTTAATTGGTGACTCTAAATTGCCCATAGGTGGGAGGTGAGAGTGAATGTGTGTATGTATGTTGCCCGGCTGTGTGGCGACCGGCTCAGGGTGTACCCCGCCTCTCGCCCATTGACAGCTGGGATAGGCTCCAGCCCCCCCCAACCCCGAAAGGGATACAAGGGGTATAGAAGATGAATGAATGAATGGACAAAAAGGGCTGTTAACACAAATTATGGCTTGGATGTTCCAGTAAGCCAAGCCAGCGAGCCAGCGTGCATAATAGAATGGGATGCTACCATTATCAATGTTATTATTTACATCTGTGCTTTTCCTCAATTCAAAATGCCTGCCAGGTCTATAGGGACATCAGTCTTAGTGTATTTTGTCATTTATATAAGGGACTTGTTGGATAGATGCATTACTCTAAATTTCCATAATCAGCCTCTGTATTAGTAAGTGGAGTAGATAAGCAGCAGCACAGCACATTGTCATTGTCATTTTTTTGACATGGCAAAGGATGAACAGAGACCTGCGACCACCTCAATTTCACTATGACACAGCTATCCTGGCTGCAACTCCGGATTGACTTCAAAATCCTTCTGCTCACCTTTAAAGCTCTGCCATGGCATTCAGCTGCACTGCACCCAAGCTCTGAAAGTCTAAGAGCACTGTAAGAACATTAAAATGATGCCTCCGAGCAGACAAGTTTAAGCTGGCCTATTTACTCTGATGAAACTTTTCTGTCTTTTTGTATTCTGTGATTTTCTCTGTGGTTACCCATCCTTTACTGTGGAAGACACATGGTGGTATTTAACATTTACAGTGGCCCATGTAGAATGCAACACCCCATATTTTATTGCATGTGCATTGAAACTTGATGTGAATAGAGAAGAAGAATGCATGTTTGCAGAGGGCTATATTTTGTTATTGCTTGTTGTACTAATAAGATCCACTTGGTCCACTGGTATAATGTAGGTCAAAACTGCACACACCTAAAAGAAATCGGAATCAGATTTATACTCCAAAGAAAAATTGTGATAAACCAGAAAAGCTCCTTCAGGCTTGCTGCCAGCCCCTTTCCATTTTTGCTTAACCTCTTTCCAAAATACTTTCTCCTCCAAAAATGTCTTTCAATCAGAAAACTTCTCTCCATCACTTAACATATTCTCTCCCTCCATCTCAATCCACTCTGCGAAAAAGCTCCTCTTGTCCTCATACCATTGAGAAAAAAAAAAAACAAAACAGAAAGCCACTGTCAGCCACTCTCTTCCTGTCACACCCATTGAAACATCGCTCATCTGTCTGCTCAGAAAATAAGCTGTCAGGATGGAGAAAGCCACTTTGTCTGAGGATCATATTTATGTAAGAGTTGTGTCTGCTTCCAATTTCACGTAGGCGCAACATCTTTCACCTTCACACTCCACTCCAGGAAATTCATGTATTTTCTCCATGTGATTGCAAATTGCACTCCACGTTACTCACTCTTATTTCTGCTGTCGCTGATGGATCAGGTCTGTGTTACTGGCAGCTGCATTTTCCATATGGATCAATGGTGGTGTATGCTGATCACAGAGGACTATGAATATTTGATGCTGCAATAGTGTTTTTGTTGGGAACACATAAATCTGGAGTAATCTACGCTCAACATTCACACCTCAGCCATTTTGCTTACAAAGACTGTCTTGGAGTTTGAAAGAAGGCTGGAGGAAGAGGTTTGGATGACAGGCTCCTGCAAGTTATATTACAAGACTGCTTGTTTGATTAAATAACCTCTGTTCTGACTCTCACAGTCTATTGAAGGAAGACTTCAGCTGAGCGTGTTGGGACATCAGTGAGACAGGTCAGGTCAGACTCTGTTGAACTTCATGGGCTCATATTAAACTTAATTCTTCACCATGCCTCTGCAGTGCTGCTCTTGACTCTCCTGATATTTGGTAAAAGAGAAAAATGCAACAGGAATTTCCTTGATGAACTCAAATATGAAATCAGTCTGATGTTTTAATTGGTTTGGTACACATATCCACACTTGTTTTTGAGGATCGCTTATTAATTTTATCAGTTTGACAAGTTCCTGTACACACAGCCTTGGGTACTTTACTCACCATATTGTTGAGTTTAGCTCTATTATGACAGGTGTGTGTTGCAGAGGGCTTGTACAGGATGCTTCTTGGTTTGTCACCTTCATGCCCAATTAGTTCCTGTATCATGGGTGGAACATCTGACAAGTGGAGACTGCTGGAGAGAGCCAGACAGGTGGTGCATCCCCAGAGGGAAGCATTTGCAGAGGGAGACAAATGTATGCTGCTTATGTTCGGGTTTAAAATTAAAGATAATTAGTCCTTAGGTTGGATTAGTGTGATTTTTTTTTTCTTTTTTTTTTTCTTTTTCTCTTTTGCTTTCAGTCTGTCAACTTTTCACATATCTAAAAATGAAAGTAAATTTTCCTCACAACTCAAATTATATGTGTTGGAAAACTGTTTGTTTTGAATCAACATAATAATCATTTAACATATCTGTGGCTTGCAAAACATGCAATGCCAATATTTTCTTCTGGCAACTGGGCTGCCATAGAAGATTATGAACAAGCCTCATGACAGGATGCCTTATACAGACACACTAATCATTATTTTATCTTTGTTTAAATTCTGAGTGGACTTTGTAGCTTTTGCACATGCTAAACCTGCACAAATAAGGCAAAAAGAAACTGTATAATTCTTAAAACATCCTTTGGCCCCTTTCGCGAATGTGTCTCAATGCAAAAAAAAATCCAATGCATAAACACCAGAAGCAGTCAGAGTGAAAATTATTAGCATCTTCAGAGGGTTGGTGGTAAGTGAAGTGCATTTGTAATCTTTCCAGTAATCATAGCCGGGGGTGAAAAAATAAGAAAATAACATCAGCAATAGTATCTCAAAAACCATACTCTATCCATAACCCATGACAAACTCTGTAGAGGATAGCTGTTTAACCTACCTCTCGATGACGGATTTGGGGATCAACTGTCGGAAATTCTTGGTAAGCAGGTGATGCAGAGCATCTTTTTAGGAGTATTTGCTAATAACCAACTTAATAAAACATCTCCCTGCATACTCTCATTTTCCAGACCCTGTTCTGTCTTTCTTAAAAGAAATTGTGAGTCTATGAAAGTCTATGTGACAAAATACGACCCTCGGTTGCATGCAGTAAAAATGACACAACTGATAAAGATATATTCAGCATGGCCAGCGAATCTAAGCATTCTTGTCAGCCTATAGGTTGTTGATCATCAGGTATATCGTAAAAAGCTGGAAAATTTTATTTCAAATCACACGCAAGAAACATTACCATTAGATCTTTTGTCTATGAAATAAGATATAGACATTTTATTCAAATTATGTTGTGCCTTTTTCTTGTTTTTTGGCATGTTTTTTCGAGTCTTTTCCTTTGCCTCTACACCTCGTCGGTCAGGACTTGTAGCTCGTGGCCTGAAAATTTAATTTGTCTCCATCTCTCTGCCATTGTCCTGCCTACTGTGTACCATTTATAGTTTGCCACATGGATAATTGCAATCAGATGCAAAACAAGAGCAAATTGCTCTCAGCTGCAAAACTTTA
This sequence comes from Chaetodon trifasciatus, assembly GCA_037975065.1. NCBI lineage: Eukaryota > Metazoa > Chordata > Actinopteri > Chaetodontiformes > Chaetodontidae > Chaetodon > Chaetodon trifasciatus. The sequence continues at coordinate 9,677,094 of JBBMOE010000001.1, read as the reverse complement.
TGGGTGTATTTGTGCTGTAATATCATTAGTGCTTTTGTGAATCAGACCTTGAGACAGGGTACATAGTGGTTCCAAGGGTTGCGCAATTCATGGTACTATCAGTTGCCACAATCCATTCTGTCTGAATTCATCCCTGAGATTTTACTTGCTATATTGACACTACTGATTTAGTGTGGAATATGTACAGAAAATGTGAAAGAAAAGTTTTCAAATGTTTGAAGAAGCCCACTATCAGAAATTACCCCAGAAGTGGGATAGTGTCATAACTCAGTATATTTAGGTTACCAAGTTGGATGTCTGTGGATCTTGTTTGCTCTGCTCTGGTCATTAATGACACTAAATGAGCAGAAAAAGCAATACACATGTCTCTCTGTGACCTAATAGCTAAAAAAGCAACTCTCTGGGGCAGCAATGAGGAATCTTACCACCTTGGAATATTCATAACAAAATGAGCAACAACAAAGCCTGCATGTGAACCGTGGATGTGAAGTCCGCTACGCAAGCATGTATGAGGCAGGAAATGAGTGGGTCACATGAGAGTATCTGTTTTGCAACCACACTTTGATGTAGTGTTTTGTCAGTTTTTTTTTCCATCCCTCCCAAACCATTTTGCTTGTGATAGAACTAAGCTGTCTCTATCAAAGCAGCTCAGCATGACACTGTTCTGTGTGTCCGTTGGGACCCTAAAAGCCTTAGCTGGTGTGAATAGTGTAGCCGGAGTGGGCAGTGCTGGTGTGTTATGGTGCTGGTTGAAATGCATGTCAGTGTGGTGGTGTGAGCCTCGCACCACAGGAAGTTAAACGACCGTGGCAATGAACTGAACAAGCTTTGAAGTAGCGCTGCATATCGCATTGGAACCATTTTATAGATTCTCTGTGTGTGTCCATGCATTTATATATCAAATGTATTTATAATATGTTTTGGTATTATTTTTCAACCTCACTTTACATTTAGCTTTTTTTTTTAATCCAGCATATTTTTCATAAAGTAAAAATTATATATATTCTGTATATGTTTAAAGCATCATCACACTCAGTTCTTACCTTAGATTTGTGTGTGTGTGTGTGGGGGGGGGGGTTAATGATAACCCTTTTGTTTGTGATGGCACTGAACAGTAAGCCATCCAGTTTTCTCGAGTCGGTCTCTTCTGATACCTCACAAAGCTGTGCAATAGTGCAATATATAGAAGTAAAGTTCTGCCTTTTTGCATAATGTTCTAAGGAACTGTTTTTAATGTGACACCAAGGCTCCATAACAAGGAAAATCATTAGAGATCAACAGAGCTGGAATCCATTTAAAATCTGATTAGGAGAAATTCAAAGGGAAATGCTGTCTTTACAAGAATATTTAAGTCAGATTAAAGAGCTTTCAGACACTGTTCATTTCCATTTTATGTTTAGTGCAGCAGTGTGATTCACAGGCAGCAAATAGACATTAAAATTAAGGAGTGCATTTTCAATAACAGCACAGATAACGTGTCTGATCAGAGTCTTGGAGACCATAATGGGACCTCTCTCAGTGCTGTTAAAGTCAAATGATAGTCCTCTCTTTCTCTGACTAAAGCAAGCTCAGAAACTTTGATCATGTAGTATATTTCAAAGTAATAATTATAAAGTCTTATCATTATCTTAAAAAAAGAGAATGGCTATAAAATAGGATCAGGATTATTTGAGCTTGTTATAAATAATTTTCTTTTTTTCTTTCTTTTTTTGCTCTCTTGCATACCATGTGATGTAAAGATGTATAGATATACCCAACAACTTTTATACTGATGAAATGTCTAAGTTGTACTTTTACTGCACAGCCCTACATTTTACCAACAAAATCCCTCAATGCTGTGAAAGCCTGCTCAGTAAATAGCAGTCTTAAGAATTTGGGCTACTGCCTGCTTTGTCTAGACTTAACACCACTGTGACATGGACATGAGCACTGTGGGGTAGAGACAATCTGAAGCGAGAAGACAGGCAGAGGCCAGGAGACAGAGATTAGAAACAGGACAGCAAAGACAGATGCAGTTGGGGGGTTAATCCTGTCTGTGAGTGAGTGATCATGTCCATCCACCCAGCTGTGGCGCCATCAGGGGCCACAGGGCTTGCTGGAAGTCTGATGAGGCGTCACCACCGTCTGCTGCAGGAGAGATCTTTCACTCGACAGTTCCTGTCAGCAAGTGAAACAGCCAACAAGGTAAGAGAGGAGAGAGAGAAAAAAGATACATGCAGAGGGATAGAGTCAGAAAGAACACATTTTTTTTTCATCATATCTTTTGGGATTATTCAAAAATCCCCCTTTCACTTCATTTTTACTGTGGATTTAGTTTTTTTTTTTTTTTTTTTCTTTGCTTCTTCTCCATGCGGAGCAGCATGAGGGATGAACTGGCTTTCATAATGAGATAATTAAGGCTGGTGTGATTAATTGCTGTGTGAGGTTATCTGCAAGGTCCCAACATAGGCATTAATGAGAGACTGTCCCAGTAGGATATCAGAAGCATGTCACCTTTCACATGCCCAATAGAGAGAGAAAGAAAATCTCTCAGTAGTGCTTTTAAAACATATAATTTTGGAACTCTGTTAGACACATTTCATGTTTTCACAGCAGTTAGTAAAAAAAATACTATTTGTAATGTCAATCATATAGGCATTTTCACTTTAACACTTTCAAGAGAAATGATCCCCTGAAACTTTGCTAACACCGGAGGACACCTTCATTCAAACGACCTTCTTCACTACATTATGAACAAACAGTTCTCAAATGCTGCTTAGGCTAGATATCATGTGACGCTCGTGCAACAAATCGCTTTCACATTAGTAAGCAAGAGCAGGTGACGGCAGGACAACCAGAGGGCCATCTCTGTTGTATTGCTCATGAATATACTGCAAATGGAATCTATATTAGGAACAAAAACACGCAGCGTGTACAGAGTACAATAAAAACTGCAGCATTAAAATGAGGCAGAATTTATAATTCAGGCCATTATTGCTTTGAGAGCCCAGAGGAAAAACTTCCAGTTCTCAATTGGCTTCTCTCCTAAAAAAAAATAAATCATATTCTTATTTTGAGATTACTGAATTCTGAGTTGTTTGTCCTCACCACCTACCCCAGCCCCAAAACCCCCTTAGGAAAAATGAGGAGCAAAAGCAGAGATCAATCTCAGACAAATGATTCAGGCATAAAGAGAAGAGGAGGAGAAGCGGGAGATAAAAAAGAGAAAACAGTGTCTGACAGTTAAAACTGAGAGGCAGGGGAATTGAATCTGGTCTCTGGGGTGATGGGCAGCTGTTTTCTCTGTTCACTACCTGCACTGTTGAGCACTGATGGGATTTATGTCCACATATAACAGATATCTGTTATGAATCAAGAGTCAGGCCACAAAACCGAGACTATGATCCAATGTGAGAACACACAGCTGTAAATTAAAGGAAAATTACACTTTTTTTTACAACGTGGTTCTAAGGTACGTGACTATGGTCATCAGTTATCGGTTATGATAACATCTTAGTGAGCAGTGACATTGCTTGAAAACAACCCAACTGGGTACATGAGTGGTAACGTGAACAAAGCTCCAGCTATACTATACAGACATTAAAAATTAGATAATTCTGCAAAACCCTTGCTAAATTTTATGTTTTTCAACATGCATTACTAACATTGTCATTTCTATAGTGTATACATACATGGAAACTATGGTTAAAGTAAAGTTACAAAAACCATTTGGTTAGGTTGTCATGTCCTGCTTAAATATTAACATAGCATAGCAACATTCATTTATGATGTGAGACAGAACATGAACCCTCGTTTCAGGCATCAACTTATCCATGCTACTTAGACTGATCCTCTGGATGTAGTGTGTGGGTAATAGCCTGCCATTGCTCATCCACTATTTGGGCATGAACAGCAACCCCAGAGCTGGGAACCTACATGCTGATCTATGCTGAAAATGGCAATTTAACCTAGGCCTAACCTGGTCACTAATGGTACAAAAATAACAAGCTAGCAGCTGTTACCTTTTCTTTTGCATGGACTTTTTTCTTTTTTTTTTATAAGTAATCCATTTCAATGCCAGTGCTTGCCTCCCCTCGTGCAAATGTTCTACCAAAATAAGTTCCCCCGCGACACTATTTTGCAAGTGCAGCATCACTGCATCGTGGGTGTAGTGTCGCCCAAGAAGATTGAGATTGGATAAATCAAAATACCAGATTGATAATGGTTGCAACCACACCATTCACCAGCATTGGTGCAGCTATGTGTAGATAGATCTGACTATGCAAGACTACATAGAAAGAGAGCACAGATCCTACACATCCACTGAACAAAGGCATTGGATAAGAATTTAGTTCAGAAGACTTATCCACTATGAACAGGATTCTTCAAAGACTGGGCAGGGATTAAACATGCATACACAACTACAATAATTACAGAAGGTCAACGTTGAATCACAAAGTTGCCCTGCAAAATTTAATGGACATTTCTGACAGATTGAGTTTCCTTTGTTTTCTCCTCTAAACAAGTTCATTTATATCTTGATTGTCAGATTGTCCAACTGCTCATGTTTTTTTTGCCCTGTGTGTCTCCAGTCTAGCTTTTACTGTCTGTACTGTTTGCTTGTGAGTTTTATTCTTGTAAAATAATGTTTGATTAGTCAAAAACTAAGAAAAGTTGCAGTGTAATGTCCCCACAGTTCCCTCATTCTCTCTCTCTCCTGTCCAATCGTTTACTCATCTCCTCTGAAACCTTGAAAAAGCTCCATTTCTGTCTGTACCACAACATCTTTCTGCTAGGGTTCCCTAACACTTCTTGAAAATGTACACATAAATGCCATCAGTGCCCACACGCAGCCAGATTGCCCCTGTCAAGCAAACACACTCAGCCCAGACATTCTCGCTTACGAGATGCAAAGCAGACTTGAAAAGTGAAACGAATGAGAGACATTGCAACCCATAAGAGACACCACCTCATGAAATCTTAAAAGGAGTTGTGTTATAGTCCTGGTGAAGACAGCACTTCAGTTAACATAGCAGCTCACTGAAAACGTTTGTATTTTTTAGTATGCATACACTTTTATACACAAAGGTGTGTATCACGTTCAAGCCTTTTTGTTGATGAGTATTGCAGGCGTGAAAGGGAAACATTTACCAGTAATTTACCAAGTAATGGACATGAATGGCATTAGGCAGGGTGGAATTTCACTTGGAAATGATAATTTTATCTATTTTCAGTGTCATAAAGGTTTCTATTGCCTAATAAGCCCCTGCAAAGCATGTTTCTGTGTAGAGTCCCAGTTGATAAATGGATCACTTTCATATGAAAGTATCTATAGTTACAATAGCATCCAGTGCTCTCCCTCTACAGGTCACTGGTTCCATCTTCATGTACATTCATACTTATATATTAATAATAAGGATAATATATTTCCACGCCTATTTAACATGTTATATAAATGCATAAACAGATCATTAGTTTTCCTCTCTCACACATTCAGCAACAGTGTTCTTCCCTCATGTCTTCCTTTCCAGGTCAGTGAAAGAGGGCCACTCCACATAAACGTCTCTCTCGCTCATTAATTAGGTGTGATGGCACCTTTCTCCACAGGATCAATCAGTGTGTCTAATACAGTCATTGACCTAAGACCCTCTCTAACTGCGCCCCCCTTTGTGCTCCCACCAACCCTCTCCAACAGGGGAGATGTCAGTCTGTCAGAAACGCTGCACATACCTTTCCACAGGGAGATGAGATCATATTGGCATGAACCAATATGCAGCAATAAAAGAGGGTGAATTGCAGATGGCTGGCCATCTTGTCTCCGGTGATACAAATAGACATCTACCTCATTATTCCAGCTTTTCTGTCTCTGTTCTCGTCTTGTGACTGCAACTTCTTTTACTACCCAAAAAACCCACTTTCTTCCTACTACTTTCTACTTGTGTTAGCTCTCATCTGTTCATCTTGAACCATCCAACCAGAGTACATACTGACCAGGACACTGATTTCTTTCTGGTAATCATACTGTCTTTTTAACCATCACTTCTGATTCTGTCTTTCCTCAAAGCAATCCAAGAATCCAATATAGGGCCTTATCATCTCTTCAACTTAGTTTCTTCCTGGTTCAGGAAACGATTTGATGCATTACCTTTCTGCCTTAAGTACTTTCTATCCATCCATTCACCCATCCAATCATTTTTAATTCCACGAAGTGCAATGCTGATTCATTTAGATTCTCATAGATTTTTTCATGGCAAAGTTTTATGAGGAGAAAGACCTGATTTTTGGGTGCATAATGTGGAAGATTCAACAAAAGGATATACTGTTTCTTCCACAGTGTATCTATTTAGCTTCCCTTTTTAGTAGGATTATTCATTTGTATCTCCTGTAATGAAATTTGAACATCGAACTGATCACAATCTATTGGTGCTTTTTACTAGACTAATAATTTACAATGAAACCTGTTATATAACCTAAGGTTTCTTTACAGCATTGACTTTTATCCTTCTTCCTTTTTCCATCACCTCCTTCTAATCTACTCTTTCTCTTCTCCTCTGTTTATCCCTCACATTCTCTCCATGCTGAGTTGACATAGCCAAGTGGACATGTTGAGTTATTGCGCTGGAGGCGATGGTACTCTGCTGTGCTTCACATACGATCATCTCCCAATTCCACAGCCGTGGAGCGCAGGCCTGCAGTAATTGCTGCAATGCATCCAGAAGCCGGTCCTTATCTGATGCTGTGACAAGAATAGGCCCCATTTTATTGGTCTCACACCCTATGTAATTCAGTGGAGCTTGCATCATTTCCTGCAGAAGAGATGACCATGATGGTGTCACCCCAGGGTGCTTGATGCTGATTGGAAGCACAGTGTGGCCCTGAGCAAATAAATCACTTCTCCTCTGTTCAGAGTAGAAACATAAGCCCTATGGGTGACCAACCACTCTCATCACTGAGACACACACACTCATACACACACACTTCGCTTAGCACAAACAATTACAGCCTTGATTCCCTAAGCACTAATCAGAGCCAACACAAGGCACATGCAGTATGCTGGTGAGATCATAATTAAAACCTGTCTCTTGGCATATTATGTGGCACATCCCAAAAGAAATACTCTGTGACTGTAAATATATATCACACTAAACCACACAACTCCAAGGAATTATGATGCTAATTCAGACAAGCATGCAGCGTTTTTGATCGTTAGACACCATAGACTCACACTGATTTTACCTTACTGAAGCATTATTTGAAACAAATCGCCATCTCGCTGTATTTACAGCAACTGAACCATTGGAAACTATCAACCAGAACTAACCATGAACTTCCATGGCTTCACTTTCCCTCTCCTTTTTAAATTGTCACTGCATCCTCTATCACGCCACCTACACGAATCAATGCCTGTTTAACTCGGTTCAAGTCTTTTTTATTAACTTTGAATTATTTTACAGTGTCTGTTATTATTCTTTCTACTTGAACACACATTTCGAGTAAAGCTTATGGGAATCCACATAAAGTGATATGTGGACTCACAATGGTGTAATCTACCTTCTTTGAGATAATTTCTTCATTATATTAAAAAAGTACAATTCTTAGTCCCACCCATTGGTGTGGCCGCAACTAACTGGACAAATGCACACCTCTGAGCCAATGTGAGTTAAGTCATTAAATGAAAAACATCCTTTGGGAAATACAAATCAGTATTTTTGGCTTCAGCACAATGCATGCAATGCAATTGATTATAACCTGCACATACGCTGAAATTTTTTTAATCATTAATCATGTCCACAGTCTTTCCATAACCTTCTAAACCATACTTAGGTTGCAACGTGCAACACTCGATCAGAAACCCTATCACACCACAAAACTGTATACACTTCTAATGCTTTCGGGAATTTTAACAAGGCTGTAACTGCTTTTGAAGTAAAGCTCCAACAGTATTTTACAGCTTCAACCTCACAATTATAATATGGATTAAAGTTTTTGAAAGCGTCACAGAACCAGTTCTCTTACATGGCAGCAAAATCTGGAGCACATTAATTATAGAGGAAAAATTGGACTCTACCTCTGTTAGGAAAAAAGTCCATTTAGGATTTCAGTAAAAGCCCATTAAAAGTTCCCAGAAACATTTGAAACTGTGGATGTAGAGCTGAATTTGAGCAATACACCATTATATTCAAATGAAAAAGAACAGATACATTAGGGAAGAATAAAATTCTGATTCTTTGCTTTCACACAACAAAAATCAGCTCTTAAACAAATTCAATCAATTCAAAAACACAAATTATTACGTTTCAAAGACAGTTTAACTTGAAGCTTTAGTAATAAATTTTTGATCACTAAGTATGTTTGCGAGAAAAGTTATGATTGAGGCTCTGTTTACAATGAAACAGGAAAAGGGAAGACAGAACAGAACATAATACAAGTTCTGTGTTCAGTGTTCATAATGCACAATATGTTGTTTGATATGTTGTCAAATATTACAGTTAACACACCTGGTGTTGGCTCCGTTAATTGGCAGAGGACAGGTGTTTGATTTGGACCTGGGTATTACTTTTGTCTGCAAGGCAATCCTTGGGTGCCGTTTCATCAGAACTTCATATTATGTAATTATTCTCTTTGCGATAGCTGACATAGCTGAGAATCCCTGATGGTCAGCAGGTCACGCAGCAGAAAGACTGGATTCAAATCCTGTCCTCATCTTTAGATACTGAACATTACTCATGCAGCATAACACAGTTCTTACTGTACTTAAAGTCAAGCGAAGGAAGATGAAAGGTTTCTTCTGACATGTTTTTTTTCTTCTTCTTATTTGACTCTTGAGGTGACCTTTTTAACTGCTGTACCATATTTCATGAGTGTGGGACAGAGCTGTGGGGGATAATCAGATGATAAATAGGGACATGAATGGTAAATACTAGAGAAAGTCACAATCCGCTGCTTCTCTATTAGTGTCTGCCAGTCTACAGCCCTTGATGAAAAGTGGCCATGCAGCCTACCGTGTCAACACGATCAGAGAGGAACGCTTTCTGTATGTAGTATATATTCATATAGATAAAATTTTATGCACACATACACACCCACAGTGTACATGTGTGGCAGAGAGCAAGTGAGAGAGGAAAGAGCAACAGAAAGAGAGCATAGTTGAACAGCTGCCTAAAACGCCTTAAGGATTAGATTGCTCTCTTTTGATCCCTCTCTCACAACATGTACCAATGTTAAAATATCATTCTGTTGGACTGAATTTGGTTTTATCTGTGAGTTGTTCTTGTTAGCACTTGTTTTTTCATTTGATTGAAAAAGATTATCCCTGTATCTGAAAGGCTTATCGTGGCTTGAAAGTGGCTAAAAACAAAAAAGGCCTATTCAAAATAAATCACGTAACAAGATATGAACATGCAATTACTATTTGCACTTATAATAACTGAAATAGATAGTGAGATTAAACAGGAGTTTTTTTAGCGCCAGTGCGGCAGTGTTTTGAAGAGGTATGTTGCGTTCAGAGTTGGGAAATATTTTGAGGTCACATTTAAATTAGACATAGATAGATAGATAGATAGATAGATAGATAGATAGATAGATAGATAGATAGATAGATAGATAGATAGATAGATAGATAGATAGATATCCCCCCCTTATCAGCAGAGCATATTCTTCCTGCATATATCAGAAAGGTTAATTTATTCCTGTAGTATTGCCGCCCCCACAGACCATATGAATTCTTGGTCGATGGCTGTTTGTCTGTTGATATGTCATCAACCATGGTTGTGTTTCCAGTGCACACTGGATCCAGCTTCACTCTTCTCTTAATGGTGAGTACTTTTTTTCTTTTGCTTTATTCCCTGTCTTCCCTGTTTCCTACGAACTCATATTCTTCCCCTTGGTTTGCTTGAATGTATTGCTACGACACTTTCCCTTTCTGCCTGCTGGGACTAACCTGCCCTTTCTTGCAGGAGCAGCAGTGACGGTGGGTCATTGACCTAAATGTGGGGACACCTGTTATGGTCTCCACCAAGTTTAAACAATAGCCAAGCCAGTCCTCTTCTCAGCTGTGTTTCCATCAATGTATTTTTACACTCATTTCGAAGTGGAATTGTGGAAACAAGAATCAATTTTTGTCGAACTCACCCTGGTTCCTGTTTGGGCTGGCTTTCCTCCTTCATGCAGATAATAAAAAGGTCATACTCATCCTGTCTTTGTGTATTGTGTGTTTTTGTGGGGCTTAAGGTAAGGCTTGTGACCATTGTTTCCAGGATATTTTATTAGCTAAATAAAGCTGAAAGAATATGGTGTCAGGGCCGTCGCTATGAGTCATTGGGTGTTCCTGGTTTTACAAGTATAAACAACTTTCTCAAAAAAGAGATCATCCCCCAACAAGGACACACATTTTCCCTTTTCCGGTTTATGTTTTCATGGGCAGGATATGACATTATGAGTTATTTTTGGTCATGTTACGATGACCTCTCTGCAGATCATCACCAGACCATAATCTCTGGTGAAACAGTGATTTGCATCTCTCTCTGTGTGACCTCCATAGACAGATGTATAGACAGTAATTATTTGGGAAATTTAAAAAAATGGGACAGGGTGAGAAATGCAGGAAGGAAAGACAGAAGGGGACTGGGAGGGGAAATGCTTACAAGGATGCATGGAAAAAGAGAAGATTGAACATCAGGTCCTACTCTGTTCTCAGTCATCTGCAGGGAGAAAAAATTACTCTGACATCACTGAGCTAATGTCCTGCAGTCTCTTCCATCAGTAACACCCGAGATGTGCCTCTCCTGTCTGCTCTATAAACCTTTCATGAAGAGGGAGGGAGAGAATGTGGCCAAGAGAAAAAGGAGAGAAGGGAACTGCCAAAAAAGCCAGATAAATCAAATGTGGAGGAGAGCTGAGGGAGAGGCAAAAGAGACTTTGAAAATAAAGATAAAGGAAAGGTGAAGGAGGGTGAAATAAAGGAAGAGCCCAAAGGGACAAAAGCATAAATAATTACGAGACAGGGACAGGGAATGGATGCATAGCAAAGAATGTAAGGAAATTGCAAAGAGAAAACAAGTAAGAGAATAAATGAAAAGGTAGAGAACAAAAGACGGAGAGCAGGCAGATCACTGCATGGAATTACATATCTTCCTAGTTAACTTTAAATAACTACATGAACATTAGAGGATATCATCCTACAATATGTTCGTTCCTCACAATGGAAGCTACTGTGACTTCCTCTCCAAATTCACTTGACTTGTTGTTCGTTTGTTCGCAACAACAGTGTTCTCAGCAGCGTATCTCAGCTAGCTCCAATCCTATCAGCCTGTTCACCACAGGCTGCTGCTCTCCACCAATTACAATATCTTATCAGGAGCTAAGAGAGCGGATTGTGGCCAGAAATAGAGGAAATTGATAGCAATGGGATACAGTTATACAGCAAATTTTGCTAACCAGTATAAGCACTGTTCATTTTTCCAGAGTGGAAAATCAGAGTGTGAAGATGAATTTTCTTCATTGTTTTGTCTGGTCTCTGCTAATGAATAGGCAGATTATTCAGGGAACTCAGATGCAGTAAAATCAGACCCTGTATCTTCTCTCTCTTTGTAATTTCTGTGGTTGCCATTAGGGTTTAAACCTGAGAAAGTTGGTTCCCAGGAATACCCATCCAAACAATTTCCTGTTTCTACAGAAAAAGGAAAACAGGAAATGCTTTTCTTTTTTTAATTTAGAACATATTGAAATATATTTACAAAATATTTAGGCCTACAATATACCTCTTAAAAACACATGCAACAGCAGCGTGCAATAGTGGAACACACTGAAAGCAACTTTAAAATCAGTTAATTAAGGTTTTATTTCAACGAAACCAGAGTTGGTGATGATTTTTGTTTCTGTCAAGTTTGAATGAAAGGTGTTGTGTGTACAATGATAAAATTATTGTTTCTGTAATTGGAGTCTGGTGGCTTTGGTGAGAACGATATATCGGCTGTTTCTCGTTAAAAAGATTTTATTCTTTCACAAAAAGGGATCCTTTCCATGATATTGTCATATACTTAGAATAACAATCTGAGCCTGGCAAAAACAAACACTTTTAGTGGACATACTTTGACAGTGCGCCAATGCCAAGAGGGATCATTGCAGCCGGTTTCACAGCTGCTGGCTGCAGCACTCTCATTCAATACAGGACTTATTTCACTTATTGTTGTCCCCATTAGTCACTGAATCATAAAAACATGGGAAAACAGGGTCCATAAACACAGAAAATATTTGACCGGAATTTCTTCCATCTGTCATGGACTGGCACCAATTTTTTGGTGAAACTCTGAATGGAATCCATCTCAGCTTAATGTAATGACTTTGAAAAAGTGAAATCACTCGCTCTAGCAAATTGAGTTTCTTTATGCAATGAATTGTTAAATATCACTTCCATGAGACTCTGCTCAGCAGACAGGTCATGGGCAATGAACTTTGTACTTCTCATTCCTTAGTTCAAACTGTGTGCAAGTTCATATTACGTTCATACTAATGTTGATTAACATAAATTACGTAAGTGGTCATGTTGGGAACCCATAAGTTTATACATATTTCTTCTTGTTGCTTTTACAATGCATTTTGACTCTAGCATAAGACATGGTCGCACAGCGAGCTACAACATGTCAAAAAAATTAAATCATCATATGCTCCAAATGCATATGGCAAAGAGTTTTCACTTTCATGAGAGCATCAGCAGTCTTCCCTCTCCTTGCTGCAACCTATTCCCCATCTGAAAGGACTTTTAGTGAGGGACTAGCATAAACTAGATATTAACCATAATGTAGTTATAACAAATTGTAATCTAAAATAGTCGCCCTGTCACAGAAAACAAAGTTGCAGCTTATATTGTAAAATTTTTGTTGAGAATGTATGTAGAGATTTTAATTTGCTAAATTTTGTTTATTTAAGAAATTGCACTGCACTATATGGCCACCATGTTATTTTGCACCCCACCACCACAAATCTTGTCAAACAGCAGAATTCAACTGTATCTATTGCAGCGCTGTTGTACTGGATTGAAGTAGATTATACCTGAAGTGGTCCATGTTTCTTTTCATGTAAATCCCACTGTTGTGTGAAGCTGGGACAGAAGGAATCCAGGTGATTGCACAGTCCACTTATATAAATGTGGAATAGTTTCTATTGTACCCACCATAAAAATTCCAGTTTATAGATCACAGCTTTATCCAGTTCAAATAAAGTGTGATCTCACTAGGTGGCCCAGATATTCGTGTAATTTCAAAGAGGTAATTCTGCCCTATTTCCACTGAGCTTAGGTGCTCCATTTCCCCCATCGTCACCACCCTTTCGAGGATGCATGGAGAGAGACCACAGTTTTGCTACTGTTCATTATGTTTACCTCAGTAGGCTTGGTGTGGCAGAGGTGACTATATTGGCAGTACTGCACAGAAAACAATATCTTTGATAGATGAAGTTATGTTAGCATATTATTGTGTCTGTGGATGGATGTTTTTACAGATTTGGCTTCACCATAGAGCTTTGGAACAAGAAAAATGTCACAGTTGGGCACTTTCAAAGGGAATTGATGTGTAATAGCCATGGTTTTATGTCAGTTGGTCCCATGCTGGTTTGCAAATGACTCATGATTAATACTTTACTGGAAAAAGTGCATCAAATAGGCATTTCTTGAACAAAAGATGTGAACGCCAGGTAGAAGCTGCAACAAGTGTGTTGCTGCATTTTATCTTTCTTTTTCACTTTCATAATCTCAACGGGATTTGGTTTACAATCTAAAATAGTTAAAAGAAGATCTTTTTCATTTCAAATCAGTGTTTAAGGTTCAAGGTTCAATTATTTGTTGTTCTACAAAGAGTTGAACTACAAAATACAAGTTGTAGTCCCTTTATGCTGCACAACTCTTTCATTTGAGAAGGTCGTTGAAGCAGGTAAAAACACTGATATTAACTGAGCCATAGGATTTTTAAAACCTCCAAAAGATTACATTCATATTTTCTGAATTACATTTGGTAAATAGATCAGACACCTCAGTGTTAGATGAGTGAGACCACTGCTTCTGTAACACAGTGAGGAAATAGAAAAGTCCATGCTGCACAGACTATAAATAAGAAGCATATCTCATCTGTTTCAATATTGTACAAAGCTCCTGGGCTCATACCTCCCCAATACCTTCCAGTGAGGCAGCAAATAGATAAAAATGACACACCTTTTAAGTTCCCTATGGATAAATGCTTGGTTAAGTGTTCTCTCAACCAGTATATTGTTGGCTGGTAAAGATGATTTGTTTGATATAAAAAACAATTTATATCATAAGTTATCCTGTTGCAAGAGAGATGGGGGTGGTGTATTCACTATTATCAATTTATTTTTGATCAAGTTACAGCTCCTGCCTGTTTTGAGGACACAGGGAAAAAAGCATAACATACTTTCATGGGTTGCCCTCTATTGAGCTCTGCCTGCAGCATTTCTGTCACATCTGATAACATAATTTAAGCGATGCAGTCTCCAAAAATGCGAATCTATTCTGTTTCTTAGTGTATCTAGCCACATACCTATTCCTATGTGTTTTATCCACAGGCTATTTCCCATTCCACTGACTTGATGTTATATTTTGAGTCATAGTATCTCAATATGCAGCCATGATGTTGGTAATATACAATAATCCAACAAGACAAAGCGACAGTAATCCTTACAAAACTCAACAAATGTCATAGTCAAAATCACTAGTTCACTCTTTATAACACTAAATTTGTAATATAATATATATGCATGTGTGTGTGTTTTCTTTAGCCTACTTGATAATGACATGCAGAGGTAAAATGATAAGTGTTGACCTGTCTGTAAGAGCTATTTCTGTGCCTTTTGTGCTGTATAGTTGAAACAGTTGTGGATGTTATTTTGATCACCCTTGTCAATGTGTAAAATATCTATTTGCCTCATTTTTTCAGCAGTGGATGTTAAATATCTTCACAAAGGAGACCAATCCATCTGATTCTGCACATCTAATAAAACTCAGTGAGATGAAGCGCAACAAATATGATAAATAAGAAAATGTAAAATGGTTTAATATGAGTTACAGTGGTCTAAACTTGTCAGTTGTGACAATATACAAATAGACTCAATAAGCCTCTCATACATTTTCTCTGCCACTGACATGCTGCTGTTTATGCTGTTTATCACCATGATGATTCTGTGCACAGACCTTTGAATGCCATATGAAAATGTGAGAGCTGCGTGAAAATTTGATTTTGATGATAAAAATAATGGTAGGAAGGTTTGAAAGTAAGTGTAGTTAAGTTAAAACTGTAACTAAGTTAGTTGATCTGGATGAATTCAATACTTACAAGTGCAATAGCCTACATATTGGACCCTGACAAACTGAATAAAAGGTAAACTAATATGTATTCCAATGCTGCAGGAAAACAGGAGCTCTGGAGTCTCTGTTTTTTATTGAGCGAAGCCGATTACGTCAAGGCCAAGTTCATTGTAATGCATTGTTCTAAAACTGCCATGTTACAAAGGATTGATTTTTGAAATTGTAATAAATTTACATTTAATCACTCTTGCAAAATCAAATTTAAAAAGCATATCCATTAAACATTTGATCATATATGTGTATAAACTGAGAAAGGTTGGAATTCCTATGACATGAGACAAACAACAAAGCACTCCTCCAGTACTTCATTCACTTCCAATGAATGAAGTACTGTAAAAAAGTTTTATTTTAGGGGCAAATGCTTTGCTTACAATAAAACCATGCCACTGTATGGTGTGGTACAATTTTGCTTTCTTCATGCAGCGAACATGCCACAATAACGCACTCCACCTGATTGCCTCAGATCAAGACACTTGAGGTACTAAATTAGAAATGCATATATATTAAGATGAAGCAATTTCATGTTCCTCAAAGTTGCATTCTATAAGCCGACTGCAGTCTAAATTTAATTAAAGAATGTTTGGATTCACCCCACATTCATTTATTTGGCCTGTCTGAACCTACTGAATAACATCATTGTACAATACAGCAACAGACTCTTTGAAACCACAAGTAAACAAATGGTGTACTGGTTTGTCCGTATATGTGCCGTACATGAAATACCACCAGATCACTATCAGTATTTTTTTTTGGGGGGGGGGGGGGCAGTTTTGCCTCTTGAAACCAATATAAGCCACATCTGATAAAACACATGCACACACATACATACATACACGCACTTAACATCCTCTGTGGGTTGATGCATGATGAAATATTGATGCTTGCTAATGGTTCTATCTTACATTTTCTTATGTGCCTGATAGGTGTACCAACATGGGTGACACGTACTCAACAGTATATGTGGTGAATCATTAATATTCACAATGAATACTGGATGGATTCTTCATCCAGTGAAGTGCTACTAATACCCCAGACAGAGACTTTTGGCGCTTTGATCAGGATGTCTTTCTATCCTCAAATACTGTAAAACCACACAGACACGCTCCAGTAGTCTGTCACTTTCTTCACCACAGCAACATATTACAGATTTTTCAATAATATATTAGTGGCTTTAAATTCTGCAGTGGGTGGTCAGCTCTCATCCTCATATTCCTTAAAATGGAAACAGGGAGATTATTTTCCTTGACAAGCTTCCCTCAGTCACGTTTAGCATTTACTCACTGGTAAGGTTTGTCATTAATATTCTGTCTTTTACTCCTCCTTAGTCCCCATGACTTGGCTCAACAGCTATGTTACCAATAGCCAGAGGATGGTAATTTGAAAAATCAACAAATTAATCAGCTCAGGAGGGATGCACAGCTGGAAGGTGGGAGCTTTTGTCTATCGGCAAGGCCTTTGCTGTACATTTGGCTGGACAAGAAAATCCCGATGGCAGCACACTGGAGAAGGCCATGATGGAGCAGATGGCTTCCCCCTCACTCTCTTTATACGTGCTTGCCAGACAGACGATGCTACAGGTGTGACAAGATGTCCAAGCTGGATCAAGGCCCAGTCCCAGGTCCACCCCCCCCCCCCCCACCCCCTTCTCCCACTTGCTTCTTAGTCTCTCACTGCAATTCAACCACCTTCTCCTTCCCATCCTCCCTTATTTTCCTTTCTCTTCCTTCCTTTCAATTCCTTCTCCCCTTGCTTACCTCAAGCCAAAGATCAGTTGGCTACATTCACAGGCCAGGTGAGGGGAAGTCAACTGCAGCCAAGGAGAAAGCTGACATATCTGTTAGCCTGAGGGGCCTGTCCAGGTGGCTGCTCCAGTAGGTAACAGCCAGTTGCTGACAGGAGGCTTGGCAAATAAAGAAGAGATGATGTGGCTGTGATGCTTTTCCAAGCCAACATGAAAAGCTGCTCAAAAGCAAGGGTGTCGTCAGAGTAAAACACTGGAAGTCAAAATTGTTTAATGGATGAATGCATTTTTCCACTCTTAACATTTCCTGTCAAACTACAATGCAATCGTACTCAATGTGAAAAAAGACTAGACTTGTGATAACTATTCACAGCTCATTAGCAATGTATGGGATTTGGGATAAAAAAAGAAACCATGATTATTAACATATCAACACGTCCTCATACCTAAACAACTATAATAGGTCAATTGCCAGTGACTCTCAAAACGACACGTCTGATTGCCGAAGAGTACCAGCTACAGCCGTACTGAACCTCTGACAAATGGAAACAGTCACAGTTTGATTAGGTTTAGATCAAACCTAACCTTCATCGTATTCGACCTTCCTCACATGGTTAACATTCTGAGGTAGGTTTAGACACCTAAACCACTTGATCAGTTGAAGGAAAAGATTAGGTTTGGGGTTTAAAATGTTACTCTTACATACATTACGTAACTTAAATACCTAACACAAGTTAAAATAAGTCAATGTTGACTTTCGGTTGCACACGGGACATGAACAGCAGTCTTCTGAGTGAAAGTCCTGTGCTTGTTTGGACCATCCATCCATCCCACATTTCTCCATATGCAGATTTTCATGCTCTACTATGTCACCTGACTTCCTCCTTTGCCCCTAATTAGTACTACTCCTCATAATTACTATGGCCACTAGAGGTCAGCGCCAACAGGTGTTACAAAGGATCGTAATAAATCACTTGCACAGATAACATAAACTATTAAGATTTCATCTCGTGGGGAACATACCAACCAAATACCACAGCAATCCATACAATTGCTGTTAAGGCATTTCTGTCAGGGCAAAACATATGAAACCTGAATGTCTATACCACATTTTATGGCAAATAATGCAATAACTGACATTTTCAGCTCTGGATCAAAGTTCTCAACCAGACAACCATCAAATATTACCATCTCCACAGCCACACCACAAGTGTGGCTAAAAAGAGGGCCAAGCTGATGGGAAACCAATGTTTGACTAATGTGACTGAACAATAACACTTCCACCTCTAAATATCCTGAAATCTGTACAGAAGTACAACCATAATGGCAAACTCATAGTGTAAGCATACAAGGGTATGATCAGCATTTTATATATTTTCTCAATATTTCTTTTTGATATATTAAGGCACAATTTAATGGAGCATTCAGACTCACAATTAAGGGAAATGTAATTCAAATGCAGTGACACCTTCAAGCTTTGCAGGCTATATTGTGTGCAGAACACTGTCCCATAAAAATCTTGGGGCCCATTTTCATGCTGGTGCAAATCAACTGCAGTGACCTTGCACTGGGGAAGTATCAATTTCACTGGTTGAAAGCAGATTTTTCTTGAGCCTGCACCCACTTGGTGACCTTATGATACTGCTTGCACCAACACAAGCAAAGGAGAGTAAAACATTGCTTTTTAGGGGAATGAATGCAGCTGATTTGATGTGCATGATTGATGCCAGCCAACGCCTACTCATAGTTCATTTTACCCAAAACATTCTCACCAAACATGCGCTCACACTTAAATGAGCCTGCACTATGACCCGTTACCATTGTCAGTGCAAAAATAAGACCCCTTGGATGAAGAGGTTTTACAGTTTTTTTCAGATAAAATGTTGGATTGGCATTCACACAAGGAATGCTCTCCACTTATTCCTCAAAACTTTTAATTTTAGTCCAGCCCCGCTTATGAAAGGAAGCAAAGAACTGCCCTCTACGCAGTCATTGTCCATAAATTCAGATTTTTTCTATGTGAGTGAGTGTGAGAGAGAAGTGACTGAGGAGAACAGAAAGAAAGGGGTCAAGAGAAGCCCACAGGAAGGATTCAAAATGGTTGTAAATCCACTCTTCATTTGAGACCCTCAGTTTGAAACATATCTCTCTCATAAACTCTGCATATTCAGTGAAAAATATGAAACACTCTGTTTGCACGCTACGAGTTATCTCAACAGCATAATGTTAGACTTACTACCATGAATAAATACCAGAAAACTCCTACAGAAAATGCACTTCTGTCTTTTTCTGCCTAGTCCCTTCTCGCAGTCGTAACAAACACATTAGGCAAATGGCCACAAATTACCTTTTTTTTTTTTTTTTTTCCAGCCAGCAAAGTCTGAAATATCACCATGGCCACTCTTAAACACAGTATGTGTTAAAACTCTGCCAGCTCTTCTGAAGAAACTGACTAGTAGAGGCACATAGAACCACAGGGCACTGAGTAGCACTTCAAATGGCAACTACAGCTAACAAGGCTGAACAACATAACAATAGTTGCTCCTTAATGGACCAGCCCAGAGTCTAAGCAATGATATGGGCCCAAACTTAAGCAGTTATGTTTGTGTGCTAAAAAATGTTTCTTTGGTCTCTGTCAGTGTTTTTGCTTTCAGCCTCAGCAAAAGAACAAATTCTACCTTTTGTTACATTCATGTCAGTGTATGGATCTGACAAATGTTTTGCTGGTGGTTTTCAAAAATAACAAGGGCATCTGCTTAATTAACACTTTATTATAAGACATACTGTATTCATTTCAAGTTCTGTCCTCTAGCAGTTAACAATATATTTGCTGAAAATACATTGGCCGTGTTTATAGAAGAAAAAGGGTGGATTTGATTTTTTTTTTTTTTTGATTTGTAGAAAAACATTAAATTTGCTCAGAGGTTACTTCAGTTTTGATCATTTCTTCTATTGAGACATGTTTCAAATCCACGCCATTGGATGCTACCAACCACTTCATTTCACCTGCCCACTAATGCATACAGTAGGTCACTCATCAGCACCTCCCGTCTTCCTCCACCTAAATAACTGTATGGCATCCCAAACACAGATGGGTGAAACAAACAAACAAACTATGGTTTGTTGGAACCGAGCTGGAGGAACTGCTACTGTGAGAGACTCCTTTCAAGGCAGCCCATGGCTCGTGATTTATAAGCATGCGTAATTATATCCACAATCATGTCTACAGTCATTATTAATACAAGACTTGTGTATATATATTTATATTGTTATGTTTTTTACTTAGCTTTGTTTTTAATAGATGTGTCATGCACCAACCTCACCAAAGCAAATTCCTTGTATGTGTAAAATCGTATTTGGCAGTTAAGCTTTTCTGATTCTGATTTCTGATTCTGATATCATCATCGGAGCGACTGGTGCACTGGATCTTTGTCATACTGGATCTTCATCATCACATGGTTAACATTGCGAAATGGTCACAGTTTGGATAGGTTTATGCACCAAAACTACTTGGTTAGGTTTAGGAAAAGATTATGGTTCGGGTTAAAATGTCTATGCTACTGTTACGTACATGACGTAACTTAAGTACATTATGTAACTTAAATAAGTCAGTGTCGACTTAAGGTTTCACACAGGACATAAACAGCAGTCTCCTGGTTGTTGGGTTTGTTTTACCCATCCATCCACTCCACTTTTCCTTCATCTCTTTTTGGTCTCTTACATAAAACGTGTGAGAAGATTGAGGTTCATTTAAGGATGTGAATTCATGTTTCTCAGTTCACTCGAAAGAAGACTGACATGGACATTATGGTGGTCCTGATGAAGTCAGTATTTGACATGCACCTATCAATAATTGGTAATCTCACCTGGTCAAGTGAACTAAATAAAACCATGAATCCCTCTGAGTTTGGCTTAACTGCTCCACACATACACACACACATAATGTGGACACTCACACTTTGGACTTAAGACTGCGGAGCATTTAGACAGGATGTGAAGTCCCAATCCTTGGAGGGCAAGCTGTCTACAACTTGCCCTGAGGCTGGAAACTATTGGTGCTTAAACATGTTCATTAAAAAACTTTAAGTCCACACTAAACCTTCGTGAAGCCAAATTATTAATTTCAAATTTGGGAATGTGATGGTCTCTTGGTGTGACACCAATTAGCATCTAAGATTTGACTCTGACTGAAGCATGAACAGAGACACACACTTTGTGAAATATGTTAAATGAAACCATGGATGATCTCTGTAGGCTATAGAAAAGAGACAATGTTCTGACAATGTGAACAGATATGCCTTTTCTTTAAACCACAAATCAATTGTGTTACTTTGATGTGTTGAAAGATTTAGCACAAAAAGTATTAGGAATATGATTTTTCTGTTAGGGTGAATAAGGAATTTCCATGTTTGCTATAATCAGGACTAAAAATCTAAATTCATGTAGTGCTTTCATTAAAAACTCTCTCCAAGTTACCAAAACCTATGTTTCCTCTCCTCCAATCAACACCTTGGTCCTGACTGTAAGCAGATAGCACTGATAGTGTGCAGATCTGAGGGTCCTGACTTTAAATCAAAGGTTTCAGTATTTAATGAGGAGCACAAGGCTGTGTTAAAGATAACTGCAACAAAATTCACAGCAACAAAATATAGTTAAAAGGTTGAGCCAAGCATCGGTACACTATAAATATAGTGTGTATATATATATACATGAACTCCCAAATGAAAAACATACAGTGTATTCATTTCAAGCCTTTGAAGAACATCCGTCCATACATTATGAGGGAGAAGATCTGAAAATTATGAGTGAGAAGATAATAGGATGCTTTATGCTCATGAAAGTAGCAGCAGCTACATCACAAATGTGTTTTAGCTAAAGATAATTTTCACCAAAAATGGCAATATTAAAGTTTAATGGTTGTTGTTTTACGTTATAATTCTACACATTGCTTTCTTTATATAATAAATTAAGAAACCATATGAGTTAGAAAGACACATATAAAATCAAAAGTACAGTGATTAATTTGCATGTCTTTTACATGAAATTTTGACAAGCTTGTAGAGCAAAGCGTGGGAAGAGCGGTACCAAAGGTTAATCTCACTTTTCATTTTTATTTCAGAAAAGTAATTACAGGGATTTGACATCAGTGCATAAATGCCCAAAGGGACTGCACTGAAAGTAAAAAGTATAGTAAAGACAAAACAGCCAAAACAAAGCCCAAGCTTTTAATGAAATACTTGACAAATAATCATTTGCCCAGGCTTGGAAAAAAAATTCTCAAGGTCCCTCGCTGGTTCCTTTTGCAGCAATTACGCATGTGTAAAACTATTCATCACATTTTATCAGTGAATATTAATGCTCCTTTATTAAAAATATAAAAAGGAAAATGTCTGCACTTTATGTAAACCTTAAACTTTATGTACAAGCTTTTTGATCGCCTGAATGTAAAATGGCTGCTTCACTGAGAACAGTACTGGGCCTATAGCCAAAGGGCAGACCTTCATGGTTTGATCTTCTGTCCTGCATACATTACCTCAAACACACTGATATTCCTCCCCCCGTTAAAAGCAGACACAGATATTACCTTAGTTTCATTATAAGCTGCAGGAGCATTCCGCGGGAAAAAGGGACAATTTAAGCTTGCCCTAATGGATTATTCGCAGACCTGACTTCAGTGTGTGTGTGTGTCCTTGGGTAAGCGATACTATGCACATCATATGAACATATATGTTCTCTCATTTATCTCTCTTCCTTTCTATTACATACATCCAGACTGAGATGGATAACATGGACAGAAAATTGCAACAGAGGATAGGAAACCAGCATTTTTATTTATTTATTTATTTATTTTGACAAAATAGGTGCGATTCATGCACTGCTTACACTCCCTCAATTACAGGAACCAGCCAAAATGAAGAAAAATAAAAATATTTTGTCTTGTCTGCACTTTAGAAACTTCACACATAGTGATTTCAGGATTTATTTCTCACAGCTCTTCACTTCCATTTGGGCAGATTGGATGCAATGGTTCCACTGAGCAAACAGCAGATAGCATTTGACATTTATTCAGGGGCATTGCAGTGTGAAGGTTATCGGTGGAATTTTTTAGGCTTGTGCCATATCTGATGTCTCTCTCTCTCTTGTAAGCCGTACATTTGAGTTGAAAGGCATGTTCCTTCTTGTAGTTAGATATCAGCTTCTTTCTGTTTCACTGGACTGGCAAATGGCTTTAAGGCTGCAGATAATATATGTCACCAAGTGACATTGCAGTTATGTGATGACTTACACATGCTTCAGCTTGGTTAGCAGTGGGTTAACATTACCTGTATTTTTGTGCAAGAGTAAAACTATACTGCTGTTGTACTAATTTTGACACATTGCTGCAAAGATTTCTCATTTCTCTAAATACAGCCTATTATTGTTCATTTCATGAACATAATTTACTGTACTTCTAGACTGGAATTTTATGGCTTTGCTCACAATCATCAATTCTGGCATTTGTATCGCTAGCCAAATCTGCTACTAGCTAGCACAAGAGAACAAGTTTCAAGCCCTGGAGTCCACAACCAATGCAACCAATGCCCTGGATGAACAGGAGTTTTCCCTTTTGTGGGAATGACCGGTGCCATCAAATACACCACAACCAGCCTCCTCACTGACAGTGCCTGGACAGTCTTCCCCTCACCCAAAGCCACCACTGTGGTTACTCTCACTAAGTAGTTTAGCATCACTGTGGACCTCGACCTCACTCGTGTGTCAGTGTGCACCCTGGGATGTCCACTGGAGTATTTACTGAGGAGAATCATACCAACTTTCTCTGTGTGCTTCTTGTTGAGTTCATCATGTTCAAATCAACAGGTGCTGCACCTCCTTCCACCCAGGTGCCCTCATTAAGGACATTAACACCTCCGCCCACCTGCTGCTGCTTCAGCACCCATCTGTCTGGGCTACTGGGGTACATGTTGGCACAAATGACCTCAAGATGCAACAGTCAAAAGAACCTTTTTGTCTGCCTGATGGACAGTGTTTTTAATGATGCATAATTTCAGGTACACTGCCCTCACCGTGTTTTTGCAACATAAAGTTTAGCCGATTAAGGCAACTGCACGTCTAGAGCGACTGCTGTACCAGAAATATTCCTCATGTGGACAACTTCACCACCTTCTACAATAGAAAGGGTCTCTTGTGGCATGGCCACTTCCATCCTATTCATGCAGGATCTCATCTATCTATGACCATTGAACTCACACTACATTCCTGCAAAATATTCACCGCATGAAGGTCAGTGAGTCGATACCCTAAATACGTTGCTCACAGTTTGCCCCATGATGAAAATCCTGCACCTGCATGTAGCATTCCAGTAATTATTGATAATAGATTTAACTGCAGTAAAATATCACCTAAATCATTCAGCCAATTTTCTATTTTTTCAATATATTGCTGTTGTTTGTAAATCTGTTTCTGCTCCAGTATTAACTGTACTGTATCGTCCTCCTAACCTCAAAAAGCCCACACGTTTGACCTTTTGACCTGGTCAAAGGGACTGACTATTACAGTTACATCCATTCTACAAGGCAATCTCAGGTGACTTCTACATATTGTTTAAGATGACCGGCCTCCATAAGCACAACAACGCAGTAACACCTATGAATAAGCATCTTGAAAATGCAATACCTCTAACAACAGGTGATACAGAAGCTAAACTCCTCCACCTGCTCCCTCAGCCCAGTTCCCACAAAGGTTTTCAAATGTGTATTCCACTGTCTGTCACATGATGTACTGTAAACAGCTCTTTTCAATTAAGAGTTGTCCCCTCAAGCATGCTGCTATTACAGCAATACTGAAAAAAGAGAAACAACAAATCTCCATTATCTCTTTTCTTAGTAAACATACTTGAAAAGGTTGTCTTCAAGCAGCTGTCTAGTTAACTATCATTCCCCAATCTGTATGTTGTATATCAATCTGGCTTCAGGACTATCCACAGCATTGAAATAGCTCACAGTGCCTCAAAAAAAATCTCCATTTCAGTGGTACTAGACCTGACAGCAGCCTTTGATACCTATCCAAATAGAAAGCTCAGTTGGTCTATCCTGCTGCATCATTAACCAGCTCTCTTCCTACCTAAAAGGCAGGACATTCTCTGTGTCTCTTGACAACTTTGAATCTGGCTAGTTTAACATTCGTTCTGGGGTCCCATAGTGCTCATTTCAAGGCCCCTTACTGTTAAGTCTATAAATGCTGACACCTCATACAGAAACCCAATGGATCTTACCATTCATATGTTGATGACACACAGTTGTATATTTCACTCTCACACAGTAACCTCAGCCCTATAATCACCTTGTCAGCTGTATCAGTGACATTAGACACTGGATGACCCGAAACTGTCTGAAATTAAATAATGACAAGACTGAGATCCTTGTTGTAGATGCTGGAGGTCAGAGACAGGAGATCCAGTACAAACTGATCTTGCTGCCTCTGAAACGAGGTGAGCAGGTTGAAAATCTAAGTGTTGGATTCTGAGCTCAACTTCACAAGGCGCATTCCAAGCAAAACTAGGACAGCAGTTTACCACCTGAAAAATATTTACACAGTTAAATCCCTCTTGTCTCAGTCAGGAGCTGAAAAACAGGTTCATGCATTCATCTCCTCTGGGCATTAGTGTAATGCACTTCTTGTGGGACTTTCCAAAAAGACGGTGGGATGAAGACTCTCAGTACTCACTGGGGCTACAAAAACCAAACATATTACTCCTATACTTAAATCACTTCACCAGCTTCTGATAAAATAAAGAATTGATTTCAAAACATTTCTCACTGTCTACAAATCACTTAAGGGTCTAGCTCATAAATACATCTCTGACTGTTTAAAATCCCTCAGATCATCAGACGCTGGTCTCCTAACTGCATCCATTATCTCTAGTGAAGGTGCATTCAGTTACCGTGGCCCCCCTCTTCGGAACAACCTGACTGATGATACAAAAGGTACCACATCTGTACCATCTTTGAAAAGCAAGCTTAAGACCTACCTGTTCTCCTATGGTTAGCCAGTGCCTCCATCACTTTATCTGTCTTTTGCTCATATTTGTTGTGTGAAGCAGATTGAGCCCAGATTGTGCAAGATGTGCTATATATATAAATTTGATTTGTCAATGGTGAGAATAAATCAAAACATATTAAAGTTGCAGCTAAACAATGAGCTGAAATTTGTTATAAAGCTCAGTAAAAGCAAGTGGAGCTGCAGATTCAGGTGATAATTCTCTTCTTGGTTCATCAACATAAGCAAACTCTTTCATATTGTCACATTGTTTTCATGTCATTTGATGCAATGTTATAGCAGAAACATTAATTATAGCCTTCTTCATTTATAGATATAATCTTTTCAAAAAAAAAGTGTAAAACTGCCATTTTCACGAGCATTCAGGATAATCAGTATTTTTTTCAAAATCATATGTGTAATTATAAGCACTGATCTTTTTTTTTATTATTTAAGTATGCCAGTCTTCAAGAAAAAAACATATCTTTTTTAGAGCCATCAACATGTGAAACCCTCATTTTATTGTTTCTGCTTTGTCCAAACATTGTAGTTTGGGCAGTACAACAGGATTATCGCTTGTAGAAAAAGATGTCTTCATAAGGAACATCCGTCACTGGTGGCAGAATAATTAGGCTTGGGTTATTTTGGGACGGCTGTGATGAATACATATGCGGCAGCAATAATGGGAGCTTAATTCATGAAAACAGTAACAGGGCATTTGGATGGTTCAAGTGTGTCTTTAAATCAGTATTTAGAAGTATTAATGCTCCAGACCTTATGCTAAGCATGATTAAGTGTAGTGAGGAGAGCACTGGCTCACAAAATACCATGATAGTGAATAACAATCCAAGAATAACATGATATATAAAGCATGTTAATCTGCT
Organism: Chaetodon trifasciatus; assembly: GCA_037975065.1. Lineage (NCBI taxonomy): Eukaryota > Metazoa > Chordata > Actinopteri > Chaetodontiformes > Chaetodontidae > Chaetodon > Chaetodon trifasciatus. The sequence continues at coordinate 9,650,081 of JBBMOE010000001.1, read as the reverse complement.
TTTATTAGAAAAGTGTCACATGCAAACTACTCAGGGTTTTGTTCCTCATCATAAACCAAACATGAAATTGTAAATGATGTGTCAATCATTTAAATACATGTGAAAGGAGATGCATCACACCTTTTAATATGTCAATTATGAAAAAAGGCATGAAGTTGCAGTGAAAACAAATGCAAGAATATCATGTCCGCATGCAGTTATATCTTGCTGTTGTGCCTCTCCCTTCTTTTTTGCTCTTTCACCCTGAAATTTGAACCCCATATTTACATGCACATGTATTCACATAAACACATGCATTACAGAGAAACCCCCACATCAAGTTTTCTTGAAGGTGTGTGTTGAGCACAGCTGCATATCAACCATGCACAAAGGCCTCCATCAGTAATGACACAGCAGTAGATCCAGGTCTCCTGCCACTCCCTCTCATCTTTACACTGTCTCTTGTTCTTCCTCCCCACACCACTGATTTCTACTTCCTAACCTCCAACTGGAGAAGAAAATTGTGAGGATTATTTGGCTGGTGTTCTTTTTTTCTTGGTCTTCTACTCAGCCATCATTGTGTTCATGCTTGCTGACCTCCACCCACCATCAGCTCCTGACTTAATGCAGCTGAATTGTCAAGCTTCTCAGACCATCTGCTGAGAAATCTCTAAACCTTTTCTGATTGAGATGAAAAATTAATGGATAGTGAGTGGCACACAGAATAGCGCAATGATTGGTACATTAATGCAGTAAAATTATGTATATTTTTACAGAATATAGATATGTCTTTGCACTTTGTACATATATGAAACGCCTTGTGATGAAGACCCAAACTTATGAGCCTTCTAATATGGTCTAAGTTCCACGGTCAGCTGCCATCTAATTATGAGCTCTTGTCTCATAGAAATAGTTGAGCTGTTCCCTAAACTTAGCCACAATGTGCACGTGAACCTTGGATTCTGGTGTCACAATCCTGCACTGTGTTTGCTTGCCATCCACCCTGACTACTTCTCATGCAGTACATAAAATGTTCCATTCACTCAAACAAAAGCTCACTGTGAACATAGTCCAGGTAGTGATTCCATTTGTCAGCACAACTTAATTGTAAATGCAAATGAGCTGTATGTAAGTTTGACAGGTCAGCGGCAAAGGGGATTAGAGTTCAATTCTTTTGAACTCTGAGTTCTCGTCAGAGAAATCTGTAACTAAAACAACTAAAACCTGGAAGGTCAACAAAGATAGTGGTGCAGTTAGACCAAGAAGCTGTAAGATTGTGTGAATGAAGCTCAGACAGCAGGTACCACTGTCAACCTGACAAGCATTACTTAAACTTTTTAATTGGAGGTGGAGCTCTAATTGAAACCACAGAATAGAGCTACACTATTAGCACTAGGAGAGCTAAAAATCCACCCTGTGTGATGCCATGCTCATTAACCCATGATAATACTATAAAACCACGACTCCCAACATGGGCATGGCAATTAACTCCTCATTAGATCTAACTCATTAGTAGTGGTTAGACCGAAAAGACGATTATGTCAAACAAAACACACACATAAAGCAGAAATGTAGTTCAAAATTAAATAGAGGAATACTTTACTGTGCGTGGGAGGGAATTACATACTGTCAAATTTGGCAAGCTGATTTATCGCCTATCACCTCTTGAATGTTTGTGAAACACCAGGGACCTCTAGTACTCCTTAAGAACATATTGTTCTAGGGCAAACTGTGCCTTAGAACTGTGATCTGTTGTGGAGGAGTAAGGAAATGAGAACAAAGGCTCATTACAGTGCGGTCTGAGTCTATAATCGGGATGTGGTTTATGTTAGCTGCAGTACAAAATGATTGTTCAAGCAGACAAGCATCACTGTCACTGTGTCTGACTGTCTTCTAGTTTTAAAAATATGAAAATATGTTTCCTTCATAACAATTTCAGAATTTACAAAGATAAAGACATCCAATCATATTGTTACAGAATATATCTAAATTTTCTGCAATGTTCCTTTCAAAATTGATGCAAGTTTGACAAAGTTGTCTTTTTTTGTTTTGATTTTTAACTCTGGTATTACAGAACAGGTATGGTAGTCGCCTCAGGGAAGAGGTCAGTTTTCATTTGACAGAGCGATGCTTGGATTTTTTGTTTCCCCTGGGGTTGATTCAAAGGACAGTAAATGTAAAATTGACTGACACACAAAATATCTCCTTTGCTTTCCAAGTACAATGCTGAAATCTATCTTTAGACCCTAAAATACTTTTGTCTGTTACCAGTCAGTCTGGCCAAATGCTGATGAAATGTATCCTTTCCATTATTTTCCTTTGGAAAGAAAGAAAGAAAGAAAGAAAGAAAGAAAGAAAGAAAGAAAGAAAGAAAGAAAGAAAGAAAGAAAGAAAGAAAGAATACAGTTTTTTGCAAGCATTATATATATTTTTTATTATTATTATTTTAAATACCTGATGAGTTTCTGATGCCGTTCCAAAGGTTTTTGCTATGAAATATATAATGTGCTGTCAAGTGTTTTCTAGCCACTGTTAGGCCTATTCAAGAGCACCATGGGTTTCATTAAGAGTTGGAGGGTCAGGGTGACATTCTGGAGTGCAGCATGCAGGCACCATGGCTAAGCTCCCTGATGATGGTCGTAGGCTGGCTCCTATATTTCAGTCACCCACCCACTCTTGTTTCTGCTTTCAAAAGTTTTAAATACAAAATATGTGACTGGTGGATTTGGCAGCAGGTTTGAAGGGACCTTTGACGGAGTCGGACTCAGTAACAGAAAATAATGTAATGATTAAATTACATTTATTGTCCTCCTCAAATGGCACTTAAATGCACCAACAGCATTTGATAATGCCCAAGCTACCTCATTAACAACTGGATAATACCTAATGCCCAGCTGTAAGACTGACTTTATAAAACTTCATAAGTCATAAAATGCCTTTCTATTTTCTTCATAACTAGATGACTCTAGATGACTAGATGATTATTGGGAGACGCATATAGAGCTAGGGAGAGCAAGTGAGAAAAGAAAGGGAAGGCTAGACCGTGAACAAAGGTCCAACCAAGCTGAGCAAATTTGTGCTATGTTCCTCATTAACAGCAACATTTTGCAGTTGTGGAGGGAGTGCCTGAGAGTCTTTGTATAAACTACTGTAAATAAAGTTCTTGAATTCTTGAGAGAATAATGTCAAAAGTGATCAAGGTTTGCTGTTTTCATTTCAAGAAAATAAAATACAACTCATGAGTCTCATTTATTGTAAAGTTCTGGCATTTTCAAAAGAACTAAATCTCATTCCTACAGTGAGCCAACAGAATACATCCAAATGTAAGTCATTTTGAAAGCAGCCAGAGAAGTTACAACAGCATGTTGTTATGCACCCCAATACACATCTCTACATATTCTGGGCTCTCATAGCATACTGGCACATCTTATTATCTCATGATTCTGTGTGTATATGAATTACACAGTGTTATACAATTTGGGTGACAATAAGTAAATCTTTTTGTTTGTGCTGGAATGAAATCATGCTTGTAGGAAATAAGATGATTTTATGGCCTATATCTATATATTTTATTTATGAACCTTTCTCATGGTTTCATCACACAGACGGTTGTAGCACTGTAATGCTAAACAGGCCTGACGTGTCTGAACATCCCTAAGCAAGAGTGTTATGCCAAAGCGTAAGGTGATAAAACCACAGTATATACAGTATTTTTAGCTCTGTAACACATAATCGTGTTATTTTTTTTTTTTTTTTTTTTTTGCACCTTCCCTTTATAAGAGGTATTTAGAGTTTATAGTTAAAATTAGACTGTGTACATCAAAACACAGTTCACAGTGAAGGTTCAAACATATTTCACTGATCAACATGTCATCTCATAGATAGATACATACATACATAGAGGCCAGTTATCACAGCTAGAGATGACAGTAAACACAACACAACGTGTGCATAATTTAACTTGAACTTTTACTGAAATATGAACATGGACATTGTTAAATTTAGCCTAATGATTTACAAGCTTTTAATGGCACTAACCTATTGATATTTCAACTGTTTTGTTTATGAAACCATGGTACAGAATGACGATGACATGAATTGCGTGCTCATGTTCAGAGAAGAAAAGCAAAAGAGGCAATGAGATGAGTCAAACATTCCTATCATCAGTTGCCATGGTGAGCTGAGAACACATCTTTCTGTGACTCAAAGCAGCCCATTAGTATGACAGAAGAGAGTGCCCCATTGCTTGTGCCCACACTCCATTTTCAACCCTTTACAACACTGACATGTCTTTCCAATGTGTCTTGTATTGTCTGTTCGCATGTAGGTCAGATTAAGGTACAGAATTACTCTGATTCAGAACGAGGTGAATTTGCACAGGACTGAACAAACTGTACATATCCTGTATATGCTGGACCTGTTGCACCATTATGAAGCAGATTTTTCAATGAAAAATGTCTACACCTTCTAAATTCAAGTGGAGTGACCTTCCATTTGGGTATGATGTATGCAGCAATCAAAACAATTTTACCTTGGTTATGTATAGATATGCATGCATGGAAGTTTGGCACTATTGCCAATTTCAATTATACTTTTACCTTCATTATTATGGTTCAGAAAGGCAGAATCTGCTCAAAAATGTCAAGGAATTGTATTCATAAAAAATACCACCACAGAGCCTTGAAGACAGCCAGAGTCTTACAACCATAACATCTGAAAAGTAAAGGCATCTAGTGAAAGATGCGCAGGCACCCTGAGTGATATCAATAAGAATGGAAACATTTCCTGACCATCAAATTGTTCCATTCTGTTGCAAAGCCCACAGGTTGTGTCAGCATCTCTTTTCACTTACAGTAAGGTACATTGTATGAGAGGAAGGTCTGAGAAAACCAGCCTTTCTTTAGCTCCTGCACAGCAAATACAACTGTGGTTTACTCATCTCTGTTACATGATCCATAATGTTAGATTTTCTGTCCTGAACAGTCACTTAAAATGTCTAAAGAATGTGAAAGGCTATTATCAAAAGAGAGACTTATTTATCTGTAGTACTATCCATGTTCTTCAGTATTGGAATATGCGCACATAGCTAATTATGTGTTCAACATGACAATTACAAACTGTTTGGAACAGCGATGTGAAATATTTCCATATTCAAAGAAACAGCAGTATCAGTATTCTGGTGACATGCAAACTCAATTGGCCATGGAACAACCATGACCACAATATTTTGCTCACCTCAACAAAGTCGTCCTTTCAACCGTGATTGTTCCATAAATGTATATTATTATCTGTCAGGTACAGGTCTTTGGGAGTACTGTTAAAAAAAAAAAAAAACTCCGGAGGAAGCTGCATGAGTAATTCACAGTTGGGGTTAAAGACTACAACTTTTAAAATGAAGTGGAGTTAAAAAGAAGTGAGCAGACCTCTGTAGCCTACTGCTCAATACTGGTAGAGGCTATAGCGGCTTAAGGTTACAGTAACTACCAACAGCGTAATCAGTGTAACACACCAGAATCTCTGACCAAGCTGTCAGTGGTCAAGTTACAAGAATAATAAAAAAACAGTAATTCTGGTTCTGATTTTGATTCCTGTCAATCATGAGTCAATGATATACTGTAGGAGTAAATGCTCAATCTGTGGTGTACTCCAGAGGTGGGAACCTTTTCCCTGTCAAGGGTCATCTCAGTTTTTATAACATCCTTATTTTTCATCCTCTGAAACCTCTCACTAAATCCCCAATGGAGTTTTCACACTCACCAGTATATTCAGATGTCATAGCAGGCTTTTGTTCTTGCAGAGCAGGAAAATGTCCGGTGTTACCTCTTACCTTTCCAGTTGCTGCATTTTTTTATTTCACTTTGAATGATTTCTCATTTAAAAGCAGAGAGCTGAGAAGCTGGCTGGAGTCTGAGGTTCAGCTCTTGATATTTTTCTCCATGAAGGCCAAATCACACAGACACTTGTTATCATTGAGTTACATTTTCCCTTCATCTCTGCATGTTGTTTTTAGGGACCGTGCAGAAGAACTTGTCTACTGCTAGTCTACTATTTAATGCGATATGTGTTTATGTGTGTGTATATATATATGTGTGTGTATATATGTGTGTGTGTGTGTGTATATATATTATATATATATATATATAACATGTAGTAGTGCTGTCAAAAATATTGCATTATTAACGCGTTAACGCAAATCAATTTTAACAGCGTCATTTTTTTTTATCGCGAGATTAACGCTCTTTGTGACCTAGTGAACTTGCAGTTTTTTATAAGCTGTGGCCACTACTAGTAACATTAGAAAAACTACAGGATCCGATTGTAAACCGGAAACAAAACAATAGGCACGCCCCACGCACGTGTTTGGTCTTGCCTGCTCGCTAGCTGTGAAAAAGTAGGCTACCGGTTTGTGTGGATGTCAAGCACGAAACGCCGAAATAGATGCGAATAAGATTCTGAATGGCAAGTTTAGTTTCAAAAAGTTACCAGATGGGTCGACTGACAAGACCAAAGTTATCTGTGTGTATTGTCAGTGTGAACTCAGTTATCACCGTAGCACATCCAGTCTGAAATACCACTTGATGGCCAAACACACAGCTAATGCGAATTCTCCGCCGCTTCCTTGTCAAAACCAGGCAACAATGGATGGCTTTTGACAGAGGCATATGGATGCTATTATGTTCAAAGGAAACTTAAGAAAGGAAAATTTAAGCCATGGTTTAACTGCACTATAGGCTGAGTCCTAGTTTACAATGATGTGCACTTTGTAACTTTATCTTGTATCAAGCGGTTTTGATCCCTTAGAAAGGGTTGTTGAAGGGGCTTTTTTGTAATCAAGTATTTATTTTTTGTCATCTGTTTATTGACAGTGTTAAATTGTGTGAGAATTTGCTTCAAATGTGAATGACCGCTCAAATTGAGAATGTTAGTGTGAAATAAAACACTACACGTTTTCAATAAAAAACATTTGCACAAAGCAAGCCTATCCACTTTTCCATGTTGGTAACAGTATTAAAATGATAATTCAAGGGACATTTAGAATAGATAAAAATGTGCGATTAATTTGCGATTAATCGCGAGTTAACTGTGACATTCATGAGATTAATCGCAATTAAATATTTTAATCGATTGATAACACTAACGTATAGTAGTAGTACAGACATGTCAGGTAAATATGATCGTTCTGTATTTCAAAGGGGATTCCACAAGGTTCAACATTGGGTCATGTTTTGTTCACAGTTTATTTTAGCAATGATATATCCTCTAAAACATATGATAACGCTCATCGTTATGCAGATGATACAGTTCTGTATTGCTTTCCTAATATTGCACATTCAGCCATTGAAATCCTACTACAAGCCTTTGATAAATTGTAATATACATTTTTTTATTTGAAATTACTACTAATATATACAATGTATCTGGCTGGATAAAAACATGTATGTTTAATTTTCATATTGACACATTTTCTTATGATCAGTAGGAACAATTGAGGCTGTGTTGGATTATGTTGATGTTATCTGAAGACCTGCCTCTGTCTCCACTCTTAAATCCCTAGATTCAGTTTTTCACTCCACCCTAAAATTCATGACTGGTGACAGTTCTACTTGTCACTGCTTCTTGTATGAAAAGGTTGGGTGAGCATCTCTAATAGTAAGATATGACATGTATTGGCTTCTATTTATATAATGTCAACATGCCATCATACATCACGTCGTTATTAAATTGATCCCATATTCCCATTGCATATGTTCAAGTGATTGGCTAATGTTCAATCTCCAATGTGCAAACACATTGAATTTGGGAAAACTTCCTTTAGTTTCTGTGGTGCAAAAACATTTTACAACACACATTAAAACTGAACACAATTATAGTTAAAGGTCAATTTAAAACCATGATTACAAATGACTCCACCATTGAATGTAACTGTTTTTAACTCTGTTCTGTTGTTTGTTTTCTCTAATTTAATTATTTTTGTGTGTATTTATGCTGTTTTGGCTTTCCCCTCCACCACGTCATTGGAAATGCCCTCAGTGATTCTTCAAGATTTAAATAAAGGTTAAATGAAATAAATAGCAGAATATTAAATACCATTACAATGTTTTCCACAGCCAAATGCAAAACTAATGTCTCAAAACAGCAACTGATAGAATTACAGATAAAAACACCAAGTCATGTTTGTGTGGTTTTCATTCCTTCTATTTGCAATCCAGCTCACAGTTCTTCAATAAGATAATCACACAGTAGATCAAATTTTATTAGCCAGTTTGTGGTGAAAACAACTTACTGGTTTGGAATTTTGTGCAAGTTGCATATTTTTTGACTCACTAAAACATAGAGTTCAGAGTCAACATGTTATGCTCATTACAGAAAATACATATCAAAACACTTGACAAGTGGTTGCATTTTTACCAAGTCTTGTACGAGAAGCCTTTTAATCTCTTTGGGGTTCCACTAAGATTAAAAATTAAAAGATTTTCAGATGTGTAGAGTCGAGCTTGACAGTTTCGACTGTAAATAAACTCTACTTTTGCGTCTGTTTGCCTTATCCTGCCTTCTAATTCTGTTCTAAACCTGTATTGCCACTGACACAGAGTGTCCACAGATAAGAATTGGGTAATTACACGTGTATCACAGTCCAAAAACATGCGGGTCAGTGGAGCTCTAAATTGCCTGTATGTGTGAATGTGAGTCTGAACAGTTGTTTGTTTCTAAAGTTTCAGTCCTGTGAGGAACTGCCGACCTGTCCATGGTGTACCCCACCAGCGACCTCTCAAGGGATAAGCAGCTATAGATAATAGATGGATAAGAATCTAAATGGAGCACTCTGTTAGCTGAAAAAGTGTCTTTCTTGCACTCAAGGAATTCCTGTCTGATCCTAGCCTATGAGCATCATTTTTGCTAGCAGATTCAAGGAAAAGTAGTGTAGCTGTGTTGACATTTGCCACTATCATTTTCATACTGGATTTGAACAATTACTTAAAGTTTTTCCCACTAAAATGCACTGTGTGTACCCCCATATGGAAGATTTAATATGCATAAACAAAAATAAATCAACATTCCATATGCCTGGATTAGACGATTTTTTTTGTTTGACAATGGTTACAGTGCCATAAACTCTAGGCATGACTTGTTTGAGTGACTGGTAAGACCACACATATGACAAGGACTAATCACAGCACAACTTATTCCACAATCACCCATGAGTTCAGAGTTCACATCTGGGAGGCGGGTGAAGCAACTGTCAATCAAACTGACAGAAGCATTGTGTGTGATACTGGTGTTCTTGTGTCCTGAAAAAAGAAAAGAAAGAAAAATGGCTGTGGAAGCGCTATAACATTAAAGGTAAATGCAAGAGGCGGTGTAAAGTGCTTCCAGTATTTCTTCGGTCATGGTATTCCCTCGAGGAAACATTACACAGACGGGGATACTGTTGCCACAGCTCAATGAACTTTTCCTCTCTTTCATTGTCCCACCTGACAACAGTGACCTCAGCATCCCTCCTCCTCCTCCTCTTGAATTCTCTGTGGAATGGTTACCTGAATGCGCTCCAGAGAGAGCACCTGATTGGTAGATGCTGTTGCACTAGACGTGTCCAGACAAAAATATTCTGACATGTAAGTGTTTTTGTTGGGGTGTCATGGGGCATGCCAGACGCTGCACGAGAGGTTGTTTAGTGTGTCACACTACATGGGTTTAGACTCCCGATTGCCGTTCACGATTGGCCACGACGCTGGTAATTGGTCAGCCACAACAAGTAGTCTGATCCAGGCATTAGAGAATGGATTGTGCGACTGGAAGTTGAACAATCATAGGCTCACATTAGCCCACAGGAAACAATGTGAAAGGCTGCCTGGCACAGCTTGCATCAGCCATGCTAAGCTCTGCTCATGGCCCTTTCCCCAATCTATGATTGGACAGTTGATTTTCTTTCATTTGGTATGGATGATATGTCTCCTTTTCACAAAAGGAAAGAGCTCCCTGGCACCTCCTCATGGACACTATTGACAGTGCTTAGCATTTTGTATTTTAGGGTTATCTCTCCCTCTGTTGGACAGCACTGAAATGCAATGTATCTTTATGGTTAACCTTTACCTCCCTACCTATGTTTCTATTTTAATCATGACACAGCAAATACATAATTCATATAAAATAATACTTACAAAAAATACATATAGAGTTGTGAATTGGATTACACATTATTTCTTAGATTTTTTAAATTCGGCATTTTGAATCATCTGTATCCTTCAGAACTTGCAAACATGTTGAATGCATTTCTTTCCTCATCAGGGCTGAGATTAATTTTTCTGAAAAAAAATTTGAAACTTCCTTTGTTTACCTCTCTGTTTATGTCAACAAACAACCATTTTCTTCCCTGCCTTTATGCAATTATTTAATTTGCACTGTTGCTGCACAGGTTATTTTCATGACATCGGTTTCCCCCGTGGACTCATAAAAAAAGGGGACCATCTTTCAAAATCCACTATGAATTGATTGAAAGGAAGTTGGAAGTTGATACTGACAAGGTCTGTCAAATTAGGGGGAAAGGTGATACCCAGGTATTTAATGGCATTACCAGGCCAGCGTAAGTTTCCTCCCTGAAATGAGGTTTTTAGGCTGTATTAGGGCAGGGAGAGACCCTCTGATTTCAGTCAATGAACTTTATACCCTGACGTGCAAAAGAATGAATCTATAATGTTAAAAAGTGCAGGAAGAGAGTAAGTGTTGGAAGTAAAGAGGGCAATGTCATCCACGTAAAGCATAAGCTTATGAGCCAACTGGCTAATTTGTGTCCCTGGGAATGTCGAATTTGGGCAAATTGCTGTTGGAGATTCCAGTGCTAGAGCCAAGGGACCTGGGGAGGTGGCGTCCCCCTGCCTACTGCCCTTGCAGTAATTGAAATAAGGCAAAATGAGGCAATTCATAAGCAATGTAACCTTAGGTATATTGGAGTCATACCTAACTAATGAATTTATCACTGAAACCAAACAATTTAAAAGGGAGAAATGAATATTGCCACTTTACCCAATCAAGCAACTCTTCTGCATCTAGGGAAATGGCAGCTAAAGGGGAATTATTATTATGACTGGACCGGGTGATATTAATAAGGCTTCTGATGTTGTCGGCAAAGCTGCATTTAGGGATAAAGCCCACCTGATCAGAGCGGATCAGGGATGTAATGACTTTATTGAGCTAATAACCATTCTGGCATTTCTACAGCTGGCTGCATGTTTCCTGTGTCTAACGCTAAAACGATGGTGCAGTTATGGATTCTCATCTCCACCTGGCAAAACTGCACAGATGCTTTTGTCATCCCCAAGAATGGATTCAATCCTCTCCTTTACACTTTTCTCACTGCCCCAATTAGAAATATATTTTCTGCCATGTCTGCCTCATTTTTTACTTCTCATTTCACATCAAGATATCTAGGAAGCTATTGTCTGTCGTCTCATCTTTCAAATCTATGTAGTTCTTGTGCTTCCTTGCCTCTTGATCCTTTGACTACCTTTCTGTTTCAGTGACACTTTTTAACTTTTTATCTTTTCCTGTTGTTTTCTTGCCGCTCCTCTTTTTCAAGTTCTTACTTCTTCTGTCTCATCTTAAATAAGCTCTGAGCTGAATAGTTGTGTCATTGCTCTCGCTCACAATTTTCTGTATGTGTGTAGTTTTCCCCAGCTCTACCTTGAGCTTGCGTGTGTGTGAATTCCTCTATCCTGTTCTGTTAATCGCTCTTACTAGGCTTAAAAACACATTATTCCCAAATCACTGCTGTCCACAGTAAGGCTTTGTTTTTATTATTGTTTTTAACCTTAAACTCAGTTTCTCTGTTAAAAACTGCTTTAAGGGATTTTTTTTTTCTTGCCAGAGGGTAAGGATACTTCAGAACACACTTAGTGGTTTTAATTTTACTTGCTCTTGGTTTTCTGACTTAAAATATAACAGTACAAAAATACAGTTTTAACTGTTCCAATACAAAATATTAGGTCCAAACAGTACTCAGTATACAACACAGTTCTGTGAGTATTAAAATGGAACATTGTTTTGCCAGGCAGTTGATGCTTTACTATGGCTGGTTCATTCGTCAGCTGTTTTTGCAACCAACTGACAACATTGTACAGACAACATTCACAACCTGACCCTTCTTACTGATTACTCCATCATCATGCTAACACACCTGCCACCGCAGCTCCTCCACCATCCTATCCTCCATACATACTAATTTTCCCTCAAATATATTACACATTCAACAGAAACAGAGCAACATAAGCATTGGAATCCATTCTTGCCATGGATGTCAAATGCAAAATCCAATATTCCCACACATTTTAACCATGGTTCAGTCACGCAGTTCATAAAGCTATTGATCAATTTGCACTGAACAAGTAGGATAAGACTAGCTTTCTTGAGTGTGTGAGGAAGTAGTGACTGGAATATAAATGTAACAGGCAGCACTACCAATTCTTTCCATATTACAGGGAGTCATTTGGTTCATTGTTAACACAGCAATCCATTAACCTGGTAAAAAATAACTTCACGCGCCTGGGAGCCAATTAGTCAACTACTTCACCAACTGGCTTTTCTAATGCAGGTTCAAAGAACAAATGAAGGGAACTGAATAAGAAAAAGAGCAGGAGGTGGGTGCTGTAAGTTTAACAAACCACTATACACATCTGGTTGCCAGTTAGTGTGTGAGACTCAGGATGGAAGCAGCATAGACCTCTTTTTAGGGTGATGCTCTTATAATTTCAAAAGCTTTAATTATAAACTAGCAATACCGCATTAAAATATATATTCAAGATGTATGGGTTTCAACTCAACAGTACCTGAATTTACTTTCCTTATTGATCTTTAATTTGATTTGCAGTATATGTGTGTGTGTGTGTGTGTGTGTGTGTGTGTGTGTGTGTGTGTGTGTGTGTGTACAATATGGATTATTTTACTTATTCGTATGTAAGATGTTTTCTATTTATAGTCTTTTTTTGTCCTGTATTTCTCAGGTTTTTCTTGATTACTTGTGCTCCCTTAGATTGGCTCTTAACTTGTTTGCCTTGATTTGTATCACCTGTCCCACTTTTTATAAATGTCAGTAAGGTGACTGCTGTATTTCATTGAAAAGGTAGGAGTTTACCAAAACACTGAGCTTCACTGGTTGAAATAAATGCATCAGTTATGAGTGTGCACCTGAAGGACAAAGTTAGGGTTGGGGTTGTGGGAAAAGTGAGCTTGTAAACAAGAGATAAGCGAGCAAATGTGACAACTTGTGGAATCAGTGGGCAATATTTCCAGACATCACTCTACATTGGCTCAGCTCAGCTGTGCAGTCTGGGTTGGTTTAAGATAAGGTAATAACCCTGGGCACTATGTCTTTGTCTCGAATTCAAGCCAGGGAAGAACATGATAGAATTTCCGTTTTTGTGGAGGATTGTTCCCCTGCAATGACCTTTCAAATTATTAGTTTTTTAAATCACATCCTACTCAGGGTTATGTGGTATTGAAGCCTATCCCATCATGTAATGGGTGAGAAGTGTGTTAGACCCTGGACAGGGGAACAGTCTGCCACAGGGGTAATACATATACTACATAGAGACAAACTAATACATGTTCAAATCTACTCATCTGCATGTGTCTGGGCTACCGACTTTAAGGACTTGTTTAGACTTGGTCGAAAATTGTTTTTTTGCTATATCAAGTCTGGACAGCAAAATTAGGAGGAGGTTTCAAATGCAACTCCAATCAGAGTTCTACAGATGTTTCTCATTCTGGATGCTGTGGCTACTCAAATCTGATTTCAAAGTGTCTTTTGCATCACTTGTAATGTGACACACAACAATAACATCAAATCAAGAGTGATGGAAGTGCATACCCAGTGCTGCTACAAACAGGGCAGTGTGGAGGACAACAGAGACAAGACATCACTCTACATTGACAACTTGATGGCATGATTGTTTGGAGATAGTTAATGTAGTTACTGATGCCTCCCTCGTTACCACAGCAACCCATGCAGATAGGTTATTGATATATGGACACACAAATCTGATCTAATCACTTGCAAAAAATAGTTCAGAAAGTCTGTTTTAAACATCTTATTTGACATATAAACATATAGAGCCCCCAAGCCAGATTTTAACAGAAGACCTGAGCTACCATGCTGCCCACAACCTTTTAAACTACAGAACAAAACTGTATAAACTGGGATCATCTTTGCTGACTTTGACCAAGGGTTACTTGTAATGTATTCAGTTTCTTTACAATAATGTCTGTATGCAGTGGCATAAGAGGAACATGTTGCCTTCTGGTGGAAAAAAAAGCACATTCTGAAAAAGCATGCACACGACTTAGGGAAGATAGTTTGCGACGACAGAATTGCTGGCTTCAGGTAAACAACCCTTATTAACCTCATTTGTGGTCTGTCCGAAGTAAACCTATATGTTCTCACCCTTTCTTAATTCACTAAATTAGGTGGTACTAAAAGATGGTACGAGTGAACTTAATTTGGTTTAATTTTCATTGAACAGCTCTCAAGCCTCTGAAATGAAGTTATCTATCTAGCTGACACTGATATGTTGCAAATAGACATAGGTCTGTCAGTTTGCCTGAAGGCCCCCAAACTGAAGCTGGTTAATGATGCTAATAAGTTCAACTGGATGCAGCTGTGTTAACCTTGCTTTAGCTCTTTCTCCTGCAGTTTTTGAAAGGCTTCAAAAAGCCAGCCAGAGTAGTCCTTGACAGTAAAGAAGATACATCGCCTTAAGATCTGTTTCAAAAATGGGGCTGTTTAAATAAAACTCAAAGCATCATGACGCATAAAGTGGTTGTGAAGCATGACATTCAACCACAGGAAATAGTGCTTGTGTTCAGGGTTTGCAGCCAAACACATCTGAGATTTCCACAGGTATAATTTAGCAGGCCTATGATGAATGACAGCTATTTTGAGGGGACTTTTAAGCTGAATACAAATTTATATAAAAATGAAAATAGAATAAATACACTTAAGTTAGTTATTCTGGATCTTTTATTATTCATTTATACAGTAACACAAACAACTTGACAGTTTTAAATACAACAGCACTATGAAAGTATTTGCCATTTATATTTGAATATAGCAAATTACTGACAATAATTGGATTACATTGTTTAGGTGTAGGTGTAGTAGAACAGTTGAACAGACATTAACCATTAATTGACAAATGTTACAGTGCTCAATGGCAATGTATGGTACAGATTGTACATATCACCTGTTAAAGATCAGCGTGTTAACAACATACATTGAGTAAGCAGGCTATAAACTAAATTTCATTGTCTATCAAACCGTCAGTCATCTGTACAATGAGAAATGAGGCAGTTCCTTTCAATGCAAACTCTTGGCTATTGTTGGTTGTGGAGATGATATGGAAGATCCTTAAGTGAGGTGCTAATCAAAAAGTCTGAGTGTAGCCGCCATCTTGAGACGCACGTCACCTATGCACATGAGTTGGCTCAATTTTATAAATTGTTGTTAGTTTGTTGTTGGCATTAATTGTAACTGCTGCTATGATTGTGTCTTGAAAAAGTTAGCACCAATCGAATCACAAGAATCTTAGCGTTCCAACAATACATGGCTATAGGCGTTCAATTAACACTGCAACAAATCAAAGACATTGGAGTCTCAAATATTTTCATTACATTTTTTTGTTGCGTTTTTTCTGTTTTATATTAAAATATTTGTTGTTTCTTGGACAATTTATGTTTATGGAAAAGAGAGAAGGGAACCATGTACAGTGTCTTGCCCAAAGGCTACATTAATTCAGACCAGGGTGAATGGTTCTGCATGGACAGAATGATCATGATCAACAGTA
The DNA here is from genome assembly GCA_037975065.1 of Chaetodon trifasciatus. Classification (NCBI taxonomy): domain Eukaryota; kingdom Metazoa; phylum Chordata; class Actinopteri; order Chaetodontiformes; family Chaetodontidae; genus Chaetodon; species Chaetodon trifasciatus. Next base: position 9,634,269 of record JBBMOE010000001.1, on the reverse strand, counting down.
ACAGAGTGATAACTGATACACACACAATGGGAGTCTGTCCGTGTTGTTTAAAGCTTCTCACCCATTCCCACTGTGGGCTCTTTTGTCAATTATACAACAAAGCTTCTTCTACAATAATTATATAAGCCCTTACTATCTCCACTGCAAATCAATATACAGCATAATACTCTTATGTGCAACACTGAAATTTGAAATGTACTTAGTGCTTATTCACAGAAATGGCAATATGTCACATCGCAGCCATGTGACAGAGATACGTAGAGCAAGAGAGACACAGTGCAACTGTGATAAGGGAAGAAAGAAAGCTATAAGAAGAGAGTTAGATTTGGGGGAGACCAAGAAAAAGACACTCACATTGACTGTTGACACTGAGAGGATATATGTAAAACTGCTTCACAGAATGCTTGCAAAAAACAACTGAAAAAAGGGAGTGTGGGACACAAAAAGGGAAAATGAACACTAGTACACCACAAAGGACAGACTTGGTCATCATTGTTCCAAACAGGTGGTTTTGGAGCATTCCACAATTTTCCCAGTCTTTTGTTGCTCCTGTCCCAACTTCTTTGAAATGTTTTGCTGGCATCAAATTCAGAATAATCCTTAATTATGTTGTTTTTCAATTGAGTATGTATCAAGTTTTATTTATGCTTTACACAGCATCCCAACTTCTTTTTGATTTGAGATGTACATATTGATGTATTCAAGGACTGGAGGAACAACTGTGAAAATAAAAGGCATATTATAAATCATACTCATGGCGCATAAGATCTCAGTCAGATTCCTTCCATTCGTGCACCCCTTAGGGAACAATTTCAATTCATTTATCCAGAAAAGCTAATTAGACTCTACGAGCATATTGGTGGTATGAGTATAAATACACTAAACTGTAATAATCAGAAAAATAAATAGTTCAAAAACTTCTTTTCCTATGAGTGTTATGATTGCTGCTCATTTGTGAATTATTTTAATTTTATCCTGGAAAAGAGCGCTAATAAACTTGATGAAAACATGAAAGGTTGGCAGAAAGGAATAGAGACAGCGTCTACAAAAGGCTAAAGTTTGACTTCATGAACACTGCATGAACAGAGGATCTTCATGTTTCACCTAAATATTATATGTTTTTCTACTTTATATTATCCAGGTGCAAATGCCAACCCAGTGTGCATGTGCATGTGAGTGTGACCAGCTTGTTTATGTAGTTTTGGAAACCAGAGGTGCAAGCGCAATCCTGACACAGCAGAATCTGGATAAGTGTTGGAACAGGCTGAATACACTGAGCAAGAAAAGTACAGTATCAGCAGGTGAAGTTTGGACGGGCGTCAACAATAGTGATCATCCCCTCTCCACTTTTTTTTAAGGCAGTAGACAGTTTCCTAATTCAACTATTGAGTGCAGGCTGGCTTCTCCAATGAGAAAAGGGTGTCTGTCTATGAGGTATAGAGACACAAAGCACAACCATACAGCACCCCAAATATTAACGTATAGAACCCTTCGTTTGTATATCGCAATACCATTCGGCCCACCTCACTGGCTCAAGATGCACCTATATCAGGAACTACTATATAGATTCCATCAGATTTTTCTTCGTTCTCAGAGGACGATTCTGTCAGCTTAAGTGATCCCTTGACTTTTCCTCTAATACCACCACATGGTTGATGTGCAGACAGTCATGTCCCCCTCAGGATGAACTGTAATAACTTTGGTGTTCCACTTGATTTTTTTCCATCACCTTCATCATCCAGAAAAAAAAAGTAGAATTTTCCTCCAAGGTGACACTGAAATAGCGGCTCTTTGCATTTAGGCAAGAATTATTGTAATACAATAGGATAAGGATTATTACCGCTGACCATGTTTTGATTTAATAATTAAAAAGGTTGCCATTGCTGAGTCACATTTAGGCACATTTAAATACAGAGCATTGCAAATGTAAGTGCAACTGAGTAGTGATGTGTCGGTCGCAAACGAAACGGCTCTTAGAGCCGCTCTTTGAAGTGAACGATCATAGCCGGCTCCTGCCTGGGAGCCGGAGTGGGAGTCGCTTTGTTTTATTTTGTATTTTTTCTCAACTCTTTTTCCGTTCAAGCCACACGTGATTGGTCAACTACATGATGTGTGGTGGCTTAAATGTGTACGTACTGAGCAGGAGGGGGAGGAGCGGGGGTTATAGACACAGCGCACGTGCACACACACACACAGCACACACACACACAGAGCCACGACAGACAAAGTGCTGGAAAGGTAAGAAAATGAGTGACTGCAGGAAATGCAGTAAAATTTGATTTAAAGTATGTTTTGTACATTAGTAATTAATTTTACGCATAATTTTATATTATTTTGGTAATAAATTATTTTAAGAAACAAAAAATCTGAGGAGCCACTTGGGAGCCGAAAGAGCCGGCTCTTTCATGGGAGCTGAGCCGTGAGAACCGGCTCTCTTAAAAGAGCCGGACTTTCCATCACTACAACTGAGCAGTGGTCTTCCTGAGCTGCATTTTGAAGTGTATTTGTTTAGTACATAAACAAGGAGATAAATTCAACATATTGTCAATGAAAAGAGTTTACGTGACTTCCGAAAGGGCTTTACGCATCTTCGCCAACTATAGCCACAAACTTCACTCCATGAACTTGCCTTTATAGTAACACTACAGTTTGTATTTTGGCCACCAAAACTGCACTACACACCATCTCATCCCTACACCCATCACAGCACAACAGAAATATTTGGAACTCCAAAATACCAAAATCTGCATTATATTTAGCATTATATTTCACCTGTTTGCAGCTTTTATATCACTTGCAGTTTTCTTTGTTTTTTGGTTGGTTTTGGTTTTGGTGTGGCGATTGGGTCAGAAAGAAATTTTGAAATCCGAGAACCTCTGGTAGACATTTGCCACTCTGATTTTATGACCTATATCATGGCCTGTGTGGAGGCTGAGCTTTACTGTCTATATAAGCTTTGTTTGCATCTTCACAACCTCTATCCTGATTCAGACAGACACTTTTAACTGTGATGTTTTCATTGTTTTAACGACTATGGCCAGTAATTGAAACGTTTCCTTGAATTTTTCCAACAATTGGACATTTGTAAAGGCCGGGGATGAATAAGGACATAAAGATAAATGGGATTGATGGTGGGCAAGACAATGGACAGCAAGATCGAAGAAAATGTCATTTATCATGAACTCAACAAATACACTATTTGCAGCCTGAAAGCAGTGAAGCAACAGAGTAATCAACCCCGTCTGCAGTCATTTTCATCCCATGCTGGATGACCTTAAAACATCAATTTTGTGTTGTGTAGTGAAATAATGAGACATGCACTTGTGTACATAGGGTGAAGGCGCAACAAACAAGTCAGTGAAGCAGTTACAAGAAGTAAGAAGAGGAACAGTGAATGGGGCTAAAAAGACAAGAGATGGAAAAGTTTAAATGACCTCTGGCACATGAATGGAAACAACCAAACAACAAAATGCATCATTTGCTTTTTGTGTGGAACATAAAAAACACATTTCCACAAAGGATAATGTTTTTTCACTCAGATAGATGTTGAATGTTGAACTGCCCACACCCTAAAGGCTGTTTAATGTGACAGCTTGTATTGAGGCTGGACTGTACAGTTGTCAGTGATAACTGAGGTATACAAGCTGTGAAATGATTTTACATAACAGTAATTGGAAAAATGAAAATTGGATGAATGGGTAATGTGAAGGTTGACATCATTTTCATTTGCGAAATCAAGCAAGATCAGTTATGTTTCACGTCAAATAAACAGCAATTATTTTGAAGTTATTTTATGAATTTTTATCTCCCAATGTTTCATTTTTGGCATATTTACCCAAAATAGCAAGAGGAGAGAGTAAGAGTGAGTAACAAGAGGGGGAGGACATCTTAATGTCTCCAATGAATGTTTTTCATCATCTCCCGTTCTGGCTCTTAGGAATCTTTGTCAGTTTTGTCTGATGACCAGATCTCTTTTCTGTGATTGAAAAGAAGGCTCTACAATCTACCTACTCCTCTCTGACGGAAGCCTTTTTTTTTTTTTTTCTTTTTTTTTCTTTTTTTTTGTTTGCCTCTTGCCCAGAAAATGCCACGTTTACAGATGGAGGGCACTCCACAGTCAGGGCACGTTCAATGAGTCATTACTGGGAGAAGGAAGGAGAAGGAAGAGGTAGACGGATGTGAAGAAAGAGACAGATTAAGGAACAAAGTGATTGAAAGGTAAGAGATAGAAATAAAAGGATGGAATGGGGATAAGGTGAGTCACAGAAAGAGGGTTGTGAAAATAGTTACAACAAAAGAAGCCAAAAGTGTGCTCCTATCTGCACTCTCAGCCAGATATTTGCAAGCAAGGGTAGAAAAATCAGTGATTCTCAAATTGAAAGAAATATTTCATTTTCCTCCTCTTACAGCACCCTGCAGTTACACTCCATCAGTCCAAATTTATGAGCTCCTTGAAAAAATTTGCCATCAGTCTCAATCTTTCTCTCTGTTTCTCCTCATTTCATTTGTCAATACCTTTCCATTAATCTCATAAGACTTAAATATGCTATCATTTATGCGCTACTTAGACTGGAGGTATATGTCATTAGGGACAAATTAAATGTTAAGTTTCAAAATTTGTGAGTGTTATATGCAGTAAGTCCAGAAAACAAGTATGCAGCCACCGTCAAAGACAGAAAATCATTTTCTACTGTATGCATAATGTCAGGTTTGTTGTTTAATAAACTCTAAATTGGACTCCCAGAGCATCTGTTTGGACAAGTGGTGCAGTTTCTGCATTTCAGTGTCTAAACCATCACCACCCTAAAGGGAAATCTCCTCTAATGAAAAACTAACTTCTGGGTCCCAGTGTGTTTTGCTTGCTTTGAAAATATTTTTAATTTATAAGGAAACACCTTTTTGGTTCAGTGAGCCCTGAAGTTGTCATCCATCTTTAGAATTTGTAACTTAAACTGGAATGGCTCAAGTGTAAAAGCTGTGCTGTGTGTGTATTGCCACATGTCCAGACTGGAGAGCGGGATGCATCTTTTTTGACTCTTCAGGTTTGCATGCTGTATGGTATATCTGACGGTCAGCTCTGTTCAACATGACAGAGAGACAGATTCTGAACTGAAAATGATCAGACTACGCCATTTAGAGACTGTCCTCTCAAGAAAAATGAGAGCATCTGTCGTCTCAGAAAATGGCCAAAAACAACATTTGTTGACGTTCAGATGACAACGGCCTCTAATGCCCGTAGGAATTATGGCTCTTGTCTGTTGAGAGCAAAGGAGGAAGTTGGGTGATTTTATTATAGAGCCACAGTCTGCACAGGGAGGAGATGATGGTGGACGGCTGGGTCAATAAAATTACTGAGCTACAGGGGACTTCTTTTAATTCTAACCATGATCTTTTCCTAACCCTAACAAAGTCATTTTGTGCCTAAACCTTAACCTGTTGTGAGATCATGAAACACATTCATTTTTCCACCGGTAATTTGGAACAGTTTGGAAAGACACAGACAAATGATGTCATCCTGCCAATGTAGGGTATCCGTACATAAAGTTTCTGCTTTTTCCTGCTACACATGGAATCACAATATGCATGACCTATACTTTTTCCTCAGGAAATGTACTTGTGGAACAATAACCCTGACTCCTCCACCACTGGCAAATGTATTTTGTAGGAAATGTAATGCTGCAGAAATTAGGTTTATTAATCAATAGAATAAGGACATGTTGATATTGAATGTATGTGCAAAGCCTCAACTGCCAACATATTTATAGTGGATCAGCAAAAGGCAAGCAAAGCACAGTTCATGTTTCTATGGTAATGTTTAGGCAACTCAAGTAATGAAGAGATGGTCACACCCACCGCACTCAACAATAGTTTCTCTCAATCATAAAGGCAAGCCAACCACAATCTTTCCTGAACCTTAATCATGACTGTTCTTCCCCATTTACTATTTAAAATCTCATCCAGTAATCCATACATTCCATCATGTGACTAAAATATAGAGTACAAGCTATCTGAGTCAGAGAACACCACCTGAAAGCGAGTCATTTTCCTGCCCTTATACTGAATGTTCTCATTTTTCAGTCACCTCAGCCACCCTACCTTCACCCGCACCTCACCCCTCATCAGCCTTGTTGAAATTTTACAAATCATCCACTGAATATATGGGAGTCATTTGCCACAGTTGATAGAAACATCTGTACCAGATACAGCTGCTATCCCCACGGAAATCTCACGGCGTTGTTTTCCTAATCAGCTTGCAAAAAAAAGGAAAAACATTATTCTCAATGCAGATTTATGCACCACTCACAAGCATTTGTTTTTCTGATCCTGTAAGAAAAGCAACCTTTCCCAACAGATCCCGGTCTACACGCAGGCAGTAATTTGTTCATTTTTACCAGGGGGGTAGGGGGCCCAATGTGAGGGTGAGGGTCAGGGGGTGTATTTTCAGGAGAACGGAGGCTACTGAATGATCATAGAAATATTATAGGAATACTACAGACAGCAGTGTGTCTCTGTAATTCTTTTGCTCTTCCACATGTTGCTACTTGTCACTTTGATCATGAAGGTGGTTGTACTCTATAGTATAGTAATAGAGTACATAGGCAACAATTGTATTGAGTATTTGTAGTATTTAGTTTATAGAATATTATAGATCCAAAATTCAACTGACACAAGGGCTGGACTGAGAGGAAAAAGGAAAAAAATTCTGAATCTGTCTGCTACTTCAGCACCACAGACAGCTCCATGGATTTATCAATACACAGCACAGTTGGCCTCCTGATATTTCAGAGCCGTGGTCGGGGCCAGAGATTCTAACATCTGACCCAACAAACCTCAGTCAAATAAAGGATCAATGAGTCAGGCAGACTAGACTGACAAATTCAACTGAACAACCCCTCTGCTACTAAGGGATGGAGAGGAGGGATGGAAGGTTAACAAGGGGCATTATTTTGCTAACAAAGGGGATGGCAGCCCCCCACTTCCCCCCTCAAATCAGCTACTGTCTACATGATTCAAGTGAAGTCAATCTTGAGGCTGCTCTGGTGCAGTAGGCATTCTTATGTACACAAGAAGTCCTCACATCTCCCAACAGAGTTGAAACTGCAAAAAGAAATTACTCGGCCCAGATCTAGAATGTTTTGCTGTGTTTGGGTCCTCAGAAACTGGTCTACCTGCAGGGTAGGCTCTTTATAGTGGCAATGAATCACTTATTTCTCAGTTGGGTGTTTAAACCATTAAAAACCCAGCACCCTAATGATAAGAGGAGAAGAACTCTCTGAGGCTGCAGGATTTCAATTTTAACATACCAGATGGATTCACATCAGAGTTTTTACAGACATTCTTGGTTCTCAGAGGCCCTTAAATCTCCATTCAGTCCATATGGAAGGCCCAGCAGCAGGGCTCTGAGAGTCAGGCTGTCTACCAAGCCCTTACAGATAAAGGAAAGTTCTAAGCAGATACAACAGTAGAGAGAAATACCATTCATCATTGTGGAAGGCATGTTCCACATGATTGTATTTTTCAATATTCCTTGTTTATATTGTTTATATTGCTTGTTTGCTATTTAATGTCCTTTTTACTGATACCCTCTATTTTCTGCTATCCACTTTGCTGCTGTAATACTGAAAATTTCCCACTGTGGGACTAATAAAGGAATATCTTATCTTATCTTATCTTATCTTATCTTAAAATTACTTACGTAATATAAGACCTTGTAACTTTTGATGCCTGAAGCTTTACAGCCGAGGTTCCTCCTGTACTTCCATAAGGACTCGCTGACTGTGGGAGATACAGTTTCAGGCCTTCAAAAAGAGACAAAAACTTCCCAATCTAGCTGAAATGAAAATGAGAATGTCATTAACTGAGAGTCAACCCAAAAAGCATAAACTTACAGTAAAGCTACAACCAGCTAGTGCATCGATGGGTGTTAGGTGATCTTCATGTGTCTTTTTCTTGAGCATACCAACAGAAGCATGTGTAGATTACTTCTCACAGTCAGTTGAATCCCTCCCCTCCAGAAATCATTGGTTGAGGAGGTGTCACAGACTCTTACACAAGCAATTTTGTCTCGGCAGGGTGTACCAGGTAGCAGAAGGTTTCCAATTTCTTTCTTAAGTCTTCAAAGCAACCTGTGAAAAAAGACATGTATCACTTCAGTTTACTGAACTAACAAGAAATGGGGGGTGAGAATGTGAATCTGTTTCACTCCTGGCTGGTCAATGTGTTTGCTTCTAAATGTATTGTTTTCACTTTATTTCAGAGACCTGTGGATATTATTTTGTAGTGTGAGCTGCTCATGTTGTTTTGTATTAATTGTTGTAGCAAGGCATGTGTGCTACCCTCTAGTCCACGTGTCTCCTGCGAAAAAGTGCTTGTAATCTACATATGTGTAGATGTATATAGAAAGAAACAGTAAAGCAGTAGATATGAATATGCTAAAATACATGCAGTATGAACATGTGCAGCAGTTACAGTGCAGTGCCGTTATACATGTATACAGAATGAACAGCTGGAGTGGGGGGGGGCTGTTTAACAAGCTCTCTGCCAAAATAATAATCCTCTATTTTACCTAACAGTCAAAGCACACCTAATTTTCCTCTAACTCCTCTCTTTGTCGGCCTTTAAAATCGAACATTTCTTCAGCTCCACGGCTTATGTCTATACCATTTTGCCAGACTTTTACGTGCTTAATAAGGTAAACATTTAAATGATTTGGGACTCTCAGACTGATTCTATTTGCATCATTTTGTACAAAATGTATCAGACACTGTTGTTGATGCCCTCATGTAAATTTGGAAAATGAGGCAAACAACTTATAACTTATAACTTATATACTTGGGGAAGGCAGTGTGAGCCTCTCAAAGTTTTTCAAATAACATTATATATATATATATGTGTGTGTGTGTGTGTGTGTGTGTGTGTGTGTGTGTGTGTGTGTATATCAACATTCAAAATATATATCACTAACAAGGACATAGCCACTCTGTTGTACAAGTTCAAACACTGTCTTCTTAATATTCCTGCAGGGAACAGGTAGTTTGTGATTTAGTTGATATATATATATATATATACACACACATACACACACACACACACACACACACACACACACATACATATACATATATACATATAGATAGATAGATAGATAGATAGATAGATAGATAGATAGATAGATAGATAGATAGATAGATAGATAGATATATATATATACACACACATAGCTGCTTGGTTGTAGCTCTTGATTAGCTGTTTGGTTAACTAAATCACAAACTACCTGTTCACCTGCAGGAATATTAAGAAGACAGTGTGTGAGCTTGTACAACAGAGTGGCTACGTCCTTGTTAGTGAGTTTATCAGCTTTTGCATGCCTGACTGCTACTTGATTATATTAGCATGTTCGTTTATTACTGTACATGTGTTTAAGGGAGAGGGGGAGGAATGAGGGCTGGGAATCAGGTTTCTGGGGCAATGCTGTTTTGGATTTATTACTAATCAGTGAAATGAGTCATTGAACCTGTGTATGCATCTGACAAGGAGGGGGAGGTAAGAAGGTGTAAGACAAAAATGAAAGGAAGGGAAAGGGATTGATGAAGGTTGAGAATATGGCAGAACAGATTACACTGACGTCACTACAGACACACAATGACAATATTTCTTAAAGAACTGTCTCAACTGAGAATGCTGTGACTAGGATTATGTGTGAATTCCAAATGAACGTCTGTGAAAATGTGTTTTATTCACATCAGTGCAATGCTAACACCTAAACGTAAGCTGAACTGTATCACTTTCAATATTGTGAAAGGTGAGGATGCAATTAAAATAGAAAGTCTGGATCCAAAAGGGTTTTTTTTTTCATGTTCAGTTATCAAGTTAATGCATATCCTTATTTGTAACTCAAGGTAAAAAGTTAACTTTTAATAATGTGTTTTAGATAAAATTAAATAAATAGCCTGTCAGTTTCCATGTGAAAGAATACACTTACACAAGCAGCTCTATTTTCCATTTTAAATTTCAACCTTTTCTCCAACGCTAATGTTCACCAGAACTTCTGCTTCTCACAGCAATCTGTTTCAATCAATCAGAATCAATCACAATCAATTTCAGGGAGTGTGAATAAGTGAATCATCGTCAGTATAGTGGCACACTGAGAGCAGTGTTAGACTGGTATGTCTCAGAATGACCGCCTCATCTCCTGCTTTGTGTGTGTGAGAGAGAGAGTGTGTGTGATGGGGGCACTGAAGTCGTGGTAAAGATCGTTCCAGTCAGTTAATTGATGCTGTGACAGGGAACATGTCAGAATACAGTGTCATCTGTCGGAGACAGCTAATTAGATCACACTGTAGTTCTGTAGTTCCTGCTGTCCTCTCTCTCTCTCTCTCTTTCTCTCTCTCTCTCCTATCCCTTTTTTCAATTCTCAGGGTAATTTTCCCCCTGCCTGCTTTAAAGTAACACCAGCCATGAAACAGATAAGACAGCAACACAATTATGAATATATTTGCATTCTGCTTTTAATTAGAACTTTTGTAATTGCGGCAGCTAACCTATTTTGTAGTGACAATTTCAAAAGTTAAATCAATTTGAACAAGCATGAAAGTGGAAGGGAAGAAACAGCCGTGCCTGAATAAATAAATGAAATAGAGCCACTTGAGTTTTAATTATAAAAGGCATTACCATGTGTCGTTGTTTGAAATGAAGGCTGTTGAGAGATTGTTGCGATAACAAGCTTGTGTCACATTCATGTAGTTTTGCAGTTTTAGTCTAAAACTGTCAAGGGAATGACAGTTTTAGACCAGATAGTCTTGAAGGACTATTGTGTAAATGATGCATGCGTGTGTGTGTGTGTGTGTGTGTGTGTGTGTGGATATGACTGAGGCTACTGTCCGGGACACGTTTCAGATTTAAGACCAGTTAATTGGGGGCGGATGGTGCAACTGGGGACAATAGCTGTGTCATCTGCATGTGCCAAGATATGTGAGCAGTTGCCTGCTGGTCCCTGATTCTTTAACATTCCCTTCTTTCTAATGAAAGACTGTCATGTGTCATGAGGTGCGCAGGATCACTTAAAGCTCAAGAGAGTCAAAGATTACAATAGCACAATGTTCATGGATAGAGATCAGAGATACACTGAAAGACAGAGACATCTGCACTCATATAAATGAAATGTCACATCAAGAAAGGCATCAGAGGCACAAGGAGTTTGGCAGAGTTGAACTGTACCGGGATACCATGCATAATTCACTAACGTATTGATCGGAGGCATTTGGTTCAGCAAGATGTTGGGCGTTGCATGCCTCTTGGCTATTTTCGCCATGGAGAATGTTCCCAAAATAACTGTATTGATTTTTGATTGGGGTAACAGGCTAATTCCAATCAAACTTCCAGGAAAGGAATCTAGAAAACACATTCCAAAGTATCCACTTATGCGACATGCAGCTCAGAAAGGCATAAAGGACGTGAGGTAGTTCTGCATTTTAACTTTTATTCACTTTTATTCTTTTTGTTTTAAGATAGGAACTAAAGAAAACACAAGAGGAAAAAGATCATTTCTGACTCGTTTTATTGGTGTTCTTACCGATTAATCCACAAGGACGTTAGTAAATTGCTGTGCAACCTGAAACCTGTAGCAAAGCTCTGCATGCTGACAATATAGAACAGAAAATTACAGGATGTGTTCTGTCACTACAAACATGATGGTCATGTGATGCTGATGGACCAAGCTCAAACAACTTCCACCACATTGCAGAAAAGCCAAAGAAGAGAAGCCAGTCGTATGCTTGAGCTGATCTTGATTTGAGGCAGCTTGTTGTTAAGTCAAGAGGTTCAGTCATTTAAAGCTAAATGACCTCTTATTTGTTTAGTTTATTCATCACATCTTTCTCAGTTAGTTCTTATGTTTAGGATGAATTGAAATGTATGCAGGTGAAACAGAAACTATCCAATCCCAAAATATTAATCTGTTTGAATGTCATAGCTAGACATAGGCTGATAATATGTATTTTTTACGTTAACTATGTGCGCTATACTCTGTTTGAATGTTAAAATGTGCTGATTTAGACTTCAATCAAAAAGTCTATGTCAGTCTTAAATTCGCTGTCCTCGGTTCATCCTCAGTTATATGTTGTTCACTGTGAGATTAAAATTACAAATACTGCTGAAGGCACATACATATAACCTGCTTATCTGTGCAGGTCCATTCGCCTCAGACCACACACATATTCCTGGCATTAACCAGTGAAGGAACGTACTGTGTGCTGTGTGTTCACAACACCTGAAACCACTTAATCCCACATACAAAGAAGATGTGTTAACTCCACACCCAACCATCTGAATTAAAATCATTCAACGTTCAGTCTCTGCGTCAATCCCATTTAAACGGTGTAAAATGTGATTTTCCACACAAATTGATGATCCTCTTTAATCTCCTATGGATTGCTTCAGCATTCCCTGCTTAGTGTGAGGCCACTGAGGAGGGTTTGGCCTGAGCGATGGGAGGAGTTGTTTGGGATACCCCTGAGAGTGACACCTGAGGGGAGACACGTGTAGACATCAATATATGGGGGAAGGGGGATGAAAGGAAGTCATTATGTTTCGTGTCTGATGGATCTTGAAGGGATTGTAATCAAGGGTTGACCCCTATTCATCAAACACCACTCTCCGCTCTCACAAGCCCAATTTGGAAAAGGGATGTTTTTCACATTTTCATACAAATGCAAGATGGAATTGCTCTGGAGTGACATGCATGTAAAGAAATGGCTGGGTTTGCTTAAGTAATTCAAATGGAATGACAATGTGAGAGTCTTGTGATCTTGCTGTGATTAAAAGCCGTAATGAACGGTGTGGTTATATAACCTCAAAAGCATCTCTGCAGCCTTTAAGTGGGAGGCAGATGGCATTTAAGAGGTCATGGCAATGTAATATGGGAACATATTACATTTGCAATGCACATTTGAAATACAAGGGAAAAAATTAAAGCAATATGAACTAAATATGAACTAAATCAAAAGAGTTCAGGTCTGAGAGGCACCAATATGAAGGAAAATACAATATCAGTGAAATGACGCATCCTTCTTAATAGAGTTGAGTGATAAAGATGGACTTTATACTGTGATTCAGAGATTTTCCAAGCAGTGAAGTTGCTACAGTTTCTATTGAGGTGACTTTTGCTTTCAGTATTTATTGGTTTAACCAATTGCTTGCAACATTGACAATCCACAGGATTGCTTTATGGCAATGTGTAAAGTGTCTTCATAGTTACAAAGTGGTGACAAACATAATTGCTGCCTGGGTCATGCTCAGAAGCAATGTCTTTTTTGAGTGAATGAAATGCTGCATTTATGTACCACACCGCAGTTGTATGGAGGTGGTTGAGTTGGGTGTACAAAGCTTTGAATTATGCCGTAGTCACTGCGAGTGAATACTGTATTTCAAGATTGGAGAGCTTAATATTTTTTGTGACTTGCTTTGAACATGTCATCATAATGTTAATAGAAAACATAAGTCTACATTTAGAATCTGTACCAATTACCCAAACCCCAAGTATATTTTACATGCCCAGGTGGTTAAACGATGCTTTTTTAAACCAGGTGCCAATGTTTACAAATTCACTTGTCCAATAGGTATGTTTTATTGATATCGGAGGGCAATGGCTTTTGTTGGTAGAGCTCAGTAATGCAGAAAGGCAGTGATAATAGGGTTTAAAAGACAAAGTCAAGAAATGCAATAAAAAATACATTCAGTTCTTGTATAAAATGGAATGTGGGTGTGTTAAAATTTCTTATTTTAACCAGGTTCAGTTGAGACTATTGCATGTGCTATAGTATCTCTCTCCTATAGGAATGAAATCGAGGGGATGGGCTCTCCTCTCCCTGACAACAAGCCAAGACGCGCTTTGAAATGAGTAATGAGAGTAAGAAAGAAGCCTTCTAGAGAAAAAAGACAGCAGAAGATTGTGGAGGTTGGTTCTGTGGTTCCATAAATGTTCCTACACTTAACACATATTTAATAAGCTTAATTAGAAAAACAAATCACTTGGCACGCCACTCTACAGTTATCTGTCCAAGCTGCTTGTTGGACATAACAGCAATTCTGTGTCGATGCAGTGTCAAAGCAGCCTATTATATCAGTTCATTTACTCTGTCCAATCATTAATATATTTCCAATGTGCCCGTCTGATAAAGGCTTCCACTTAGGACGATCCTTTTTCTCTACTCGAGCCTCTGCTCTGCCCGCTCCTCCGAGCAGAATTAAGGGAATTGAGATGTCATCTATGATGGCGGACCCAATCAATTTCCGAGGGTCATTGGAGGACAAGGGAGCGAAGAGACGTGAATTGAAATGAGATGCACCTTCAGTAAGTAGTAACAAGGTACAATGTCTTCAGGAGTTGCAGGAGCACGCACACTCACCTGGAATAGTTTACGTACACGGGTGATTTCATTAAATATAAACAACACAACTGAGGTTCTTGCCACTGTGCTAGAAAACAACTCAAGACTTGACGCTCACAGAGCATGGTACTGGCGTATATAATCACCAGGAGAGAGACTCCAGTCCCACTGCAGGGGAGATAAATAGACAAGATTACTAATTACCAATTTACCTGCAGCTGTGACTGCAGCACTGCGCCTCCACTGTCTCCTACCCAGAAATATAAAGAAACCACACCCCACTGCCACAGTATTATCTGTCAATGAGTCAAAACCATTAGAGGGAGGAAATCTATTTTGTGTCTATGTGTTAGGGAGGAAAGGAGAGACAGAGGTGTCCAAACACAAAAAGAGGACATTTGATTAGTACTATGCCTATGGACTCACATGAGTACAGAGTGAGAATGAAAAATCTAATCTTTCGGGTTAGTGCGAAAAATTAGTACAGATGGTCACGCTGACATTGAGGATGCATTCAAGTTCCGGGTGAGGTGCCCACCATGTTGTTGGGATAAATGATGGCAATAAGTAGTGAGATAAATTCTCAGAATAACCTCTTTCATGATTTTACCATCTGTCATGACTTAAACAAAGTGTGTTTACTGCAAATCTGCACCACAAATCAAAATGTCTAGTGGGTAGATAGAACTCTGCATGCAGATACTGAAACCGATTTTACTTTTTAAAGGAAATGGGATGATATATTCAAGCCATTCAAGGATCTCTGCTGCAGTACACTATGCCTGTGGGAGGAGACAGTAAATTCTATTACCCTCAAACTGTGTCCTTGAACTGCATCTTTGATTGCCTTCTGATATTCTGACATTGGTTCACAGAATATCATGCAAACCTTCAGACCTTCTTACTCTTATAATACCTTAGAGTGCCAGCACATGCATCAAACACCACTGAGGACGCAATATACTGTATGTACATGCACATGCACGCACTAGGGAGGACCACAGGCTTCTCTCACAGAAGTGAGAAGGGACATCTTGCTTCAGCTGGAGGACCTGGGTTTAAACCTAAGTGATGACAAGCGTTCATCCTGCTGAAGTGTCCTTGAGCAAAACATTGAATTTCAACCAGCCTCAGGAGCGCACTTCTTTAGCTGACCGAGCAGTCTGACCTGCTGTGGGCAAGGGTAAGCAAAAAGAGAATTTCCATACAGGGATCAATAGAGTATAGATGGAGTATAGCGTAATTATTACACACATAGACCTTTGCCCTGCCGTTTGTTACTATAGGGACAAGCAAAAGATCTAGTCAAGCAGCATTTTCTGTTCAAACCATGGTTCTGCAGCAAAGGAAACACCTCAGTGCGTTACATACTGTATGTGGATATTTGACCACACACACTCAAGCTCAAGACAAAAATGACTTATAAAATGGTACACAGACAAATACACACAGCAAAAGATGGAACAGAAGGATGATTGCTCAGTTATTATAAGGTATTCATTGCCTGCAGGTGTGAAGTGTCAGAGCTGCAGAAGTTATGACTTTCCATGCCCTGATGGCACAGGGTGGATCGGAAATAGGCCAACAATTGAAGCTCTGGAACAGCTGCATTGTAGCACTTCAAGCAGATGATTGTTGGGGTCTAGTTTTAGGTTAATTGCATCACTAATGAGTGCCTTTGCTTATTTAACATCAAACAGTAACATACTTTCTATTGTACGTACACCACTGTTAGCAATGTTTTGGTCACCACCAACTTCTGTATAACACAGAATACTCCACCTAGTTGCTGTGTCTGTCTGCCATTTGGTGCTGCTCAGGTAGTATAATGGTGATACATCTCTTTGGGTTTATCATTACAAGTATCACCTTTCACAGAACACATATTCATTTGGTCCATTGTTTATATGAGAAAATTGACTGGAGCAGCTTTAAGTTGTATGCAAACACCCAGGTCAGTGTTTTTCAAGCTATGATTTTGTCTCCTTTTGGGCTAATTCCCAAAGACATATCAAACCATTCTTAACTTGGAGTGGATTACAATTCTAATTGTTAGAACTGCTGAATTCTCCAACAACCTATCAAAATTCCCTGCACTGCATGTATCTGGCTCTTGAAGAAGCAGACCAGTGGCAGCTGCCCCAGGCGTTGGAAGTTACTGATGCAAGTTAAGCTGTTACTTTGCTGAATAAAGTAAGTTTCTAATGGGTCACTCTACTGCATCACCTGAGGCCATGCTGAAAATACCAAGGAATGACAGGGGGTGAATACAAGAGAGAGAAAGAGAGAAAGAGTGACACCAATTGTTATATCCTAACTGTCCACATAATATGGCCTAAGGCTACCAGTCACAGTTCCTCATGAGAGGACGATGAAACAACAGAACATGATGAGGGCAGTGCATGCATGCCTGTACATTTGTCTAACTGTCTTTCTACAGCGCAGAATACATCCCTGTAGGGCTGTCTTCATTTTGAGACCTCTAGGGTTATTGCTGTCACTCAGAGCATCGCTGCAGTTAAGACAACCGCAAAACTCTCACTGGTAGAGCTTAAAAAAAAATGTAGCACTGGAATGGAACACATGTGGACATTTGCTTCACTTTCACAAGCCACTGACACTGACATTTTCTCCTTACCATGAAGCTCTCTGCCATCACCTTATCTTGCTAAACATCTTTCTTTCCTTCCTTCCTTCCTTCCTTTGCTTCCAAATACAGGCTCTTTTCTCAAGATGACCCAAAACGTTTCTAATTATGATCCTCTCCCACAGGAGTAACCGGCTGCCAGGGGCTGGTAGAGTTCACTGAACCTGCAAAGTGTACAGCTGTTATCTTTGACTGGTGGCCAAAAGCAAAATTGGAGCCTTGGTAGTTTGCGGGTGTAAATTCTGTCTGCTTAAAATACAGTTCTGCATCCTCTCTTTTGTTGTTATTTCTGTCTTTGAGTCACTTAGTCTGATGACAAACTGAGGCAATAACCCAAAAAATGTTTTTCATTGGGTGTTCAGTGAGAAATATTCAGGTTAATGCACAGAAACATAGAAACAGCACGCAACCTTAAGGGGTTTGTGTAAACACCTATGCACACTCTCCAGAAACAATTAATGCTGCAGATATATCAAAGCTTTTCTTTAGACTAGGTACAATATCACCTTTCATCCTGATGTTTAAGAACAACAACACATGCGAAATGCGAGGAGTTCAGTGGCTAATTAAAATGTACTGTGGTGGACTGCACAAAAGCACATTGTGTGCCATGTCAATGAGCTTGGGCTACAAAATGATGCTTACAGTATTCACATTTGGCATTTAACAAAACGTGTTTAGTTTTAAAAGGCAGAAACTGTATAAGTTATATGAAGAGTGGGAGTCCTGCAGCATCATATCAGATTCTGGAGATTTTCTTTTATCTTAGCTCTCCTTAGGGTTAGGGTTGGAAAATCACAGAGTAGGAAGACAGGGATGAATTGTACACACAGGAACAATTAACAAGCCATTCACATATACCGTATAGGACAGTAACACACTAAGAAAATTGACCTCGCTTGCACCGACTATGGTGAGTAACTGTGGGTGGCTCACATCAGCAGTACTGAGTAGCACCGATGAGGCTGTTCGAGAAGCAGATTTGTGGTGTATTTCTCCCCTCTGTTTTATTGATGTCAACAGCAGTTTTTTAAGACAGACAGCAAGTATCTGTGCACAAAACTATTCTATCCAGGTCAAACCATGGAAAAAAAAACTGGGCTAAACATGTTGCCATTTTTTAATCAGATGCCACATCACCCGCAACAACTGCTGCATCATGGATGTGTCACGCCAAGCGTAGCTGCAAAACATCTTCACCTGCTGTGTCTCTGCCACGGCTGGTCTGATCCTGCCGTCTGCACTCCTAGCCAAAATAATCAAGTTTAGAGAAGGCAGACAATGGGCCCAGTGTTCGTTTCGGTGGGATACAACTGCGTGGCTGAAGTGATTTCCTGTGTTTATTTCAGACTGTGGCAACACTTCCATAGAAACTAAATGGTTCTTCCTTTTATCCAGGTGCCATATCAACGTTTGCATGCAAAAACATGACAATTATAAGTGGTCTCTGTTTTTCATTTGCTTTAGTGGCTTCAATCTGTAAACCGACCTCCTGGCACAATGAAATGGTCACTTACTGTATTATTTTATAGACACAGAGCGTGCATGCCAGCTGTACAAAGCTGTCGTGCAATCTCAGCCAGAGGATCAAAATACATATGAAAATGATAAAAGCTAAAAGATGGTGCATGGCCCTCGTCCAGTCCAACACCACATGTGTATATTAAAAAAAATAAATAAATAAAAAATAATTTTCATTTTGTTTTGTTTCATTTCAAAAAGTCTGTGTCCACTCCAGCACATGTGCCTCAAAACTAGGTCCAAAACATGTCTTGTGGATTTTTGCCTTAAGGCAAACATTGTTGCTCCCATAATATTGATAGCTATGGTATTGTATATGACTGTATGTCTATACCTTAGCCATCAATATTTGAGAAGTCTTGTCTTGGTTTCAACTACAGCTGAAGCAACATTGACCCAACTCCAGTGAAAAACTCTACACCAAACCCAATGTGGTCCTATAGAAGCCACTATTATTCTCTAACAATTATAATAAATCACAATAAGAAAGAAAACATGCTAAGGTATCATTATTACAACAGGGGGGCTGACATGTTAATAATTTAATAAATGCTGTCTATAGCTGAGACACTTCAATTTATTTGAGGAGAAATTGGTATGAAAACCCTCTGTTTCTCATTTTTCAGAGCGGCACACCTGACAGCCTTGACCTCTTCACAAAGCTCACATTGCTCATGTTGCAATCTAACCTTTATGGGATGCCACTTTTCTTTGTATTATCACCTTGAGTGATGCTGACTGCCCAACCCACGTTCACTGTCTTCCATTTCATGCGATGTTCAGTTCAAAACACATCCTGGATGCTCCTTCAGTGTGTTAGTATAAACCGGGTAGTTCTGCACTTCTGTGTCCTCAGCCACCTCCTTTTGGAAGTGCATGCCTGAATGGGAGGAGACCTCGGGGTAGAGCAAGGACACACCAAAGGGATTACATCTCCCAGCTGGCATGGAAGCGCCTGAGGATCCCCTAGGTGTAGCTACAGAGAAGTTGCTGGGGGAAAGGACAAACTGGCTGTAAAGTTCGCCGAGCTGCCACCAGGAACCTGGCCTGAATATGTGGCTGCTACATACACAAACACATGTAACAGTGCATCACCTCGCTCGCTTGCTGTTTGAGAGACTTCTGTTACAGTAATATTGGTGTTTTAATGTTATGTTGATGATAGTAATGTTTTCCAATGTTGCTGAATGTTTGTTTACAGTGTGTGTTTGCAAGCGTAGCAATAAATCAACCATTTATTATCCATTGAGAATCACACAAAATGCCTATTTTCCATTACTTAACCAATGTCCTCAGTTGATTGTATGAATACACATATTTATATGAAGGTGGGAGCCTTACCTGTCAACACTCAGATTTAAAAAGAAAGGAAATTCTCCAGCGCTTCACCCTGTGCTGTCCCACCACCCTTGACACTCTCCACGTACCCTTTACATTTAGACAATGGGACACACAACGAATCCTAAAAACACCACTAAGCAACTGCTTGCTTTAAAATATCAGAGCAACAAGGATTGGGTTGAATAGCCTCTACATTAAGTGACTGCAGTTGATCAGAATCAGATTCCTGGTTGAAAGTGAAATGCTGTGAACATCCCTGCATTGTGTAATGAAAACACAAAAGGGCAGGTACATTCAGCACTCAGTTTAAATATGTATAACTTGAAGAATATCTACACATCAATTACACATTGTGATTCATTGTGATTTTGAGAGAGGCTACTGGCAAGTGAAACAATTGATAGTAGAGAGCGATTATGAAAATGGATGGCAGAGATAGCATAAATACAGTCAATGGTGGAATATATTTCCGCACCTCTTGGACGTGCTTATACTTGACAGATTTGTGGCCTTTCCCTCCCTGTGATGCTCTAAAATTTGTGTGACATATTTTACAAAGATCAACATTGCTCTTCATTAAGTATGGGTAAACCTCCTCCCATTTGGTGAGATATTTGCACAGACTTAGCCTTCTTAACAGCTACTCCATCCCACTCGAGTCCATCTTTCTTCTTCTTCTTTTATTGGCAAGTGCCATGTGAGTGATTGACTTCTTGTCACTAGATGTTAAAGTTTATGTTCTACATTCTGCCACCTGCGTTACTAGGGGACTCCACCCAGCCTTACAGGCAACCTTATTTTTGGTGTTTAGAAAGGTTAAAGAGATTCACAGGGCATATTTTAATGAGAGGACAGCAAGAAAGAAGGATAAAATACAGGTAGGGTGGCAGGTCTGGAGGGAGAGAGTGAGCGAGTTGTCTGTACCTGTGTATTTGCAGTGCTGTTTATGTTGTATCTGTGTCTTTCGGACCCCTCTGAAAGTAAGAAGCTACATCGCAAGGGGCTATCCTTTCAATAAACTCAAATATGGTCAAAAGACCCAATGAATTTGTCTTTAAATCATTTTCATGCTGAGCAGCTGTTTGACCTTTTTTAACTGACATGATTTCACATCATTGGTTTGATTATATCAATCTGTTGCACATTAGAAAATGCAGTAGGACCACTCTGTAAGTGAGATTTTATGGGTACAATTTTTAGCATATTATAAGGTTAAAATATTTTCATGGCAATGACTGGACACCACAGCCTGGTATTGTTTCATCTGTGAAACAGTCAAATAGGTGTGTTTTGAGTGTGTTAGTAGTATTATAAGTTAAATGCACAGGAACTAAATGGTTGACTTTGATTTTGAGCTTCTGCTTTTAGATGCCAAGTTGCTCCATTTATTCTAAAAACGAATGCTGAATGAGCCCACATTTTACAAAGAGGGCATGTAAAACAAAGGTGGTTGTGAATTGATTAATTTTAGTTTTAATCAGTACAGACTCTTCGAGTGTGGTATAACACAATCAGTCTTGCTGCATCGTAATGCCATCAGAAATATCTGTCTCCACTGTTGCAGTGACACACAGTCATTTCAGTGACATTGCCACAGTTTTCTCGAATGCTCATGGGATTGTGCTAAAATATGCATCCCACTGAACAATCAGCTTAAAAATAGATACATTATGCACCAGATGAAGCTGTTTAAGTGAACTTTGAAAGCTCTGAAACAGGGGAATTTGTATCTTCTTCAAAGTGTTCAGTGATTGATCATTTAGGGGTTCACGTGACATGCAGTATATAATAAGAATCTTCTTGAAATGGTTAATGCTAATGTAAGGGAGTATATTATGGTTAAAAAAAAAAAAAGAAAAGAAAATGATGTTGCTTCAAGGATGAGCTGCAGATATTATGTATAGCCTCTCAAAGAAACGATCTTAAAATAATGATTCTGTTGATGACTGATGCTCAAATGCACTTGAAGGGTGACAAAGCCTGCAGTGCCATTCCCTTTCTGCACTCTTTTTCTTTAAAAAAAGATAAACTGGTTGGAAGATCAACAAGGATAAGAGAGGGAGAGGAGCGGGAAAGAGAGAAGGGGAGATGTTTATCATACCTACACACATGTCTGCTATATAGAAAAGATACAGAGTCCTGTGGAACTTGGGCCACAGAGGGGTCTTTAAAGGACTTTCTCTCTGAATTCCTTGACTCCTCATGAGGCCCCTCCCCCTTAATTACTGTTACTGTGCCTGTCCGCTCTTGCATGGTACTTTTTCAGTGATAATGATGGCAGATGTACCACTCCACATTTGTAGTAATTTTCGGAAACAGAGGGTGTTTGTTTTCACAATTATAAGTTAACAAGAGCAGGCTTTTAATTTCTCGATGGACAGTCAGCTCCAGTGGTGCCCTTCCAGTGGAAAAAATGTGACATTGCACTTTAATGGGCACCCTAGAAGAGGAGAAAATGCATTTGTGTGTTTTTATTAAAAAAGTGTTGTAGTTATAGGTTTGTAATCTTAAGCAGGGTTTGGAAGTGTTTCATAAATGCATCACAGCTTCCTTGCTTCCTTGGTGCCTTTTTAATTTGCTTCACCCCTGACCCTCAGCCTCAGCCCACCACTAATCCTTATCAAGTATCTCTGTGATGGAGAAAAATTGAATGTACGGTTCAGAGAGCTAAATACTGACTATCTGCTGTGGGTTTATGGTGATGTTAAGATTAAGTGCTTCCAAAATGAAATTATTTTCTAGTGAACCTCTGGCACTGTAAAACCACTAGGTTATGTATATGTTGATCCAGGTTTATTCCAGGTCCTTCCTTTTGTCTGAAATGGATCTAAAGCTCTTCATGATTGCTTACAGTCATATACCTGTTGACAGCAACCACCCTTTTAAAAAGGGGGCAAATGAGTAAAGATGTAGACATCATTTCACCTTGTTCAAGGGCAGCAACTTATTTCACAGGGTGCCTTTGAAAACTGCGTCATATACTGAGCACACACAACCAGAGCTTTTGTTTTTTTTTCTGCCTCTACCATTGTGCTTTTTTTTTTTCCTCTTTTTTTATGGGCATGGGTATGAGAGGGTCTGTGCTGACCCTGACAACAAAAGAACAGCCTTTAATAACAGACATCTAACTCTGCAGGGAGCTTCTGTTTGATTTCATTGCTTGAGGCAAAGCTGTCTGAATATTACCCAAACTTCCCTTGTGCCATGGCGGGAAGCTCCATCTCACTGTCTTCATTCTTCATATTTTTATTGGCAGCAGGGGGAGGTTGTGAGTGAGTATGGGTGTGCGCCTGTGTGCTTGAGTTGCGTGACTTGAAAGAGGTTGGGCTGAGAAGGGTGATGCACTGCTGGTAAAGGTTATTTGTGTGTGCAAGTGGTAGGAAGTCTTTCCCACTAACCAAGCCGGCTGAGTGGTCAGAATAAAAGCATTTCTCAGCTGTCCTTTGACCATAGAGGTCAGACATCGCTGAGAAAACTCTGTCCCTGGGCAGAGCAGTAGAGACATTGTAGAGATCCGAGCGTGGCAGCCTAGCCAGCCGGCCTTCATAACAACACTGCTGATTTGTAGCAAACTCCCCAGGCTCAATCGCCTCATCAATCAAGGCTGAAGCCGTGCTGATAGAAACACAAGCACTCAGAGATCCTATGCCCTGTCATGCAATACACATGGCATTATTGCACTGGTATTTTATTTACGCCCGCTTACAGTTTTACGTCCCAGACCTTGGGGATGATAATGTCCATGTAGCCATAACTCGTACATGATTTTGAAGGAGAAATCTAACATGGTGTGTTGAATCATTCGGAAACACAGGAACAATAAGATGTGTATGTGACTGGGGGTGTGTCTATCGGAGTGGTTAATGGGCTCTTTATGACAGATCAATAGCACTATGATGAACAGAAGTGCAGCCTTGCATGGGAATGTGTGTATGTGCATGTGTGTGGATGTGTATTCTCAAGCTGTGGGGACTTAAATCTAAACACAAAGCCTCATAATGTAAATCATATAATTTGAGGGTGGAGACTTGGGTTAATGTTAGGGTTAGGGTTAGGCAAGTAGTGGTTAGGGTTAGGGTAATCCTCCAGGAAATAACTGTAAGCCAGTGTAATGTTCTCTTTAAAAAATGTGTGTGTGTGCGCACTGGTGCACATTTGGGTTGGATGACTTTTCCTCTGTACTCGTCATTAATAAACTAGTATTTTACAAGACAAAATAATTACCAGTAATTCTTATGACAAAGCAGTTACTTGGAATACTGTAAAATGAGGGGCTGGGTTTCAGACTGAGGACATTAAATAGCTGTGTGACACAGCTGGAGAGCTTACTCATCCTCATGTCTTTGTCTTGACTCGGTGCTCATCTCGCTCATATGCCAGGATGAACATGATGTTGCAGGATGTAGTTTAGAGGCTGCACTCTTTCTCAGGAATGCCAGCCGGCTACAGAGGCTCCCTGAGGACTTTGGTTTGCCTGATGCAGTTGTTTAATAATCTAAGAGCATTATACAACAGAAGAGCATGGAGGAGATAAAGTGCCTGTATTGTTATCGATACAAGACAGAAAATCACTGACCCAATGGACTACAAATGAAGCTGAAGCATTGAAGCTGCATTCATCTTTGCACTGTCGTGACACCCCAGACTTTATTCATACTGATACGGTGAAAAGGTTGCTTCCTTCTCCTTTTACTGGGCTCTGTCCCCAAACACTATCAGGTTCAGTGCACTTTCAGTGCAGTTAAATTAATCACAGAAGGCAAGCTAGTTGAAAGGGCCATGATTGCTGTGATGACAGTACGTGTGTATGATAGTTATTTGCCGTTCTGTTTGTGGTGTTGTTCCTGCATTTCGATGTGATAGAAAACAGGTGTGCATGATCAAACCTGTGAGTCTCACCGGTGGGTAAAACTTTTCGCCACCAGATGACATTGGGCTCTATTTTTGTTTCTGCTGCCGGCGCGGTGGAGGCGCAGTGCACAGTCAGGTCTGCTTTGCCGATGGAGCGTGGCGGCACAGACTTTGAAAATATATAAAAATACAATATATTAAAATATATAAGTTTAGGTCTGACTGTATGTGCTGACTCAGATAGTTACATTGAATCGTGGCTGTTGCTAATTATTGATCGCAGTGAAATGCCAGACACTGTGGAAACCCGCCTGTGAGGTATTGGTGGCGCACAACTCCACTGGTTTTACGAAAATCCACTTTCCCAGTGGCGCGCCGCTGGCGCACAGAGTTGACCAGGTCTGGGGTGGTGAGCTTTCAGTGCACTTTGACGCCGCCAGCGTGGGCCGATAATCCAAATCCGTTGGCTGATCCTGCCGACACCTCCCCCTCCTACGCCGCAACGCCCATCCTGGCGTACCTTTGTGCGCCTCGGTTTACCAAAATACCAAGTGCACTGCGCGCCCGCCTGTGCTGCACGAAAATACCACTGCGCGGGGTGTGCACCCTGCGGCCCGCCAGCGTCAGGGACGAAAATATTCTGTTACATTTGGTGTGCTTGAGTGTGTTCAAAGCTAACATAATACAATGACAATAACTAAGGAGCTTAAATGGCTGCTTTGTTTACTGAGTATTCTTGAAATGCTTGCACCTGTTTACTTTACCCACACTTTCTGCTCACTTGAGCAGATGGCAGGTTCCCAGGCAGGTGGAGCAGAGAAAATAAAATGTCAGTCACTGGTCCATAGTGGGGCAAAGGGTGGCAGTTTGCTGTGAGACTATTGGTTTCATTTGTCAGTTTATTTGTCGGGGTGGGAGGTCCATACAGAACAGTTGATGGGATAATGCAGTAAAGGCTATCTTACATGGTGTGTTTCCATAAACCTCATATCAAGTCTTCAAGGTCTTGACTACATGTACATTAATATTCAATAAAATGGATATTTTCCGCATCTATTTAAAAAAAAAAAAAAATAACGTAAACAATCGGTGGCCTGCCATTGTTGATGTTTTATGCTCGTTACACAAAGCAACAATGGACACGTTTCTCAAAAGCTCCATTTTACATGTACACACAGATCCACAGATAATGGAGTTTCGAAAAATCTGCGATTTAAAAGCTGCTTAAAGAAAAAAAAAACTCCATTTCAGTGACCTAAAAATTGCAGAAAATGTTTGCTTTACAAAACAACCGTATACACGTCATCGAGGCAAAAGAAAGATTACTGCTCTCTCCACGTTTAACAGATTGAGTCCTTGATCCACTTACTTATAATAGAGCAGGATATGTGTGCTCTTTCCTGTTCATCAAGGATGTAGGATGTGGGGTTTTATTCATAAGGAAAACTAACCTCGACCAAAAAAAATTGCACATCTGGAAACTCAAGCAACAGATGCCACAAAAAAGCACTGCTCCCACAATCACGCCAACACTGGTCATTGTCCTCACTTTTGGACGGTCTTGTCAGAGTAATACAACTGCTGCACAAAAGTTTTAAACTGAATTACCTTATACTGTACACATTTACATAGAGAGGAATTCAACTTCTGTTCCCATGCAAGTAATTTGTAAAAATAAATAAATAAATCTCCAGCCCATCTGTTTTAGTATAACAATAGCAAAAGGGACATGTGAGTTGCACTGAAGAGAAAACTTAAACAGTGACTGAAATATGTGCTGCAGAAAGACTCCAAAATAAACTCACAAATTCCTCATATATCATTATATCAGCTAATATTTTAGCAAACTTTTCCTATTTGCATATCCAGACGTTCAGCTGCATTAGCTACCCAGATTTGTTTTTGTATATATTTCAATATTCTACCTCTAGTTCGTTCCACTGAAACTATCCGGGGCTTTTTTTTTTTTTTTTTTAAAGCATTGTTTTTGGGGGGCTTTTTAGTCAAACCTGCAGCCACTGTGGAGAACCAACAACCCCAATGCATGGGGTGCACACCCTACCAGCTGAGCTATAGGGGCACCCCAACTGAGTATTTATTTCTGTTTTCTGCCATGCTGGGCACTTAGAGTGCACTTGTACTTAACTTAAACTGCTTCCTGACAATGGCAGCCTTTGACTGGAAGGGTTGGTGAGAGTAGTGAGACTCGAAGTCTAAATACAATGAGAGGCACAACAATATATTCAAAAGAAGCTGCAGAGTTGAGCAGCTATTGAGTGGCTTCTGCACTAATGACTGTATATTTCATTTTGCTTCAGTTACATTAAGATGTTTTGATTTTTGACCAGTTGTGAGTTGGTTTCTGTGGATTATGGCTGTAGATCCATTTTCCTTCTGCTCAATATGAACTCGTTACAAAGACATTCTCGTCCTTTTATAATAAATGTTTGAGCCACAAGGCTACTTAGTCCTACTTACAGCCGAAACGTTCCTCTCTCTCCATAAAAAGATTGCCCTCTGGTCACATCTTTTCTGACCTTCATTTAAGTATGGGAGGCTTAACAATGAATAGTGCCTTCATTTGCTTTCATTCCCTCCTTTTCTGAACTGCCTGTGATCAAACTGCATCTTGATTGTGTGTCTGAGGTGACGTGCTCTAATGAGAGCTGAGTATCAAGCTGCACACATACAGAAGCCATTCAGTACTGAAAATAGTTAACTGGCGATTAGTTTCTGACACGAAAAAGCAATGATGGTTTCAGTTAACTGTAGGACAAAAGAGTCTCTCACTGAAAAATTTGTCAAAGTGTATGAGTGACATAGCACAAAGCCTGATGGGTAATAAATACATGCATCATTAGTATTAAAGATAAATCTCTTTGTACCCCTCAATCGTATTTTTCCCCTTGACTTGATCTATTAGGAATCACAGAACAAAGTGGGACATCTATTATCATTTTATGCAACATATTCATAGACCTTTCCCTTTAACAACACACAAACACATATGAAGTACACTTTGAGCATAATTATCACATAAGTTCATTCTCCTAGGAGCAGAAAGTCTCTCTCTCTCTGTTTCTCATACACCCACTGACAATTACCACTGTGTCAATACAGTCAATTTCACTCCAGCATTTTTAAAAATGTATAAATAGCCTCTTTTATCAAATGTGGACTACAAAAGGCACAAAAAAACAGCAGCCATGTCAACTTTGTAACGCATCCTCAAAAAAACTGAACTTGTAGGAATAATTGTGTAATCGGTAGACCAGGCTTTCATGTCTTTTTTGACTCTGACCGTGTTTCACAGCTCTAGTAGACAGCCTATTATAAGAAACAAAATAATAGAGGAAAGGTGGTGACGTCGCATGTGCCTTCTTGTTAATGTCACTGAAAAAGTTGCGTGGGCACCACACTCAAAGCAGCTGCTACCAATGCGGACAAACGTGCTGAATTATTTCTAGAATACAGGTCTGGTAAAAGGAACAGAAATGTACATCTTCCTCTTGTTGTCTCCCTCCCACGTATCACTCAACACAAACATTCCTTTCTGTTGAAGCACTGGATCTACCTTTAATTGAAAAAGAAATCAGTGAATGCACCATTGAAAGAAGAATAATTGAGATACTTGTGAAGAGCAGGCATAATCCTTTAATTCAATAACATGGCAGATTATAGGGGTTTAGATTCCACCTTGGCATGGAGTGCTTCCAGTGGGGAATGGATCCACTTGACCTGGAAACATGTTGATGGGAGAAAACAGCAGTGTCTAATAATGCCACAATAACCCCTGGGAGTATATAGGCACACCAGTTGGTGACTACCAGACTGTAATTTCATGTGCAAGAATAAAACTCTCCATGGATGCCATTCATATCTCACAAGAGGTCTAATCACAACAATTTCATGCTGTTTTGTATGATTATGTCAGTGACTTTCTTCTGTGGAGAATGTCATGTTGTATAGAAACCTTAGACACACTGGGCTCTATCTTTGTCCCCGCCACTGGCGGGGTGCAGGGTGCGCACCCCGTGCAGTGGTATTTTCATGCAGCGCAGGCAGGCACGCAGCGCACTTGGTATTTTGGTAAACCAAGGCACACAGAGGTACGCCAGGATGGGCGTTGCAGCACAGTAGGGGGAGGTGACGGCATAATCAGCTGCCGGATTTGGATTTTCGGTCCATTTCGGTCCACGCCGGCGGCGTAAAAGTGCGCTGAAAGCTTGCCACTCCAGACCTGGTCAACTCTGTGCGCCAGTGGCGCGCCGCTGGGCAAGTGGATTTTCGTAAACCGGCAGAGTCGTGCGCCTAGTCGCCAAGGCAGGTTTCCACAGTGTCTGGCATTTCACTGCGATCAATAATTAGCAACAGCCACGATTCAATGCAACTATCTGAGTCAGCACATACAGTCAGACTTAAATTTATTATATTTTGATCAGTATCTCATCTGACCACGTCGCAAGCGTGTTCGGAACGTATAATGGTCACTCAACCTGACCGAATGTACACGAGTGAAACAGGGATGCAAACTAATCAATTAAGATCACTGTGCCAACCAGACACAGCCGTGGCATCCTACAGAGCATATATACTGCATCTATCTCAGAGCACTCGAGAGACAGAGAGAGACAGACACACGGAAAAAACGTAAATGATGATGGTTGTCCGCTATTACCCACGTCATTTCATTCCAAATACAAATGTTATCATTGTAATGCTTAACGTTATACTTAATGAGTACATCATTGCTTTGAAGAGGATGAGGATGAGGAGGAGGAGGCCAAGGATTTACCATCTAAGGACCTCCTCCTGGGAGAAGTTTGGGCATCGGACAGTTTCCCGCGCGGGCTCAGTCATCCTCTAAACTTACCATGCGCCTCACCAGCGGCGTTTTTAAAGATGAGGCGAGGAACTGGTGTGATTGGTGAAGATTGGACTCGGCTGTGCCAAACCCACTCCACGCCTTCTCCCCTCCTTCCTTCCAAGTTGCGCCGCTGGGTGGGACTGAGATGAGAAGGGGGAGTAGTTGCGCCAGCAGTGCAGTGCACGAAAATACCAAAGTCTGCGCCGTCACACCCCATCAGCAAAGCGGACCTCACTTTGCGCGGAATCGAAAATAGAGCCCATTGTCTTCATTTATATGCTGCTACGTTTGTGTTCCAGTCAAAGAGGAAGTTACCGCATTAGGCTAATAACCTGTCAATGTGGTTATGAATGAGGTTTTCTAGCTTCTGAAACAAAAACTGCAAGTTCTGGTTTCTTTCAGCTCTCTATTATGAATTATTTTTTACACTCGCCTCCACGGATATTGCAACAATCAAATTACAGTGCCAAAATTGTCAGTCTGTACCAACTATCATGTCCCTTGGAGAGCAGGGGCTCTATTGCTGCAGAAAAATTAATAAAACTTCCATCTTTTTGGTAGTTACAGTTGAATTTGTGAGTCAAAACAAACAAATAAACCTGCCATTATTGATTTCTATTTATTACAGTAGAAACAAAGCTCTGAAAACAACAGTAACATATTACCACCTTTAAGATAATACAGAGAGCAAACAGCTGTCTATTTACATGTCCAGCAGTTATGGAGCTACATTAGCATTTGTCTGGAGTCATGTTTGTGGTCACTTGGCAAATGTAAAGTCCAATATTCACTCTCTTTTTGCTCTGTTTTTTGATCTCCACAAAGTCTTAAAGGCAATATTTGGCTAGTTGACTAGAACTTTCTAATCCCAAACTTTTTTTTTTTTTTTTTGCCAACTGGTGCTGGGCAGGTTGCATATTTTGTGCTTTCTGAGCTTTTGCTTGCTGAAAACTGCCGTCTGATGCATGCAGAAATTGAATTAGAGCACTGAGTGAACCAAAGCAGTAAAGTTGCTGGCTGTAAATCCAAAAAGGTGAGGAACTGCAGAGTGGGTTCATCTCTGTGGGTTCATCACTGCAAGAGTCCACTTTCAAATACAAGTAGGAGTTTAAAAAAAGTACAAGAGAAGTAGCCATTTGACCCATTGTTAATATTCAGTATTGATTTACAGCAGCATTAATCTCCGTTTGACTTAAAGCTGTCCCTGCTGGTCAACTCAGATGCACTAAAATAATTAAATTATGTTGAGGCATTTAATCTGCACACATTATTCTCCACATTATAAACTGATTTATTCAAGACAACAAACTGCCTGAATGCACTTGAGTATCACTCAGTCCCGGCTTTACACTATTGTACACAAAGTTCAGGGTGAATTTAAGCAATATTTTATTTGGAATTTCAATCATACAATGGCCTCCTTCAATAGAGATCAATTTATTTATGTGCACTAATGTGCATGGATCATAAATTAGACATAGGGATCAATCAATAGGTTGTCATGGCTCAAAATCTAATGTAGATCGGTGCATAACGTCTGTGCATAACGATAAGGTCTTGTTGTCTAGCCTGTGCTAATGATTGGTATTTATATTCAAAACAAGTTAAACAAATGTGTTCACATCCATTCAGGGTTAATGGTGCAAGTGGCTCTGGGATCGTGTACAAGCACGATTATTGAGATTAACAACCAGAGTTTGACAAATGTGATGGGAAAACTTGAATATGCATGTTTTTTATTTTGTGTTTGCAGCCATTTTTAGTCTTCACCCAAGTATTATGCGTCTGGGATTGATGTCTGGTGTCTCTCACTGTAACTGACAAGCTCACTTGGCGTCGCTATTACAAGGGCCATATAACCAGCAGCAACATCACTCTTTACTATGAAATGGAGCCATCTGAAGAGTTTCCTGACAAAGAGTTGATGAATGTTTTGAGTGCATAAAAGCGCATGTAAAAGCAAGGGAGTTTTCCGCTACTGTGTGAATCATCTTCAATGGTCTGTCCCTGTTTTATTACTGTTCCCCGTGAATTATTTTCCTACCCAGATGACTGACTTAAATTACCAATGTACACGGGCAAAATCAAATAAATGACCTTTCCAAGTAAAACTAATAACATCCTGAGAGGGCTTAACACAAAACACTGACATGTCAATAAACATGCTCTACCTTTCACATGGAAATTATCTCCATAGCCTTCCAACACCTTTCCTATGCCACACACACACTGAAGGTGTGACAGTGTGTTGCAGATGATCTCTGTATTCTTCATTTGCAGTGACTGAATGCTGTATATGCATGGTCATTTCTTTTTCATTTTGCACACTTTTCTCCACAAACATATAGGAAGAATAGCTACTTTCATAAAAAAAAGGTTAACAGCTCTGTGTACTACAAAAGCAGGTTGTATGAGCAATGGATTTTATAATTTTATTTAATCCATTGAATGCTAAAATTCCTGGGAGTCTTCTTACTCCTTCTCATTCCCTCTCAGGAACACTGACATTTTTCATATACTATTCAGAAAGTCACACAAAGACTCTGCTGTCACAATAAGATAAGTGTGTGTGTGTGTGTGTGTGTGTGTGTGTGTGTGTGTGTGTGTGTGTGTGTGTGTGTGTGTGAGTGAGTGTGAGAGAGAGAGAGAGAGAGGCATTTTTCCATGAGCCTGTTGTCTATACAGCCTGAGTAATCACAGATTAAGTCACTTGTGAAGTGCTCTCAGAAGCACATGCCACCTCTTTGTCCTACTGCAACCTGGTAAACCAGGTGACCAGGCAGAAACTAGTGGGCAAGTGGAGATTATATAAGTAGTATATTTACCGGACTATAAGTCGCACTTTTTTCATAGTTTGGCTGGTCCTGCGACTTATAGTCAGGTGAGGATTACCATCTATAGCTGCGTGAGGGCGCTCTAGGCTTGTGACAACTATATGCTGCAACTGTACCACTCTTGCACCACAAATTACCTGAAAAAAAGACAACTGAGAAAGACTGAACACAAACAAAATGCCCCCAAAAAGAACATCCTATACTGCAGGTTACAAACTGCAGGTAGTAAAACATGCAGCCGAAAAACGGTAATCATGCAGTAGAACGAAAGTTTGGAGTGAGTGAGAAACTTGTGAGGGACTGGCGAAAAGCAGAGGCTTCTCTTACTGCAATGAAAAAAACAAAGAAAGCTAATCATGGGTTAAAGGCACAATGGCCAGAGGTGGAGGAACGAGTCCACAGATGGGTGCTTGAACAACGTGCTACCGGGAGAGGCTTGTCAACAATGCAGTTACGTCTCCACGCCCAGGCAGTTGCCAAGGAGATGAATTTAAATGACTTTGCAGGCGGGCCTTCTTGGTGCTATTACTTCCTGCAACGCGACTGCCTCTCCATCTGAGTGTGGACATTGGTGTGTCAGAAACTGCCAGCAGACTTCCAGTCTAAGGTCGACAGTTTCCATGAGTTTGTTGAAAAGCAGGTAACTGAACACAACGTGTCGCCTGATCATATTATCAACATGGACGAGGTCCCCCTCATGTTTGACATCCCCATAACCGAAGTGTCGCAGAGAAAGGGCAGAAAAATGTGAATATAGTGACACCTGGGCATGAGAAATCACACTTCACAGTGGTGCTGGCATGTTGTGGAGATGGATCGAAATTGCCACCGATGGTCATTTTCAAACGGAAAACCATGCCAAAACACAAATCCCTCCCCTCCAAACTTGTCGTGGCCGTGAATGAGAAAGGGTGGATGAATGAGGAAATGATGAACCTTTGGCTTACAAAGTGCTACACTCAGCGTCCTGATGGCTTCTTTAAAACACGCAAAGCCCTGCTTGTGATGGACAGTATGCGAGCGCACATAACACCACAATTCAAAAATAAAATAAAAGCTTGCAACTCCATACCTGCCATTATCCCTGGAGGCTTAACCAAAGTACTCCAGCCACTCGACATCTCTGTGAACCAGAGCTTTAAGGCAGCTTTGCGTCGCCTGTGGGAGGAGTGGATGGTGGATGGAGAGCACAGCTTCATGGCAACGGGGAGGATGCACCAAGCAACTTTCCAGCAAGTCCTTGGATGGATCGACAAAGCATGGACTTCAGTAACAACCGAAACCATCCTGTCGGGATGGCAGATAGGCGGGAAAACTGGAACTGATGCTGATACATCCACACAGAGGAGGAGACAACGCTTCATCTTCCTCCGGAGTTGTTCAGGAGCGACACCAAGGATGAAGATTTCAATGGATTCGGTGACGTGGAATGAGATTGGGAGCTTGGTGAATTTGCTTGTTGGGCTCGCTGGCTTGTTATGTTAATTTAGCGTACTCAGCCTCCCAGGTATGTTATGTTTATGCTATTGTGTAGCTAATTATCTGTTAATGTTTTACATTAACATACCAGACACCTATTCAGCCAGATGTGTCTGTTGAATGTCTGTTCTTGTTTTTTTTGTGGAATAAAAATCTAAATAAATACAACTTATAGTCCAGTGCTTTCCCAGGGCTCTCAAGTTTTGAACTGAGTTCAGAGTGAGATTTTGGCAATGGCGGCGATGGGGGGGGGGTCTCTGATATAATAAATGACACATAAATTTGCGACTGACACATCCCTAATTCCTCTACCTGTTCCACTGTTATAAAAAATAGCGGCGCAACTTGGTGGGCTTTATCCCGGTAATTTATTATTAATTCAATTTAATTTAATTTAATTTAATTTAATTTAATTTAATATTTATGATTTATTATTAATTTTTATTAGTAGTATTTACAAATACAAGGTGTGGGGTGTAAGCGTGTTAACGGGTTGAAATGCATGTGTCTCACACGCAGTGCGTGAGACTTGAGAGCCCTGGGCTTTCCCCTTGTGATGCATTTTTTGACTGATGCGACTTATAGTCCGGAGTGACTTACAGTCTGGAAAATACGGTAAGTGGCATGTCCAGATGAAATTTTGTGGGTTTTGGCTCTTATAAAAATTAATTCAAACATACCACCTGGCATGGTGGAACAGTGGTAACACTGTCGCCTCACATCTAGAAGGTCCCGGGTTCGATTCCCACCTGGGGTGCTGTGGGCGCTGAGGGTGTGTCCTCCACCATGCATGTTCTCCTCGTGTTCACCTGGGGTATCTTCCATGAAAAAGAAACCCCCTCTAAAAAATGCATGAAGATCACCACCTGACCAATGGTGATGAAGAAGGAACTGGGTCCCCAGGTGCCGGTTGACTGGCAGCCCATCGCTCCTGGTCTGCCACAGAGGAAGGACTTACCAGGATGAGTTAAGTGCGGAAGAAGAATTTCACTAAGCATGGCGTGTGTGTGCACATTGTGTAGTGTGAGGAATAAAGGATGTCTTTCTTTCTAAAGATGGCTGAAAGAGTCTCTTGAGTTTCAGGCCCAGTCAAGGTTCCACCTGACCAACTGCCTGCACTCATGAATGCCACAAAATAATACATTGATGTGACCTGTTGGCTTTAAATTGGACCTAATGGCTCAATTTATGCAATTTAAAAAATACATAGTATAATAAAGTCTTTTTGGCCCACACCATGTCACGCAACCTGTAACTCTGACTTTATCCTGTATGCCAAAATCGCCACACAGCCTAGAGCTGTTCCTGGGGGCTTGGCTAGAGCCCAGTGCAGACTATCATGCAACACAATGTGTGCAGTGTTTTCTAGGAGGGTGAGGGCAGCAGGGCAGCGGTAATTCTTTTTGCCCAGGATGGTGATGGCCGTGGGGAGCTTGTTTTTCTCGGCAGTGTGTGAGGAAAAAAGTTGTGGAAAATCAGCAGAGTGGCAGACTGCCTGTGATGGAGCAAGAAAAATTGGAGACAACAGGGAGGCAACTAATAATCATTTTCATTATCAATTAATCCTGTGATTATTAACTTAATTAATTGATTCAACCTTTGAATCGAAAAAATCCTAAAATTGTGAAACATGCCCAACACAGTTTCTGATATACTCAGTTTATTATCAGATAAGACAAAGAAAAGCGGGAAATCCTCACAACTGAGCCACTCAGTGTGTGTTGTTTTTGCTTGAAACTTGACTGAAATGTACTTTTTTCCCCCTTTTTTTATAGATAGGATGAAAGAAAGTCCAGGGGACCATTTAACCAGACCCCCCTCAAAGATGCTTGGTGAACATGTACAGTAAGTCTCAGGGCATGTCTTTAAGCTTAACCTGGGAGGTTCTGAACTGAGCCTGGGCACTCACAGACAGAATGAAGCCACCAGTGGGAGATATCGATTTCACTGTGGAAGGGGACACAGATGTTTGTGCTGTTTCAAGTGCTCCGTAAGTCAATGCATTTGTGTATGAGTGGGTGGACCAGAATGATGTAGAAAGATGTGGAAAGACACGAGGAATATTCCCTGTTTTACCAGTAGTTCTGTCTCTATATGTGCATCTATTATTAGTGTCTGCAAGGTGGTGGGGGCTCTCGTTATCTTGTCCAGAAATACGCAGAGAGAAAAGAAAAGCGTCACTCGTTGTTAGGTGTCTTACCATTTCTGCAGGAGAACCTGATGACACTGCTCACCACTGACAGACAGGAGGCTTCACAGAAAGCTTTTGAAGGTGACCTGTGAAGAAAGATAAAAGATCGTTGGATAAAAGTGCATCTAAAGATCGTTCTCGTCAATGCCAAGTTGCCCAAAGTACATTTTGTAAAAGTACACGACCTTTTGTTTTTCTGGATATATTCTGATTCTCGATCCAGAAAATGTCCTTTTTCCATCGGTGCGTACACTCTACACCTCCTGTCCATGTCCAGGTGATACAAAAGCCCTCCAGCAGCTTTCTCTCTCGAGTCCCTCCTCATAAAAAAAAAAAAAAAACTGTGTCCATATCAGCGCTGAGGTTAGGGATGCTTGGTTCAGCATAGATTCCAGTTAGGATAAGCCCCCCTGTCCATATCTGAAACCCCTCTTGTCATTTCCTCTTGACACTTGTTATCTGACACTGCCTGGCAGTCCAACAACTCTAACTCCCAGAGCTCGCACCTTGTGAGGCAGTTGAGACAGAATTCATCGCAGGTTTAATGGCAGGGTGGTCATTCATGCAGAGAATATGCTCCACATTTAAACAAAACTGTGAAATACCTCCTGATGTTTCTTCTCTTGGCTGCTCCACTTTCAAAATGGATATTGCTTATGCATATTTGAGGCCAAGTCTTACAAAGAGGCTCTGGAGTTCCCTCAATGTGACAGCTGCTGTAGTTAAATGTAGGTTTTCCAGTTATTTATCTATATATTTTAATTGTAACAATATTGGACATAAATGTGAGATGATTTGACTTCAGAAGAGACTTTAATTGGGACATTTGCAGTGGCATCTCTGGACTAGAGAAATCTTCCATTTTGTATGATTCACTTACATTTTATTTTTCAAAACTCAGGCGCCATTGCAATACTCTTCATGCTCTGCCCAAATTGTCCCTGAATGAGATAAGATGGACCGGTTGATGTTTGTGTTTTAGGAAGGGAATGAGATTTTTTTATTCCTTGAGTTTTTATGTTACATCTAACAGTTTGTGTTTATGTCTAACAAAACCAGCCAAAACCAATCCCGCCAGTGCTTCAGTATTTTTGGTGTCTTATTGGTCCATGTGGGCTAGGCAATGAAACAACAAATAATATAAATGAAAAAAAGAAAAAAAAAGATATTTCTGCCAATGTCTGTCTATTATATTGCAAAAATACATGCATGTGTAATAGACACAAGTTTTAAATACCCCAAACTTCAGAATCTCCATATAAAATGTTCAAAAAAAAAATGTTTATTAAACAGATTTCATTGGAAATGCAAAGGCTGATGTGCTACATGTGGTATGTCTCACATGATGTGTATTACCTTGTAGTAAATGGGCCATGAAGTGACGCCAGAAATTTAACACAGACAGACAGACAGAATTCTGGAGATCCCTGTGGGGGTGAAGAAAAGGGATTGAAGCCTTGAAGAAGACATGTGACCCATTTGGCTTAACCTGCCTTTGTTCAAGTTTGGTCTCAGAGCCAGCTGTGACACGTCTGCTGCTGTCAACTGGAATCATGGGATGTAGGGCAGACGGACGTCGAGGAGACAGTCTGCATACGTGTGTGCTTCTCCAGCTTGTCTGCGTGGGCGAGGATGGCAGCTTTAAGAGCTGCATGTCTGTGCGCAGCCCGGCCGCCTGGGAACACACTGACCATATGCACGGCAATGCTGGCAGACAAGCGGTGTTAACAGCAACAAAGGCCATTCAACTCCGCTCACTTGGTCTGGCTCAGCTCCACTGGACTGACAGCACCTGGAAGACAGTAAGAGCGCTACACACGTCAAAACTCGTAGTGTACTCTAATGAGAATACATGGTGTTATAGGAACTCTCTTTTCCTCCACTAGAATGTGTTTCTTCACAAGGGGTTTGATTAAAGTTGAACTCCTGTACATTTTCTTGTTGACTCGTAGCGTCAATTAAAACCACACTAGGACAGCTCCCTCTTGAGTGATTTTAATATCAGACCTACAGTGCAGCAATTTTTGCCCATATGAAAGCTTGATGGGTGAAAAGACATAAATCCCATCCTCCAAAGCATCTAAAATCCACAAATTCTTTCCTTCATCAATGTGAACACAGCACATTTAAATCCCCATATGACTAAGAAAATAGAGCCTTTAGGGACTTAGCACAGAAATGCAGTGTAAGCTAAGAACATTATGTTATTTCAGTCCTCTGTAAATTGCTTTTGTGCAATGAAAATATTCATCAGCTCTGTGTCAGGAATTGTTTTTGCTGCCCCCAAGTCCCTCTCCAGTGACTGGCCGGGTGTTTTACAGTAATACTCTGTTCCTTATCTGTCATGACTTCTCAAGATACTGGAAGTGGTACTGTAAATGAGCCTGGTTTCTTTTCTCCAGCAAGACAAAGCTTCCTGCTTTAATTGGAATGAGGAATAAAGCAAGTGGAAGTCGCTATGCCTTTATCCATTGCAGGCAATGTATGTGGATTTTATTTCACAAAGAGCTTAATTTTCCCTCCTCTGGCCGTCAGATCTAAATAATATTTAAATGGGGAGTTGACAACCCTGCAGGAAAACTAGATGACAGGATTGCTGGGCTTAAAAACTCATTTTTGACAAGAACACTGGCAGAAAGCAGATCTAGAAAGCAAGTTTGATGAAGGGTGAAAGGCAAAGGAACCAACGTGGAGTTAAACCTTACCAAGTCTAAATTATGACTTTTATTTATTCTGAGAGCACATTGGTGTTACTACATAAAAAAAGCAAATGTGTAGGCAATATTTAAATAATATTTAGATAGTTATCAGGAAATTGCCATCCATTTAAAGCTGCTGTAATAAATATTTTATATAAACAATGGATGAAAATTATATGTATGATGTGTAAGTGGTTCCAATACCCCAACTCTGCAGTTTCCCTCAGCTGATCGAGCTTTTTTACATCTTTCACATCACTGTTTTTGGTTTTACAGCAAGTCTGACTGCTAATCAACCTTGTTTTCAGTCAACATGTCCTTGAAAAAAAAATAGCAAAATATGTCTTCTTTTTCCATTTCTACTAGAACAGCACACAGAAGTGATGCCCCTATCAGCAGTATGATATGAGTTGAAGTATAGCACAGTTTTATGATGTGACAAGACTTTGGTATGTTTTGTTGACCCATCCATCCACCCTAACCTCCTCCCTCCACAAAACTTTGTCGCTCTACAATACAGTCACATGCCTTCCTCGTTTGCTGCTGTCACAATTTTTACAGCTGTTAGAGGTCTTTGTCACTTCAGCGTAAACATATGTTGTTTTGTCGTTGGAAAGACTGATGCTGTCATTTCATTTAGGACTGTCTCTTTTCAGCATCTGGCAGCTGTTTTCACTAAAAAAAAAAGCTCTGATAAACCAACTGTGCAGTACACGTCCAGCTTTCCAAACAGCAGACAGACAAAGTTAACAACTAGCTGGTGAATGTGGTGGAGCAATTAGCAGCTAACGAGACAAATATTTTTCTCAGGAGTTACTGGGGACCAGAGCGAGAGCTATAGGGAGAGCAAGTATTTCACTTACATTCATCAGCACGCCTGAAATACGGCTTCATTTGAATGCGAATGTTGCTGTGTGTCTGCTGGATGTGACTGGCAACTGTTTGCTTACACATCAGCTTTACTAGTTTACAGCTTTTTCCACTGCCCACAAGTAGCAAATAAGTCAATAAAATAAACGAATATAGGTTCAACACTAGTACAATCAGTCCAGCTGAGCTTCATATAGAAGGACAGATTAATCACTGCTTTTGGTTTGTTTTGGGGGAGGGGAACAGTGGGAACACTGTCCAGTTCTAACAATCCAGCATGGAGTTATTTCACACAGTCCAGCAACACTGTGAAATACAATAACAAAGCAAAGGAGAGCAAAACAAGGCACTCTAGAGGAGGAATAATCAGATATTATTCAGGGAGAGAAAACAAGCTCTGGCTTACAAAATTTCATGTTATTGAGCAGTTGGTGAGCTGTGCTCCGCTCATCAGTGGCACTTATTTACTTAACCTCCTTATCTGACCTCCTCAGCCCCCCTACATAACATGAAAGTTGCAATTACATATATCATTTTTACTGTTAAAACCAACTGTTTTAAGTCCTACAATCAGCTCAGTATTTTACTCAGTGTTATTACTGTTCTCATCTTAATATTGCTGGGGAAAAGACATTATTTCTTCTGTTAGAATTTTAGAACATGTTTGACGGCTGGTTCAACTTAGCTTCCCATTTGCCCTCAATATATTTGTTTGTTCTTGTCATATGTCTCTGTCAGTGACCTCTGAAAATGTCAGAGCAAAAAATGGACAACATAATAATAAATCGTATGTGCACAACATCAACACACTGAGACATAAAACACTGCACAAACATACTGGAAAAGTTACACGTGATTGTCCAGAATATACCTGGACAGCGAGGTAATCAAATAGAACTTTTGACTTGCTAAAATTGCTACAAAGTGAAAACTGATTGATGGGGTCTTAAATGAAATGAAGTTCAGCAGCCAGCCGATGCATCTCAGATAAAGTCTCAGCCACCCCACCACTGTGCTGGAAGATGCCTGTGGTAGTTTGATTCTTGAGATGGACTGTACGTTGCTGTGATTTCAAACGAGTGGGAGACTGGCTGTTCCCAGAGCAAAGCTAGAGCTGACTCAGACACTCTAACCCCTGTGCCCCAAATCACACAGCAGTGTTATCTGCCAGAGGATACAATCAAGGAAACACATCAAAGTTCAGTCTCTGGAGCTGCTCTGCTCACATGCATGTCTGCAGTATGGGCTTTGTATGCACCCAAACACATTCATCAAAACACCTGCTAATTGCATATGAATGCACTATAGCATGACTCATAATGAAAGAGCAATTAGGCCTCTCTATCACTGGCTTTGAACCAAACGCATTGATGCTGCTTTCAGCATCTGCAGGCTAACCACGTGCTGGTTTGTCTGACCTGACTGTTGGACCTCAGGGATGATCAGTGGGCTTGCTGCCCACCTGAATGTCAGCACCTTCCCTCCCTCCTTTTTTGTCATCTATTTCAACTGCTCATTTGCACCCCAACCTTCCTGCTCCTATTAGTGGTGTAACCATGTGTGACGTCGGTTGGGACACATTCCCATGCCTGGGCCTGAATCCAGAACCAACGTGCATTTCTCTCCTGAATGGGGCCTTCATGTGTGTGTGTTTACTTGCTCGGCTTGATGAAATTCTCATGTTGCGTGTAATCCCCTGGTAATAATGTTGTTTTGGGAATTTAAACATGTGTTGCTGCAACAACATCACCATCTCAGCCTACCTTAGTGCGTCTATCTAAAATAAGAGTCCAGTTTGTCCCAAATCTTGTTGACATCAAACTGCAGGCGAGCTTGACGTGTGCATACATATTAATGAGGCCATGAAGTCATTTATTCACCAGCTGATTTACATTGCAGAGCAGAGAGGTCCTAAATCAAAGGGATTTCAAAACACTTTACAAGATTTGCAAATTAGATGAGACAAGCTGTGTATTTCTCTAGCATGTTGGAGCTTTTGGCGCTTAACTTTATTTTAATCTTAATTCCTTCATTAGGCAAATATGACAGTGGCTCCTTCTACGCTAATGCAATTTGCAGAATGCGTCTTGAAAAAAAAAACTGTATGTTTGCATGTGAGGGCATGATTTAAATATAAAACACACCAACACATTCATAAGCATGCCAGCACATAGACACACAAACAATATGCAGCTGCCCATATTAATCTTTTTCTTTAACGTCTCTTGCCAAAGCGTTATCTCCTTGTCTGGCTGCCTCCAGTCTCGAGGGAGGAATGTGCAAGTGGCAGAGCAGAGTATAGGACTGACTCAGGATTTGTATGCGACGGGAGGCACCTTTAGGAGGAGTATGTCTGGTCTGTCTGACGCTCAGTGATTCTCGGCGGGTAGGGAGCAGAAGCTCACTCAGTTGGAGGAAAAGACTTATGAGCTTTATTGATCATAGGCTCGCACAGAGAGCGGGGTGTCCTTCTGTATAAAAGAGAGCTTTTATTGACATCAAGACTGCAACAGGTGAGGTAACTGAAGAACTCATCAGTAAAGGAGAGTGAATTAAAGTAAGAAACTCGATAGGGGGTTTTGTTAATATTTAAAGAAACTGTGCCGCTTAAACAAAAGTCTTTGAGCAGCCGACACACAACTGTGGCTACTCATGCGTGCTCTGCTGCGCACAACACGTAAAGATCATATGACTTTGCTGATGATTCACTGAGGCGATATGATTACTACACGTCTCTGTTGTTGAGTTC
Organism: Chaetodon trifasciatus; assembly: GCA_037975065.1. NCBI lineage: Eukaryota > Metazoa > Chordata > Actinopteri > Chaetodontiformes > Chaetodontidae > Chaetodon > Chaetodon trifasciatus. Next base: position 9,591,833 of record JBBMOE010000001.1, on the reverse strand, counting down.
AATGTAGCAAAAGATGTTTCTGTTTCCAGACAATGCCATCCAAACATAATAACAGCTATGACCATTAGGTATAGAAATGTCACACAGTGGAGCTCTTTTAAAAAGCATTATTTGAATGGTTTGCAAGTGTGTTTGGAAATCAGTGGTTCAGTCCGTTGTGTTGCGAGGCAACATAAAGTGAATTGTGTGGAGGTGAGCTTGAATTGAAACTCGCCTTGTATTGAACTGTGCTGGAAGGTTTTACGAACTGAGCTGAGAATTGGGAGTTGAAAAATGCCATTGGGGAAAGCACTGAACTCCGGGGCCAGTAGGTGAGAGCTGTGATTTTTTTTTTTTTTTTTTTTGCTTCTTTTGTTTCTTTCTCTTTTTTATTTTTGTGTGCGATGTCTGCAAATGCAGTGACCCAGAAAACAAATGTATGTGATTGGGTAGACAAGGTTTGAAGTCATGGAGGTGACTATAGTGGCTGTTTAGCCTGAGAAGCTGCTCCACAAAAGCATTTCCTCCCTCCCCCATTTCTTTGCCAACATCCTGTGTCAGTGTGCTCGAGATGATTTGCACAGCTCCTGGCTTCCCTACCTGCATGCTCACCAACTATGTCTCAAAGTTCAATAAGCCAAAATCCCCACACCATTTACCTGTCGACTGGAGCTTCTCAGACAAGTTACCGCTCCTGCTGTCCTCTGCTGCTGTTGGAGACTAATCTCGCTGTTCCTGTTAGAAACAGACTCAACACACAGCAGGTGCATGAGTGAGCACAGAGGTTAATGCCAGAGCTCTAATTTGAAGATACTCAGTTGTCTTATCTTATTTGGGAGCCTGCTGCAGTGGATTGGGGGAAGTGAACTGGGGCTGAGTACCAGGCCACAGTTGTTGGCAGTTTACCACAGCACTCAATCTGGCAGCAGTCAGCACATGGTGTCTGACCCCCTGTTGTACCCACACATGGAGAACTGCTTGTTTTTGTTAAGCTGTGGAGTTATGTCAACACAAATGTGTGCGAGCAAGGAATTAATCCCCAGCAACAGGTCCGTTTTTTCACTAAATGTCTCAGATGATGAAACTCATAGAAAAAGTGTATATTGTGCATGATCGATGGACTTGGACATGAAACCCTGACTGAGATGCTGAAATCCAATTTCAAGGCTGTGGGAAAAAAAAAAACACGTTGTTGTGTACAAGAAAGATGAGGATGTGAAGTACCAAGGATGGATTTCAGTACAAAAAAAGATATCCATTTTTTACAGAGCAGCACAAACAACCACTCTGGGCTTTAAACAGGAGCGTATCTGGTTTTTAATGACAAATATTTATCATGTTTGGTATTTTGAGCTTTTTTTTCTGTGGTAAGTATTGAAAAGTTCTGAAGCTGACAATAAACGTTTATCAGAGCAATAATCTTAATGTCTTTATTTGTTAGATCACGTTGCCTTATTTCAGTCATAATTTAGATAAACTTCAGTTAAACTCTCTTAACGTCTTGTACAGATACTTGTTTCAAGACAATATAAAATTCTGATGATACTGACGACTTCAAACCAAATATTAGATGAATGATAATGAGCGCTCAGATTTATTAGTGATGGTCAGGTTGTCCTGACGTGATGCTCATGCTGCCAGATGCCTGTAATCTCCAGAAGAATATGTTCGTGACAGCGAAGTTGACTTCCGTCCCTGAAGCCATCCCTGTTCTTTGGCACACTTGTAACGAGAGACTGTGCCATTTGAGGATGAAGCCTCTGTGTTGTGGCATACCGGGACCAGCGCCAAGCTGACACAGGAACTGGAGGCAAAACATGGGAACAAGTCACCTCCTCTTCCAGCTTGCATGCCCCTTTCCAAAATATGCTCATGGGTGGCTGCACTCTGGAAGCCTTGATTGTTCTTCTAGTGTGGATGAATGTTATGTCTCACATCTTCTAGTTTGTCACCCAGGGCTTTTTTGTTTCTATTGCTAAGCTAGTTAGCATACAGACCCTATTCCAAACACTAACTCAGGGTTGAGGAAGTTGTAGTACTGTACTACTAGTAGAATCTTTCTGCTACTTTACGTCTTTGCCATTAGTCTGAAATGTCTGCCGGTGGCATCGTCTGAAATGAAGTTTTCGAGCCGTCCACCTCTCATCGTTGAGCAGGTGAACAGAAATGTGGAGGCTACTGTTCTGTACTCATTGACACACTGCTGAAAATGCCAACCTTTCCTATTTAGAAATGGAATGACTGATTTTTATTTTATTTATTTTTTGCTTTGAACAAAACTCAAGGCAGGCGGATCCAGTTAACGGTTTAAAGGTTGTATAGCTTATTTATCTTCACTGATTCCCCCAGTTTCATCTGCTCTCTTTGTAGACTGATTCTCAGCTATTATTTGCCTGTCAGGGGTTGTTAAACTTATTACTAAAAGGTCCACATCTTATTTTCATTCAAGGTTGGAAGTCCAGAACAATTGGAAATAAGGAAATAACATTTAATCACTTAATCAAAGTCAAATCTCTTGTGATTTTTCCAGCATTAAACCGAGGCAGACAAGGCTCAAGCAGTTCGTCCATATTTATTTCTGACTCAGACGTTTTCTTACGACTATATTTACACGAGTTACAGAAATTGTGTCCTACAGAAAACGAGGCACATTGCGTATCTGTGATTTCTGAACTGATAGCAAATTCTCTGGTGCAATGTTCATGCATGAATTCACTCTCTCCTGCAATTAATGTCACCATGACAATGATGTCAATGTTAGGGAAATCAGCCACATTTGTCAAAGGGCCAGAATATTTACAAGTAGACAATGAGGGGGCTGGACTTTCAATTAAAATAAAGGCCTAATTATCAGGTAATATTTCACCTTTCTCAGAAAATTAATGTTATTTTTAAGAGCCTTTTCTATGAGATACTAGGAACCGCTCTCAGACCTCAGCCAAGGAGGCACTCAGTGCTCAACACAAAACCCACAGTTCATCTACCAATGAATGAGTCCTTATCTCAGCCAAAAAGTAGTCTGTTTGATACCGAAAAGAACATTTTCCCAATGAAAATAAACCAAGGTGTATCTTGTTCCTAATAGACAAACCCAGTGATGCTCCAAGTTTCCTCCTGTAGTCTGGCCAGTGTGCTGCCGTTGGCTCCAGGGAATGACCAGCCTGGGAGCTGAAGGGTTTGATGGTGAGTCCATGGAGTAGAGAGGATGGAGTTGGAGAATAATAATAATAGAATGAGTGAACTGTTAATTGTGGACTTTTTGGCTCATTGCCAGGGGTTTGCCAGATAACTGAGAGTCACTCTCAGGATGGACTGGACCTCTTCCACTGGTGAGTAACGTTATATTGCATATTATCTGAATTCATTAATATTCTACAGCCGGATGGGAAGCTTTGGTGGACCAGATGTGGCCGGTGGGCGGCCAGTTAACGATCACTGAGTTATGGGCTTTGTTGAGATTGACTTACTCCAGAGGTCTGACCTATGTGATTGCTGTGATTTTAAAATGAAGCAGACTTGGACATTTAATAGCAGGCTACATTTAGGAGCTCATTTTAACAACGCCTTGAGACATTTCTCATGTTTTTAGTGGTAACAGTATCTTCATTAGTTAGGGGTTGTGTCAGCACAGGACCTTGGTAAGGATGCTCTAACTTATTTATTTACATCTGTGATACACAATGTGCCTGATTTTACTGAAACCTTGCATAAGCTCGTGCGTATCTGTTGTGTGTGCCTGTGTTTTAAACAAGGACCGCAGTTAGCTGAGGTGCAACACCTTTTCTCTCATTAGACTTATTAAACGGGATAATGATTCCCCTGAGAATCTGCCTCCATCGCTCTGCTTGCCCTGTCACTCTCTGCACCACCATCACAATGGTGATCAAAGCCAGATGTGCTCACTTCTGTTGCTGCCAACAAAGCACGACTGTACTGAGTATTTTCACAGTTGTCACTCTGCTCAGTGCCATAGCCCTTAGGGAATCTACGATGTACAGCAGCAACATGAGACAAACACACCACATTTTTCCTCTTGGACTGTAACACACATTTTTCCACGAAAATAACAACTTAAAATAAGCTAAATTTGACAGATTAGATTCAGCTATAATTATGCCTTTTTTTTTTACAGGGCTACAATCACAGTCACATATTTCTTTTAAGAGCATTTGACACTTGAAATGAAGTACCAGCTTCAGCTGCAGAATTATTTCTGATGCAGAGAATTTTCAAATATATAGTATTTCTCACCTTTCTCAGTGCCAGCACGCAACTATGTAATCAGAATTTCACTTCATCAAACTAATATGATGGATTTCATCTACAACATTCCTGAACCTAGTTGTTACTCCACTATTTATGGTCCTTTTTTTGAGCTCATACTGGATTAAAGTTTGTCTCCACTCCTGCAAGCTAACTTATTAACTATCAAAAAAAAAAAAAAAAAAAAAAAAAAAACATTCAATAAAGATCAGCTGCCACTGACAAAAGCAGCAGCAAACCAAACCTTAGTAATTTGTTGTGACTGCAGTGAATGAACATGCCGAAAGTTCAGACCGCAGGATACCACTCAGCTGTTTGGAGAGGGAATAAATAGGGAATGAATCAGCGCATGGCGACAGATAGCAGATATTTGATATCTATTGTGATATTTTGCATGGTTGCAAAAAATGTACGATTTGTTGGAAAAGTGACGAGGGATGAGTTTTCTGTCTCTGACATCAACAAACATCTCTGCGAGAGAGCACAACAAAGACAAAGAACTGAAAGAGGGCAAAAAAAAAAAAAAATACACTGGTGTAATGCAACAGTGATCAAAGAAATACACACTAGACACACAAAAACACACCTGCAGTGACAGATGGAGGTAGCCCCCGTAAAGAAAGGAGAGGGCAACACAGTGCTGAGAGAGAAACTGGTAGACGGGAATGAGGGAGGAATAATAAAGACGGTGGGAAGCATCTATTGTTGATTTAAGCAAGTGTTTCACCACAAACACTGTATGAGCACTTTGCACAGACATGAACATTTCATCTAAGACCAGTTCGGCTTGATCTATAAACAGGAAAGAACAATGAGATCCGGACTTGTCCCTGGGTGACACTATTAGGGTGTTGGTTTACCACCATAACTGTCTTCTCCTGGATCTGAGCCCAACAACAAGGTGACTCGGCTCTGGCTGCACAATGATTAGTCAGGTTCTGCCACACGGCGATGCTCTGTGGTGCACAGTTCAGAAGAGAGAGGGGGAAAAAAACCCCTGTTGTTTGGTTGTGGTAAAGACACAAACTCAGTCTCTCAGCACTGCAATTTATTAGCAGCTGAGAGCAAAAGTTTTGGGAACAGCTCAAGGATTTCTGCAGTGATGAGCAGAGCCATTACAAGTTTTCTTGTAGAACCTACATGCAGAGACAATGAGGAGGCTATCACTCAGAGACATGGAACAATGAGAAGCGTGTGACTATTTCTTTGATGGGAGCGCACGTCTCATGGAACAGATGTGTCTTAATTGTAATCAAAACAGCAGTCTACAGAGACCACGAGACAGCTCGTGTTTCTTTCGCTTCACCATGACCTAAAGCATCTTTTTAGGCTTCAAGTCTATTTGCTCCAGTCTTACTCACCTCACTACAGTGAATGTGTGCTGTGAACGCTGCCAAATCGCTGGTGATCACGCAGTACGCTGGCAGAGAGCTGAAGCTGCTGACTTGCTGCTTTCACTACGTAGTCTCTGTTAACACAAGGTATGAACATCACACTTTCTGGATTGGTAAATCAGCGTAATCCAGAAAGCAATTATGTTTACACCAAAATGGAAAGAAAATGAGTAGCATTTGAAAGTATTTTGTGGCAGGCAGGGATGGACACCTGCATCCTTCTTCGCTCCACCACTCTCCACAACCATGACTGACACCATCAGCTGTAGATTACAAAATAATTCTGCTAAACAATCTGAAAATCGCACCATAAACTTCCACAGTGTGATGTGGACATGATGTTCTAAATACAGCAGAGTGCACTCTTTGACTCTCGGGGAAAGAAATAGTGACAAATCTGTTGATCTGCTTTGTACTCCCCCCCCCACGCTACAAATCCTCAGACACATTTTTAACTTCATCTCCAATCAAAGAAGCCCAGATTGCAATCTGCTACACAATATGTTTTGCTCCACTTTATTAGGCCCATAGATAAACCTCATGGCTGGAACACAGGGCTGTGAGTAATGAAGGCTCCCTCAGCATAACAAGATCCTACCCTCCTTATGCTCTCCTTCTCCTCTCAATTTGTTGTGTCTATGAGTTTAGCTGGTCATTTTCCTGCTTTCCTTTCAAAAGGAGCAGGCCCGCACAGATGCTGTAACAAAATGTAATCATTTTTCAGATCTTGAAAGCATGCAGGCAATTAAAGCAAATTTATTGTCCAATATGTATGCAGCTCCATGTTCTTACTCCTGATGTGGACAAAACGTATTCCAGATAATCATATTTATCAACGATTAGACAGAGTGTTCTGACTTGACTGGCACACGCACACATGCAAACACACAGACTAAAGACTGAATTTCTAAAACATTTGTTGACACCTATGCTTTTTTTTTTTTTTTAGCATAAATCTGAATCACTTGTAAATCAGGAGCACGTTTATAGCACATTAATTATCTTGTACTAACATCATGGCACATTCTCAGAAACAGGAGAACACCCACACAGACATAATCTCCTGGATGAAAATAACATTTGGGAAACTGAAAAATAAGAACTTGGGTGACATAGAAATGGAAGTAATTGTCTGTGCCATGGAGAACCATGAAACACCAAAAGCCCACTGCAGCCAGCTAAAGCTGAATCACTGGAAGAACAACTACTCTGCTCTACCAAACCGCTGTGCATCACCAGAGAGGTGTTTGTCTCTGGCTCTGCTCCAGATGGGGACAGTTGTGTCTCTCCCACTGCTGCAGATATTCACCAGCTGACAGGCTACAGCAAGCAGACCTTGTCAGATAGCAGGTTAACTGATCAGCAGATCTCTCTCCGTCTCAGCTCTCCCAGCAACTCTCAACTCTATGTCCAGATATATGGTACTTTTTGGCCTGTATACAGTGCAGTGTATGAGTGAATTATGTTTTAAAGGAGGCAAATGTTCAGCACAGTGCTTTTTAATATCTTGTTTAATTAGTAGTGAGTCAGTGATTAAGTCAGTGATAAAGGTTCACACATGCTCCTCACAAGTTTTGAGTGAGGTGCGACTTTAATTTAGACAGTTTAACAATGTTGATGCATAACTATGATAAATCTGGATTTTTATTAAGTGCACACATGATTATGTAAGGTCGTAAGAAAACTGAGCTCATTATGAAGCAAATTATGCACTGAGTAAGTGCAACAACAAAAATCTCCTAGGACATTGCGCACTATGGCCTCTTTACATATGCAGTTCAGCCAAGGCTCTACGTTCTAGAGGAGCCCAATTGTCAGATTTTGGAAGGAAGTGAAAATAAAAGGCAATACAGCGGAACTAAGTTAAACCAGAGGTCACAACATTAAAGAGGCTCCAGCAGGTCACTGATAGCGACCACTGATATGTGCCGGGGTTTTCAGAAAATGTTGTGGACACTTGAAAACAGACTGAATCATCACTTGAGAGAGTTTGGGCTAAGATGATCTGAGTGCTTTGGACCTGTGTGTGTCTCATATTGTCTCCACCGTACAAGTGTCGCTTTTTAGGCAGTTTACAGCTGTGTGCAGTGTTGCTGACTGGTATTCAGCCCTCTGTTAGGTTGCATATGCATGGTAATAAATATATTTAAATAATAAATGTCTTAAGGTGTTGAGATTATTTTGTCTCCTCTACTTATCTGTGACACTTATTTTAGGATAGCGAGGATGTGATCTTTGTTTCTGCTCACTAAATATTAAAGTATGATGACTATAAGCAACACTGAGAACTAAAACACACACAAAAAAAAGACATGTATACATTTCAGTCTTGTTTGAAACTTTTGTGATGTGTGAAAAAGACAACAAAACACTTTTTTTTTGCTTTATTTTATTGTAAATTGGTCTATAAAAGTGAGAGTATAATAAAGAATAAAGATACAACAAAAATGCTGAAGGTATGAGTGATTTCAGTAGGAACGCTGGAGGAAAATCAGCATCAATTATGGTTAACTTAGATGTATGAACTTGTTCTTGTCACATTTTAGATAATAATACTCTCAGAGACTGTTTCAGACTTGTTCTCACTGTGTATAAATGTTCTCACTAGCAATGACACATGGACAATACAGTCCATTACAACCAAAATTGACTTGTCAAATAACATGTAATTGCGGTTAGAACCTGTGAAAGTATAATCATATGGCATAGCTCATATATATTGATCCTTTGTGTATATATTTATATTTTATCAAACGCAGGTAACATTTTAACAGAAAATACAAATATTACATCAAAGCTTTGAATATAAAAGACACTCTGTCACTCTGCCCACAAGGAATGAAAAAGATTTAACTACCAAAAGTCTTTTACTTGTACGTAACTAACAACATGCATAAGAAAATAACTATAATTAAAAACTAAAATAAAGGTAATAATGGGATAAAGGTGCTAAACAAATGCAACAGTGGAGGAAATAATGTGATACAGTTCATATTTAATATTGAATAATTCTGGATTACAAAGAAAGTGCTCAGCAATATTTCATCTATTACTTTCATTGAAATAACTATGTTGTATTCCAATGGGCAGATATATATAAATGATAGATAAACTTTACAGGATCCAGCAAAGAGTCTGCTGAATGTATTTGGCTGTATTTTCACTTTTGAACTATGTTGTATGACACTATGTGCTTCCAACTCGCAACTTTGGGTAATTAATCTCTATTTCATGAAATAACCTCTGAGGGCATTCTCTGGGCCAAAGTATGACCTGCTATGTGTGCTCTGCCTGTCTGCCTGCCTGTCTGCCTGCAGTGTCTTTTAGATGTCTGTACCATAAAGTGTTAAGAGTATACAAATGTATTAATTTTTCTACAAAACTTCAAAAATTGATTTGTTTCCTCATTTAATGTTCATCCTTGACAAATCTTTTACAATGCTGTTTTAATGAGCAAATTTTCTGCTTGTTTAGAGAATTGAAAAATCATTTAAGTCACATTCAGAGTATGTTAAGATGTGCACAGTACGCCATTTCAGAGATAATGTGCTAATGTGAAAAGAAACCTCACAAAGCCCTGAGTTTGGCCAGGAGAGCCTCTACATCTGACTCTCCATTGGTGCTACAGCTGCTAACCGCAGTTGGAGGCTCTACATCTACCTCCATCATTTTCTCAGTTGGTTTCAGCATCTCTCTCTCCACCACCCTCTCTCTGTCCAGCCAGTAGCTGTTACCCCGGGGGTTCCTGTACCGGTGTCCCGACTCCGAGCACACAGCGGCCTTGGACCGGGCTGCAGACGGATGGCCCTCAGATTCATTATGGGCCTCCTTGGCAGGGGGAGGGTTCACTACCGCTGAACCTGCATTTATATTCTGCCGTGAGCGAGACCTTTGTAAAGGTGCCTTGTTGTTTTCTGTGTGTGGAAAACAGAGAAACAAAGCAGTCAGCACAACCGGGAGAATGAGGGAAGACAAAGAGAAGAAGTGATGTGCAACTGACTCGTTAAACAAATGGAAGCAAAGGGTTATTCAGATTACAGAATAAATTACAAAAGCAAGAAAGATAGAAGGAGAAAGCTTAAAAAAGAAAGCAAGTTAATACAAATGTAGCATCAGAGATTCTGCCGTGAATGACATCAAAATGTATATCCACATGCAAAGCAAGACAAAACTACATATTTACACATGAGCTCAGTGTACTCAATGTTAGTCTGGATGAATGCACACACAAACACACACCATGGAAGCACATACTATGTACACAAACACTGATGAGGACAAATTTTCTGCAGCAGACTGTGGCATGCAGCAAGCCCTATATGATGAAATGGATATGGCTGATCAACCGCAACAGAAACTCAATAACACTGTACATCGCCCTTTTCCAATCTTCCAGTCCCTTTCCCTTTTCTCTTACATGACACCCTCCCAGCCAGCTCCACCTCCCCTGATTCCACCATTATCATCCATTCTCCTTCCTCCACTCTTCGTCTCAGCTCTCAGCTCCTGCAGGAGTCCTCCTCATCTTTCTTATTTCCACCATTCTTCTGTTTTCAGCCTCCCACTCTCCCCTCCCGTTTCCGACTGAAAACACACACCCAGACAGTGGAACAGAGCGACGGCCCAGATCAGACCTACGTTCTGAATTATAATCCCTGTGAGTAGATCTTAGACTTCATCATCAGTATGTGTGCGCTGGAAGGAGAGGGTAAATCCATATTCATGTGACCTTGAGCAAGAGGCTGAGAGGAGTGGCGCGAGGAAAGACACCACCGCATTTAAAGTTTCCTGAGCATTAAATGTCTGGCAAACAGGAGTCAAACACAGCAGAGCAGAACAGAGCGACCCGCTCTGTCAGCCAATCGGTAATGAGTTTGGAGCGTGGCCAGTCAGTCATGACAGTGTGTTTTATGGGCCGCGCTGACGAATGACAAGGAACGTCCCTGAACACAACCTCTGACAAATAAATAAGGATAAAAGGAGGAAAGAGAGCAGACAAGAAGGAACCGACTGCAAAATTAAGCAAAGAAAGCCAACGATCTCTCTCTCTCTCTCACACACACACACGCACGCACACACGCACATTCTCACAAAACTCGTTAGGCAAACAAGAGGCAGTGGGGGATTTTAAAAGGATGAAATGAGTAGAGTGTGTTGCCTTGCTGCTGTGACTGAACATTTACCACAGCTGAAAATCCAAGTCTCCTCTCATTATCTCACCCTTTTTGCTCTCTCTTCCTGTTGCTGCAGTCTCAGTTGTAAAAGATGACAATTATTCCCTGCTGTCGATCCTCTTGTGCCACACTCCACATCCTGTCCTGTCCCTCCCCTCCGTCTAAAAACCTGTCATCTACCCGCCATGCCTGTTTCTTTCTGGTCAATCAGGGCAAATGCCCGACAAATGCGCATTTCTTTTACAAATAGGACAATCAGAGATTCAGTGCTGATAGTGAAAAAAATAGCAATTGTGGTATCAGCAATTTGCATTTTAATATCTTGTTTACACTTGTGTTGAAATTTTACATTTCCGTCATCCTGGAGAGAATTTATCATTTAACTATTGCCTGCTCTGATTACACATAAAAAAAGTAATGGTGAGAAATATAAAGTACTGTATCAATACATAATTTTACACTTCAAAAATAGATTAAAAAACCCACTTCAACAAGAACTCTTATCCAAAAGCGCATTTCTTGTCTTCCTAACAGGGCCCTGGCCTTTAGCAGTGCATATGATCAAAGTGCTGGCAAGTTCAGTTTCTTCTCACTCTGTCCGCCTGTGACACCTAGCTGCCCCTTCCTTTGAAGCCTCGCAAGCATCTCAACGTATGCCTTCATCTAAGCTGTAAAACACGTCTGAGAGATGTAAAACACGTCTCATCTCACAGGCTGTTCTCCTTTCACCAAGAACTGACACTGGTTTTAGAGGAGAACGGGTGGAGTTTGAAGACAAAACCGTTGTCTCTTATTGAATACATGCTGTGATTGTAGGAGCGTGCATTTATCCCTCTGAGCCAATTTGATACAGATTTATATACGTGATAAGCAATCTGATGTAGAAAATGTAGATACACTTAAGGTCAATATATTTCAATTCTGCTTAAACTGGGTTCAATTCAATTGCAAACACATCAAAGTGTTTTCATTTTCACTGGGAATAAGTTAATTAAAAACATTTTCTTACTTTTTTTTCAAGTACAAAAAGCCCTTTAAAAACTATGGCAGCTGCCACCTCATTGATTGTAAAAAGAATGCTGCACCAGTTTAGCTTTGCACTCTTATAACATTGTTAGACTCCTAATGGATTGTCAAAAAAAAAAAAAAAAAAAATATAAAGAAAAAACAGATATCATCTCTTTTATTTTAAGCATTCCTCTTCCTTGTCAAAGGTCGGTGACTACATTTCCCACAATGCAAGAGAGGGTGGGTGTGTTCTACTGCTCTAATGGGCAACGTAGCCTCGAGCTGTTAGCCTCAAGCAGAGATGAAGAGCAAGCTAGAGAGGTCTGGTAAGCTCAACTCCAAACACCCAGATTTTTCTCATTTTCAAATTTGTAGTCTTCAGCCCCAACTGACACAGACTCAAGTGACATCACTTGAGGCAATTTATTATATTTGGCACTGCACCCTGTAGGGCCACAAAAGGCTTTAAACCTTCACATAGCAGTATGTACTACCCAAGACCTGTAAACAGAGGATGTATAAGACTGGTGGAGTTCCCTTTAACAACAAGCAGTGATCAAAAAGGGCAAAAGTCTGGATAGTCCCCAAGAAGGACACATTTTTCACTTTAATGTTGGCAACTGGGTATTGTTTACTCCCATTTGAGGGTCATTGTCATCCATCTAAATCCAACACTTCGAACAACACTAAATGGGTGCATGTCCTTGTAAATAAAATACCTTACTGCTTCAGTTATTGCCTTTGACCGAGAGGAGTTAGGGGCAAGTAGCGTTAGTTGGTGTTGCTAGCTTTGTTGTTAGCTTGCCTCAGGTTGACTGCTCCTGTTTCCGACAGCACTTTATTATTCTTGTAGTATGCTGTGTGTTCTGAAGAGAGTTAAGCTGGTGATGCAACTGTTAAATGCTCTCACATCATGTGATGTGAGCCAAATAAACAAATGAAATGTGAATATTTTGTCCTCCTTGAGTTGATAACTTGGGATATGCTACCTTTCATGTTTTTTGGAATATGCTCACTGGATTTTGGGTTTAGCACTCCACTGAGAATCCCATTATTGAGGCACAAACTCCTTTTCCAATAAAGATTTTTAGGTGTTTTTGCATGTTTTGCGTGCAGTCTTTCTTTTGTCAAGATTTCGATTTTGTCAAGAGACAGTGTAGCACCATGGTGGACACTTTTTACCACCACTGATAGATCCTAATCAATTTTTGACAAGTTTTTGAGTTTGGATCAATGAACGGTGTAATATACAATATGTAGCAGTTAATCTTTACAACACAATGTGATGGCAACTCATTGGAAAACTGTCCCTGTCCAATATTAGAAAAGAACATGAGAGGCATTCCTTTATTCCATCTGCAAATAGCAGCAGAGAGGAGTTCACAATTCCTCATGTAAGATCATTTGCTCCATTTATATTTGCTGCTTGGACTGATAAAGATGAGCTTTCAGTCATCTTTCTACCCCCTCCCCAATGCTACTCGCTTGAAGTTTTTGAGAAGTTATTAGTCAGACAGGCTGAGGCAGGGAGCCTCAGTAAGTCTGGACAGCTGCAGTGGATGCCTGCCTTTTTCTTTCGCGGACTGTTAAACTACACTGTCGGCCACCATTGCAGTTGACAATGAACTCATCTACATGACGAGCTGTTAAGAGATTGGGGAATAGTCAACACATGAAAAAGTCTGGAGATTGGTATTTTCCAATGTCTGTAAAGCATGAACACAATACGATTCTACTAAACTACAAGTCTATCACAGCCCTCAGTCTGCCGCTGTCCTTTACTTTGCTGGAAGGCAGATTGGAAAAGAAAACAGTTGAAAAACAATGATAAAAGAGCTGGCAGACTGAGCTTGTTGTGTCTCTTCTTGCTCTCAAGCTTTGCTGAAAAATGTGTCTTTTAACTCTAAGTCCCACAGCCCACAGCATTTTAACCAGCTACTGACACTGGTTCTTTTGCAGCAGAAGACAAGTAAAATCTCAAACAAAACAGACTAACCGTAACCTGACGTGCCAGATGGTTTGTTACAGAGGACCATCTGGGAAGACGTCCTTGGAAATGGTTTGGAAAAGGGCAGGCACTTTCAAAAATACTTGGCATGTGATTGGATGAACCTTCTGTCCATCACTGGCTAACTTCAACCAATCAGATCAACCAACCACATGATGTAGTAGGAGAGCGCTACCAGAAGAGCGAGTCAAAAATCAAAACTTGTGTCAAAGACAGTTGCGCAAAGAGCATCTTTTCGAGTCAGAAAAGCTTTCAGTGATGTTCTTTGCTCTTCTTTCAGTGAGGAAATATTTTCCAGTCCTGATGTAACTGATGCTCCAGCAGCATATATACTATCCTCTTTGGAAGCCGCAATTGTTTTCATGCGAACAGTCACTTCTTTTGCTGCCATCACATTAGAGCCATGCCTGTAGCTGCATAGCTGGTTTGGCCAAATGCACATACCTTGAAGCCTGGCGAGATTGATCCTCGTGTGAAATGCTACTTTGCAAGGTAAAACTAATCACTGCTTTGAACAGTTTCAAAACATCATCGGGAATTTCAAGATGGAACCGTGGTGGTTTATGAAATGTCTGATAGAGTGGCATTTTGTCAGAATGTAAAATGGCCTGTCCAATAGAAAAAAAAAGAGTTTTTTTTTTTTCTATCTGCAAATAGCTGCAGAGAGGAATTCACATTTTCCTCTTGTCAGATCATTTGGTCCATTTGCATTTGCCACTTCAAATACAGATGCAGATGAGCATTTCCTCTCATCTTTCACTCCCTCCCCTTCGCTCCACTCTTATGAAGTTTGCAGTATTTGATCACTTTAAGAGAGCAGTCATGCAGACTCACAAAAATGTAGACAGTGAAGTGACTTTTCCTCTCTGTGGAGTGACTGACACAACAAGTTGAAGTTAGCAAGATCAAACACATGCGCCATAAATCATGACACAGCTAGCTGGGTTGGCAGTTTTCTGCATGTTCTGTCTGATGGTAACTATTTGCAGTTTTTTGCATCTACAAGTAGAACCTGAAGGGTCATGTTACTGCACAAGGATCAGGTCATATATATGGAACACATGAAATTAAATGTTGTGCAAAACCCAGCATTTTTCAACAAGGAATGTACTTAATGACAGCATTAGTAATTGATTAACCTATTGTTGACATGTTCAGTTGAATCCTTTTGTCCATAAAATGGCAGAAAAGAGTGAGAAATCTCTAACACAAATCAGTTCAGTCATCAGTTTACTGTTACATATGACAAAGAAAAGCAGCAAATCCTGATATTGGAAGTTGAAATGAAAAGATTTTTTCTTAAAAAAATTACTTAATCAACAGATTACCGAAGTTGCTGCAGATTAATTTTCTGTAAATCATCTGATCATTCATTGACTTATTTTACCTCTATGTGACTTTTGAAACAATATATTTTCTCACTCCTTGCCAGACATGGTGAATATTAAAAGTACACAGAAGAAGAGTGGACCAGGGATGGATTTTCACTCCATGTCATCCAGCATGTAGCCAGCTATAGGTATGAAATTACATTCACTATGGTTGCACTGTACAGGATGAACGAAAATACACAAACATATTCCTAGATGAATATAAGCTAAGCATTCTTCTGATAAAGTACCCCTTCATCATTATCTGTCCACCACCTTCCAATAAAGAGGGAATATTATACTGTAGTTCCATTAGATGAAAAGGCTTGATGACTATGTTTATCTACAATTGGACAAGCTCTGACAGACTGTGCCATTTATTTAACTCAGAATAGAACAACTGATTGAAAAGGAGGAAAACAGGTGGAGTAGGAAAAACATTTGCAGAAGGAACAAGCTTGGAGGGTACAAAGGGTAAGAAACACAAACCACAAACAATGCTCTGATCTTTCTCTCCTCTAATGGACATTGTCACTGAGCTCACACAACATATGCAAAACAATCTGATGATTTTGTCCATGAGCGAGAGAGCGTGCTGTGGAAAACTGTGATTTAATATATTTGCGTTACAAAGAAAGATAGAAAGATACATGTAAGAGTTGAAAATGTATGGTGTCATAAATGTGTGTGATACCTCAATGTCCCCCAGTGAGTCTTGTCAAAGATAAAAGCCAGCAGACAGCTTGTTAGCTTGCCTGTGTGCATTAGACTGACTGTAATTAAAGATCATTACCTGGCAACACACCAGTCATTGAAGGTTTGTTCCTCGCTTGTTTGTCATAGTTGACTGTGTGTGTGTTCTGTGCGAAGAGTTGTCTGTCTAGCTTCTCTGCCGCGTAGAAAAACAGCAAACTGGATTAAAAACGAGGGGAGGCAACAAGCAATGAAAGGAGAGTGAAAGGAAGATAGCAGTGGAAGAAATGGGATGATGAGGGAGAAGATGACAAGATGGGCAGAATAAACAGCCTCAAGACAGTGGCATGATTGGAGGCAATGATTGTGATTTGGACTAGACTAAAAGAGTGGAGTACAAAAAAAGCGAGGGAGCAATACGGACACAGAAGAAGAGAAAACAGAAGAGGTATGGGGATGGTTTGTTGAAAGAGCACTATAACAATCCCTGTGGATAATGTGAAAACCAGCACTGTTATAGGTAACATAAGCCTGTCCTGCTCTAATGCATATCAAAGTGTTTTCCTTTGTTGAGTTGTGATTTGACTCCCCCCTCTTCTGTCTCTCTTCTTCCATATTTAAAAACCCCAGATATCTTTGTTGAAATACACAAAAATGGATCACAGTGTTAGTGGAAAAGCAGTATAATTTTGAAGAATTTTACAAGGATGCACCCCAGTATGTATTCATGACTAACATGATATTCTTCTTTTTTAACTCTGTTCTAATCATTTTTTCCCACCACATCAACATCTGGCACCAAATGGCATTTATTTCTGGTTTTGATTGAACTCAGCTGCTTGTGGGGTTGGGGACTGAAACAATTAATCGATCAGTGGATAAATAAACACATAAAAATAATACATATATGTGTCAAGAAATATTTGAATAATTTATCAAGCAAAAAAGTCAAATATTCTCTGGTTCAAACTTGTTGAGATTATGAGGATTTGTTGCTTTTTTCTGTTTGATATCATGATAAATTGAATATCTCTGGGTTCTGCGTACACTGACAGTGACAGTAAAGATCAGTCCCGTCACAGTCCACAATCACAGCTTTAGTACTTTTCATTTGTAAAGGCTCAAATGCCAGAAAATATTTTTTGGAATAGTGCAGAGAAACTTATTTGTTTTGGAATGTTTGGGAGACAAAAGCAGCCTGTTATTAAAACAGTAAAATCTATGAGTTAAAAATAAAACCAATATAACTCATGATAAGAACAGCACTGGAAGTAATCTGTGAACACAGTGGGAGGAAACTGGATAAGAAGTGGACTGGTTCAAAAGAGAGAATGGGAGCAGTTCCTTGATATTTATAGGTCACTCTTTATGAATCACCTGTAAACAAATCCAAGCAGTACTGGACATGGCAAAGGTCTTTGAACATGTACAAATGTGTACATAAGGGTCGCACGCATAAAGACATGTCAACACATTTCACCTGCCATGTTGAAGCAGACATGATTGAGTCCCATTAAAATCGAACGTACATGACAAAGTGAGCAGGAAGTGGGCAGGGGTGTCAGGGATGGTATGCTGTTTAAAACCAAAAAGGGTGACGTGAAGGATATGAAAGGGCTGAGCTGGAGGTCCCTCAAGTCTTCTGGCCCTCAGTGTGAACCTCAGTCACTGTGAGCTGCAGTCAAGCATGACATTGCGTTAGCACGCCTTGGTGCGTCTAACAATGCCTCAAAAGTGAGCCTGGTTCCCCACCACTAGTACTGCTAGCCTACACACACTACTGGCTCACACCGCACACTATGCTCTATTGAGAATACAATTAAAATAAACAATACAAAACTTCTTTTTTTATGAACCCCATAATCCACCTCTCACACTGTCTAATGCCAGCGATGTGACGTTTTCCAAGCCATCAAAAACATTGTTATTGTGACAAATCCATTTGAGTAGCCTTTTCAGGAGGTGGCTGTTTGACAGACAGCCCATCTTTAATAAACTCTATGCATAATTGAAGGTTTGAGCATCATTTGTAAAGCAAACGCAGACATATCCAATGTCACAGCAAGCTATCACTGTATTTTCATTATAGTATTATGGCGACTGTGTTTACCATATATTAACCAGACATAATCAGACTACTGCACTGTGCTTCAGGGGGAAAATAAATAAAAGTGAAATTAATATTTGTTAACAGTTTAGAAATAACATCTTCCAGAAATAATGACTTCTCACTTTCAAATGCACTGCCACATGATACCATAAGTCTGAAGGAAAAAAGACCAACATGATGTTTAGTGTCGTAAATTAGCAAACTCAAGCAAGTGTTACATCTCTGCAAGTTGTTAAATGTATTCATATCTCTAAAAACCTGCTGCACTTAACATCATGGTCAGTAAGAATACAAATATGCAATCTGTAATAAATGAGTGTAAAGACACAAAAAAAGAAGTATGATTCTTTACAATATAAACAAATCTCTCCACTTGTATTACAAAGAGGAAATACACCTGGCAGATGGTTGTAGCAGCCCGGGCTCTTACTCCTGCTTTACTCTAATTATATCTACATGCAGGGTAATGGACTGAGAATGTTTCCTCATACAGGGACAGCATCACTTCCTGGGGTCTCTCCTCTCTTTCTCCCAGTCTCCCACACACACTCTCACAAAAGCAGACATCAGACAGACACAGCAAGACACCCTGACAGACACACATCATTATGTTGAAGCAAACACACACACACACACACGACCACATATACAGAGTCTAATAAGCTCTGGCTATTTCACTGATACAGGTGTACAGCCAGTGTACTGTGTTGCCTCATGAATTAAACATGTCTTGGTTTCAGGCTCTGCTACCTGTTGTTGTTTGTGTGGTTACTGCTGGTAAATAATCCCAACAGTCGTGGTCTAATGCATATGTATTTCCCCTCGGTGGCTTCACACTAACTAAGGGTTTCTATCAGCCGCTTTCTCCAGCAGTGTACACCTGTCACACTGTGAGAGTAAAATATTGATCCTTCACACGCCTCCAGACATGAAGCTGACACGCACTCGCAAATGCATCCACAGACAGACAAACAGTCAGAAGCACACATTTTCTGTTCGTCTCCAATCAGTTGGTAATATGGATTAATGAACTGGGTGACTGAGGAGAAGTTTGCATGGTAGATGTGGAGCACAGCCAATAGACTGCACTGTGTTGTGCACAAACAGACTGCAGTGGATTATAGAGAGCATAGCTGATTACCTGCATAACCAGCCTGTATTCATTCGACATTTTCAGCCCTAATTTTTCTAATAAATGCCTTTGCAATTAAAAAGAGTTTGGGCTTGATTGCTAGAAGTAATTTCTGAACAAAATTCAGGTTAAGGTAACATATTAGTCAGAATTAAAACTTCAGTGGAATTCATGTTATAACATTGCTGGTGTGTCCAGACAGGAGATAAAACTCATACATTAAATTCAATTTATTTGCATTATTATCGTTTATTCAAGTATGGTTTGGTACTGAACTTCAACAGAACTTTGGTAATGACTATAATGTGTCCTTAGTAGCAAAAACTTTGAAAAGCTGGTATTAAATGTCTAATTGAATTTTTAATCTTGTTTCCATATTCTTTCATTGGTTGCTGATTTGAATACAAAATTGGACCAATTTTAGGATGTGCTATTTTGGCAAATTTCTTGCACCGCTGCTTATATTTAGACAACACTTAATACTCAAGAAGCTGGACTTAGTTTGTTAAATGAAATAAAAGCATTTTGTAGAAAAGATTTCTCTATAAAGATACAAAAAAACAGATCACTTTAGAATCAATACTGAAACTTGTATCAATCTCAGCTATAGAACTGGTAATTTTTTAATGATACCGAAACCTATAATATCCTCCTGAGAACATAGGTAAAGAAAGTATCTTTCAATTTAATTTATTTTTTGTGATTTCCTGCCTCTTTGGAGCTGAAACAACAACTCACAATTTAGAATTTTGTAAAAATATTTTTAGTTTAGACTTTACAGCATGTCCACTGTAGTGGACTAACAGAACGATTTTACCAAAACACAACGAAATCATGACAGGCTGACAAAAAAACAAGAATGTGAATCCATTTTTTTAAATGAAACTGAACATTTAGCCTGTATCTTTTGTTGAACTACTGAACAAAATTGACATTATTAAACATTCATAACATTGCTATTATTTTTCCTAACAAAAAGTTTAACTGAACTCTGACTCCAATTTGTGATTCCTGGCATGTTCATAAACAAGAAAATATACGATTACCATCGTTAAAAAAACAATATCTTACCAATATTTGACTTATTATCTTTTCCTGGCATTTGCGTTTTGCTGCAGTCTCCATTTTGTCTCAGCATGAAAACAAAGTTCCCCTCATCCCACCCAAACACATGAGATATCACTGGAAAGGCCAGGATGTCCTCTACTGAACACACCAGGACTTAGTTGGGTAGCTCAAATGAGTCAAAAGATATAGACCAAAACCAAATGTCCACTACAGAGGACACAAATGAACAAGCTGGGTTTCAGGAGGATATACAAGTGATTGTTTAGCAGCACGTTTGCTTTGAGCTAATGATTATCACTTCACACCCATAATGCAACACAAGATACGATCACCCACCGTCATGACATCAAAAGGTGATTAAATATTTAAAACTCCAATGAAAGTATTCCGTTCTTTGTCTCTTTTGTAGTTCCTCTGAGGTAGGTTGCCTTTTTTTTTTGCCATTGTTTCTACTGCCAGCTGAGCACTTGTGTTTAACACTCAGGCCGACTCTGACGGCTCTCAATATGCAGGGCCAGTCCTGCCAAACAGACTTATGAATTCCAAACAGCCTGGAGTCATGCTCCATATTTCATTGAAGTTGAATATTTAAAAAGATCAACCCACTCAAAACCCTATAAAACCTATCGTTCTGGGGCCTTGTGTCCTAAAAATAAAATCGCATCTGCCATATCGCATTACAGACAGCCACATCAGCCTCCATCACTTAACCATTTCCCTCTCTCTGTTCCCCTCTCTCTCTGACAAAACCCATCTGGTAACCAGCCTGTCTCCATCAACACCGGTTTGGCTCTCTCTTTTGAAACAACTGCACACTTCTTCCTGCCTCCTTTATTTCATTTACTTCCCTTTTCTCCCTCGCTGTCTGGAACTTACAATTCTTTTTCCTTTATTGGTAGTGCAACTCTCACCCCTGAGCTGTCCTTCAAGCTCATCTCTTCTTAGGGAATCACACAGACTACCAGATATAGGAGATAGTTCCCCATTTCCTTCCAACAGCAAATGGACCTGGTGTCTTATTACAAAACGTGAGCAAAAAAACCACGGAAGACGCAAAGACATGCAGCAAAATGAGCGGTGATACACCACAATGCAACCTGCTTCTGACAGCACAGTCTCTGTCAGATCAAAGTGATCCAGATCCAGGAAAAAAAAAAAATGTGAGAACTGGACAGAGTAGAAAAAGCATGAGTAAAATTCAGCATTAAGCATTAATTTACCTAGATATCTATTATATTATACCAAGAATTTCAGCATATCATTTGCATTAAGTGGAGCTTTGGTCAGCGAAGGGTAAACAGTGTGTTTAGATCAGAGAACATAGCGCAAATGTCACCAGTGATTGATTTAACTTGGTTAAACTAAACCAATTTTAAGGAGCAGAATGACATCAAGTGCATCATATTGTTCAATAGCTTTGTTAAACGTCCTTCTTTCCAAAAGCTGATTTCCCTTTGGTGCATTACAAAAGTGGATAGGGAGGTGGGATATGTCAGTCAGCACTTTGGAAACCTCTGTCAGATATGCTAATGGCCCAACATACAATAAACATGTTAAAGCATAGCTGAGATTAATTATATGTTTAAATACAAAGCTATAAATCATAGTCAGACCTGTCAACCCTCCTACTGTAGGTGGCAGTATGTAGAACAGTAGCTCTAACATCAAGCGATGCAGAGCCATTCACTCAAAAGGCATCCTCCAATAAAACAAGAAAAAGGAGAGGAAGAAGAAGAAGTAGAAGAAGGATGAACGTTAGAGTGACCTGTACCTGCCAAAAAAAGGTTTGTGCATGTATCTCATCACATGAAAGGCTTAGCTGTACTTAATGAAGAGCAAGGTTGGTTAAACTCATGCTTTTTGTAAGTACTTTTTTAACACCAGCTGCACATTACTAGTTCAATGATGTCAATATTTCATCCCATTTAAAACAAATGTATTGAAAGTATTTGTTGCACGGTGATGGAATTCAATACCAATTGTATAAAAAAAATTAGGGCTAGGTTAAGTTAACATGACACATTTATGTGGACTCGAGCCAGATCTACTGATATTTTATCTGAAACTGAAATTTGCAATATGCTAATTTTGCACTTCCACTTGATTTCAGATCTCATATTTGCTGAATAAACATGACACACATGCAAAGGCCTGTGGGCAGGAGCGTGTGTGTGTGTATACACCCACCCACCAGTTGGCAGGAAAAAAATTAGATCAAATCAACCCATACCAGAATTAAAATGAAGAGACAGGCGAAGTATCAGCCCAAGATGGTGCAATACAGGGTGACATCAGATAAACACCATCAAAATAAAATTGGTAATGATCAGATAACTTTAAAGTGGAAGTGAACAAAGAGTAGCAGAGAACAAAGCATGTAAACTAGCATGTTTTGTTTTGGCATGTTGTGATACAGTCTATGGAAACCAAGCACTTCCTTCAGATTCTTTCAAGTAAAAGCTTTCACAGACTTGATCATGGCGTTTGCCGTTAAACAAAAGTGAAGTAGTTAAGTGGAGACAATTTCGGATTTTCTGACCTCACTAGTTAGAAAAGACAGCCAAAAGCGGTGAGTCCAAATCCAGACTTCAGAACAAACCATCAGAAACTTATGGGTCACATCACAGGAGCTACATGTTTTTCCTCAATCTACTGTAGCTTTAAATGCTTACTGGGCTTTACACAATAAGGAAGGTAGGTATTGGTTCAGCATCATGTTGCTCTCGAGAAAATCCTGAATTACCAAAGACTTTTTTGTTAAATGTTGGTCGGTTTCCTCTTCATCGACTGGACTTTGTGAGTCATCAGTGAAAAGAAAGTGAAATTCGCATGGCACCACCATGGTGCTTTGGGGTAACATTGCTATGCTCTCCTACAACCATTGGAGCTCACTGACATATCAATGCAATTAGAATCATGGCTATGTCCCAGTGAAGGTCAGCTAGCACCACTCAGGCGCAGAGAGGGAAACAGAAAGACGGTGAGGGAGCGAGGGAGGCAGTCAGAGAGGAAACAAATTAAGTGACAGGGCAGCATGGCTGAGTTTAGCTCAGCTTCTGTCCAGGGGCCTCTTCCTCCAACTCTCATACAGGCCTGGCAATTAAAAATACATGCATCAATGGTCTACGCAACTCTCTGAAGAACATATAATAATATATTTACACAAGCCAAATGCATGTAAATGGACACAGCCATTCAGTGCGGTATATACAGCCAAATGCATGCCTGTTTCATCTTTCTTAAGCACTTAGATCTGATGGCCGGCCAGCCTCGTTCCATTCAATGAACCCTTAATCAATGCAGCAGACAAATGATGTGGCGAAATAAGAGGTTGTACACATCATGGCTCAGGGGAACACATTAACCCAATCACCTCGAAAGGTATGGATCTGCCTCAAGGAACCTGTAGCTCATCACACACACAGAGTCCTCTGCCAGACAGACATCAGTGGGACAAGGACAGTGGTGCTGATGAGATTGGTCCATATTGATTTAAATCAATAGAGTGCCAAACAGAGGTGTGTGCCCTCACCATATGAGGAAACACATTTAAATAATAGTGCTCCCTTTTTGTCAGCAGTTGTTTGCTGATCTTAGCAAACACCCAGGGGATAACAGTCAAGTTAAGTGGGACCTATAGCAGTGACCTCGGTGTATATATGTGTGTGTGTGCATAAGTGTGTGTGCAAGGTCGATGTGTATGTGAAGGTAATAAGTTATCATTTTAGTCAGCTTCCATGTGCGTACAAAAATCCCATCACTGGTATAATTCATGTGTGCAATACCTGTGCATGTATTGATGGTTTAGCACAAAAGCATTCTTAACAGATCTGGCCTGAGGGACAGTACAGTGCTTTACTGTAAGTGTGTCATCCATCTCATTCCTTCTGAGAGCTCCCATGGGGCCCATAGCAATCCATGCTCCAGACATGTTCTATGTCTCGTCCAGAGAGTCAGTGGCTGAATGGACAATAGAACGGGTTAATATTGTAAATGGAGAGACAGAGGGTTGCCAAAAGGGTTGTAACACTTTGAAAGCTTTAACTATGAGAAAGAGAGGCTTGAAATAAAATGGTGCACACTTCCATACATGACTGCATCAACAACCAGAGAATCACAAAACGTCCTACTGACAAAGTACTTGCCTTATGCACAAATAAATTGCTTTGCTAGATCAGTGCTCATGTTAGACTTGACCTACAGAAACATGTGGAGCAGATTTGGAACAGGAGGTGCAGGGTAATTTCCTTCTTTGTACATGGTCATACTTAAAATCCACATTCACAGCTATTTCATAGATAAAAACCTTGAGAGAAATCAAAGCAAAGACACTTCTACACACACACACACACACACACAAGCGCGTGCACACACGCACACACAGGGTGTCACGATTCACATGCTGGAATCGATGTGCCGGGCTTAATGTCTAAGATACAGCTGCATCGATTCAAACTGCTTGAATCCGGGCAAAGCTGGGCGGGAATCACAACTGAATCAATCCAGGCATTTCTGTATCAGAAAAGCCTGATATGACAGGCATACCTTTTTTTTCTAAGCAGGTAATAATGTCTTTTACTCTGTGTGTGTTTCCCTCTCTTGTACCTGCCAGTCTGGTCTGCTCAGTGAGAGTTCAGATCATGTGTTGACCACCCCTTGCTTGAAAGAGGAGGGAGAAAAAAAAAAAAAACACTATTCAATCTGCTTGTCTCTAACATGCCATTTACTTTGTCAGGGGCTTTGGCCAAACACAGTCCCAACCAAAACAAAAACTGTATATTTAGGATTAAGCTGGAAAACCTTATTAAATTATGACAAAAGTCATAACCTGTCATGAGCTATCCAGGTAACATCCCATGACACTGTAGTTCTGGATGGTTGACTGATTACTTAAGTCAATACATACGTAGATATGGCAGCAAAGCCTTATTAATGAACAGTTATTGGGCAGCATGGTGACTGTGAGTTGATATTGGGTTTGTTTTTGTTTTTTACAACTCACATGAGCTTTCAAAAATTATACATTATATAGTGAATACAGTGAAAAGATTCTTTTGTGCAACTTGGAGAAAACTGCAAATCTTATATTCAACTGAAGTTCTTCTAAATTGCATCACGCATCATTCGATGCTGCGTGGTTTGTATCAATGCAGGTATGGATGCAACTGTGTCGAATTATTGTCCTCTTAAAATATGTATGAAATATTTCACTCCTTATCTATGTATATTCGACAGTTGTCAGAGCATGAGATACCCATCCGTATTATAAACTCACACATTTGTGCCATTTATTCAGCACAATCAGATGTACAAAATAACACCTAGATGTGTGTTGTTTTCTTTAATCAGCCAATGACGAGAACAATGGCTCAGTGTGAGACATCTGAGCATACAGGGGCGCCTGCGGCACAATCCTACTTGTAATTATCACAACACCAATCAGCAAACACACACAAGACAAACACAGGAACAAAGCAGAAATCGATGGGGAAACAAGCAAGTAAATAACTTCAGAAAAAAGACAATGCGCCATGACAGCATGTAACACCCTCTATCTGCGAACAATCAGAGAAGCTTTGGTGCCATTGTCTGTTGCTGGCATTGATCAGGAAGGAGATGTAAAACAGGGGGCAAGAGCAAGGCTGTGCAGGCACATGTGTGTTTGTCTCGTCACTGCTTTGGAAAGATAGTTAAATGACAATTACTTTTGGCAAAAGCTGCCTCATTATGATTTAGCTGAAAGAAATAGTCTAGCCAGGGAATGCCCTTAAATAAACACCAAAAATTACATATATACCACCAACAACAAACTCTGAAAAACAACATAGCTGCAAGCAGCCATTCTCGGGTTCGGGCCCTTTTGTGCTCAACAGAAGGAAGCTGCTCACTGGGCCAAAATTAAAGCCGGGAGAAGCAATGAGCAGGTTTCAGGCTTCATAAAGTTGAGCACAGTCACTTCAGCAAGTTTAATTCTTTTTAAAGAAGTAGTAAGACCAATCACGCACTTGTTTCATCATCGCAAAGCCTGCAGCATTTCAACAATTGCACAATCAAAGTCGCACCATTTGTTCCCCCACCTTCATCGGGTTTGAACAGAATAATGCGTATCTCCATCGATGCTGAATATCAATTTTTGTGTTTGACGCAGTCAAAACCCAACAAGCTCTACTCACATTACTGTTTTTCAAAACATTCAAACTGGCAGAAGATCAATCAGGGCAAACATTTATGGTCCAAGTGGCTGCTTTTTTGAGCACATTGAGATGGACTTGCGTATCCAATTTCAAGTAAATTGGGACGCACGGTGTGAGGGGTGTGGCCTTTCCAAAACTGAATATTTGGGCCTTAACTACAGCGCCACTATCTGGTTGACTGGGCTCATATTTCCAGTAATGTCGCCGAGTTTCATGATTCTAGCTCATTCCAAGGCACAACAACTTGAGCCGTTGTATGAGACAAATAATAATAATAACAATAATAAACTGGCTCTATCCACTCAGTCCTTGAACCCTAAAAACCCTCTATAAACGCACTGAACATACAGACTCACAAACACTGCTACTTATCAAAAATGCATTTTTATTTTTATTTTCTTTAGTATAGTAAGAAATGTTTCTGCTAAATAAAGTCACAGACAAATAATGACTACTGCAACTGGTATATGTGGGTACAGGAGTGGGGCATGAAGCAAGGTATTTATTACTGAAACACCAGCCAGCCTGAGCGTTTCTGTCTTGGTAAAAACAATGTGTCACATTAATAAATGGAACGACAGACCCCAGTGGAAGCAATTATGTAAAAATGCAGAAGAATTGAAGTTGTTACACTTCTGCTTTCTGATGGAGAGATTTTTTTTTTTTTTTTTTAAAACAGGATCAGGTGCCTATAGCAAGTAAAATCTAGTTAGTGCAAATGGGATTCTTCATTTTCTTCAAAATACATTATACTTGTTGTAATAAAGACTTATTATAACCTAAATACAGGTTATCAAAAGTGACATTTAAATACTTGTCAGTGAGATTATAGTGTAGCTTTTTTTTTTTTTGCTGTGACAGAAATGATAAGACAGCGCTCATCAACTTGTTTAATTGGGGGTTACATAATATATTCATTCAGTCGAGACAATTACTTCATCAAGACTTTGCTGATCTCTACCTTCCAAACTAGATGAGCCAGTGAAGCTACACCATCGATTGCAAACCTGTGAATACACAGCCTGTCTTCTGTGGAGTCTTTTTGTCTGTAGGTTAATTGAGATGTATCAATCCATTGTCTCACACCAGCAAACTCACTCATCGCAGAAAAACGATCTTCTGATGACAAGATCCTTTCAGCTGATACTGCCTTCCACATATGAAGATGTAGTAAACAGAAGATATGGTATATAAGAGTTAAAGTAATGAAGAGACAGCATGTAATCAAAGAGTAATGTCAAGAAAAAGTATGGGCAAAACCGACCCTGAAATAATACATCCATGATTACAGTTATGGTAGTCACTTCGGTGATGCTAGGCTACAGCTCTGGACATGCACAAATCAGATTTTGTTTGCACTGATTTCATATCTGCCAAACCACTTGGTGAGGATGCCAAGCTTACATTGTTATTGGAATTGCTTGAGTCTGGACACAATCAGACATCTCTAAACCCAGAGGGAAGATAACAGGAGAAGAACCAGCTCACATATCCGGCAAGATCCTTGGGTATTATCCTGCTGTACAGCATGCACACATTTAGCACTGGTCTGCAACAATAATCTTGTTCAGCCACTGTAGATGAATAATGATGAAGATAGTTTTAGATGGTTTTTACCTTGGTTAATAATTATTGTAATAATAATACCAAATCACATTAATGGCTTAGTGTTTGATAAGAAAGTAAAAAGGCCCATTTTTGCCAACAAGTATATTAAATACTGGGACATCTTAAAATACACAATGTGAGAAAGGTCTGCAGAGATGCGCATGGCTGAAGATGTACGGTTAATGAGTGTTTGAATGTAGTTATTAACACTTACTTGTGTTACTTATTAATTATGCACTGGGCCACAGAATGTTCAAATTCAGGGAAATACAGTTAGGTAGTTAGTATGCATAACTACAGTCACAGTGTACAGCTAGTTTGCCAAAGAGCTAATGGTTTACTGTTAAAAAAAATGTCTGAGCATGATGCCACAGACGTCAGAGAGAAAACAAGATGTATTGAATATTAGTTTTTATAAGAATAAATACTTTAAAGCTAAGATATACTGAGTGTGCCACCTGCCAATGAAGACACAGGCTTGCTCCCAATTTACAAACTCACAACAAAAAGACAGAAGATTATAAAATTATGTAAAGACCAACATGTTTTTCTTTGAATACAGACCATTTACAAACAGCATCTCTTTCTTCCTCCCGCTTATTGAAGGATTAGCTACAAATGTCTATTTCTGAATAGAACTAGGTGTGATCGCCAAGGTCTGCCCAGAATACTCGGCTGTGGTACACAAACAGGCACTCACAGCCTGACATACAGGTATACCCGGAACAGAGCTGGTGCAATCAACACAGACACCTACTGGAACAGGCTGCTGTGTGGTGCTGGATGGTGACTACTAATGGTTCATTGCCACAGGTGGGTGGAGGAGAAGAAAGAGAGAGATAATCTTTGTAGAGCTCATGTTTTCTACTCAGCATGCACACAGCCACTGCTGTGACTAAAACACAGCGGATACAGAGACAGAAGAAAACAAAGCCAAAAAGAAGGAGAACTATGGGAAAGAATTACCTTGTACCTTTTATTTTGTCTTTCATCACCAATATGGATCTCCTGATGCGGAAAGAGGGGTGCCGCCATGGCTAATGCAATTTGATTGCAAGTTGTACATGTGAATGTAATGATGCATTAAGTTTTGCATGTGTTCACACACAAACTTTCTACCATATACATCAATTTTTCCACTCACCATAGCAACAGGAACAAGACACCTTGCATCTCGTACACAGCTTTAGCTTATTAATCCTTTATACCCAACTACCTGGATCTCATTATTACCTGATTAGGTGGCCTGAGAACAGCTGTACACATGCAGCATCAGTAAAATGCCCCCAAGACACAGACGGGCATATACACAGACACACATATACAAAGACACACATCATGCTTTCCTCTGTGGCTGTTGTTTCAAAAATACTGGTGGCATTTCATACAGGAGGACTGTGACGAATCCTGACATCTCCCTTGTTACTACTCCTCCTCCCACCTTTCCTCACCCCCTTTCGCTCATGCAGAAGACATTTCAGTGGCAATCGGACAAAGCACCTTTGTGGCAGGGGCTCTGGCATTTGTATATAATGGGAACAAGGAGCAGAACATTAAGTCTTCATCTGTCACTGGAGTGTGAATGGGTAGATGGGAAGTAATGAGCTGGTTGTAGTGCTGTACAATTGATTGTTTTATATCAAAATTGCAATTGAGTTAAAATTTTAAATTGAGTTAAAATTTAAAATTCACAAGAGCTGTGAATTTAATCATGGCCTACATTAAGAATAATGTGTTAAAAGGTTAATGTTCTCGCAGGGACTGCTGAATCCTCTCACTCAAGTGACAACTGTAGCTGGCAAATCTAATGTGATTTATCAACTGCCTATTACTGGTGACAGTGGTGAGGGTATCGAGAGGGAAAAAGACATACAGCATATACTAAAGGTATACGCGACATTGCTGGGTATGGAATGAGAGAGCAGGAGGACACAATGAGGATAAAATGAACAAGCAAAAAGGGAAAGCAGGGTTGTATGAAAGATGAAAAAGAAGATGAAGATGACTGGGAGAGGAAAGAGGAAGGAAAAAGTGCACCAGCAGAAAAAGCAAAGGCAGGGAGAAAAGGAGAGTGGGATTTATTTTCACCTGTCAACAGCACTTAGGCCATAAACACATACAAAGCTTCTGCCTTCAGGACATTGGGACAATATTGGTTGGCGTGTGCGTTTGTGTGTGATGGATGATTCTCCACATTTATGTAGCTTGTCATCAGGATGTTGACCATGTCAGGTTCTGGGATGAATCTAATGCTCCTTGAAAAATCACAAACTTGTGGCTACCCGTGCACTGCTCGTCACTGTACCACTGGTGCAAAGGTAATGGTTTCTGGTGGCACCCTTCCACAAACAGTCTCAGTCAGCGGTCAATATCAGAGCCATGATGTACAACTGACAACTGCTCTTTACACAACCTATACAAATCGTTTTTCAGAAAATATCCATCAAATCATAGCACCACTTCTACACCAAATGTAGCACTCTCACTCAATCCTTTAGCAATTTCAAAAATTGTTGTCCCAATTAGTCACTTAGACACAAAACATGGGAAAATAGGGTCCACGTTGAAAAATGTGGACGTTTCCCTCTGACGTGTTGGTTCTTCATATCCTCATGAAGACATCATGAGGGCGTTTCCTTGTAATGAAAATCACACTATTGCAACATCTCGAATAAGAGGAAATTATAGAAGATGATGCAAACCCGCTAGAGAGCTAATGATAAAGACAACTGAGACTGAAAGGTGAAAATGAACCTTTTTTCAAGTGTGGATCAAAGGAATCAGAAGAAATAACACGGCAAAACGACTTGATTCACCACTTTTATGAAAGCCTCTCCTTGAAGGCTTAGTGTCCTAACTTTGCTGAGGCTTTTTAAATACCAACACTCAAATATACTCTGTATGGTGTCTGTGTGGATGGTGCCCCAGACATAAAAAGAAGGCGATGAATTTACGAGATGCCTGAGCCTCTTGGGCCTCCTGTTATTCTCCTGTACTTTCTACTGGACTCTACACACAAATGGCCACTAACATTTGGAAACTGCATCGCTGTCTTCCCTTCACAATGTGGCCAATTAAGTGTAGCAGGGAAACATGAGGGTGTCTGTCAAGAGAGCTGTAACTGTGTGTCTGCCTGTGTGCTTGCATGAGTGTGTGTGTGTGTGTGTGTGTGTGAGAGAGAGAGAGAGAGAGAGAGAGAGAGAGAGAATTTGACAATGATAAACACAGTTGAGAAATGAAACTGAAACAGCAGGTGTTTTATATCATTTGTCATCTGCAGTTGCAAGTGAAACATGCATTTATGCTGTGTGTAATGAACAATATGCAAATCCCGAGTCAGTTTGGAGTTATTCTCTGATTGGAATGAAAGCTGCTGTTAAGCAGTAATAAATTAAGACTCTAAAGCTACCTCAGAAAATAACTCTTTTTGCCCACACGAGTGGCTTAATAGTCACAAAAAAGACGAAGGATCCAAAGATGTGAAAAGAGTGTATAAAGCAGTAATAATAATAATACACCGTATGTACTGTATGTCCATTGATAATTCTCCAGTGCGCCTGTGTGTGGGCCGCTGCCTGTACGTCCGACTGATTAACTGAGTGACCCAAGCAGAAGGAGAAAATACTGCAAAAGGGAGAGAGGGAAAGAGTGAGAAAGCAATGCCTCAGATGGATGCATATAGCCTGCCAGTTTGGCTCTGGCGGACAGTGACCTTGTTTGCATGATTAGTAGAACCACTGGGGCGTGATTGGCCCCGTTACATTATCTCCCTCTCTCCTCTTCCTTCCTGTCATCTCTTATTTATCAATCTAACTCTCCTTCACTCCCCCTTTTGCCTTTATATTTAAAAGTGGTTCAGCCAATGGTTCAATATATTTAACTACATGTAAACATATTTTTCTTATTGTTTTAGCAATTGTGCTTCCATTACTCTGTAATCCAATCCAGCAAAAGAGTCTTGATAGTATTTTAGCCATTCTGGGCATCGCAACAGAAAAAGTGATCTGACAGGCAAAGCCTCCAGTTGCGAAACTTGTCTTCTTCCAGGTGGAGAAAAACCACCGTCCATGAAAAGCACAGAGATGAAGAAAGGTGATAGAGGTGGTGAGATAACAAATGTTAAACTACTCTTTCTCTGGACCAGAAAAAAAAGGAAAATACATGGCTATTTTTTGTAGGCCAAATTTGGACACACACAAAAAAAATGTTAGAAAAGAAAAATGTTTTTTTTAGAAAAAAAAAAAAATAAATAAAAAATCTAATGAAATCTAAATGAAAACTGTTGTAGAAAAAGTTCAATATTTCAAGAATATACTTTTTGGGAGAAAAATTAATCTAGAGTATGAGCAGTCTGTTTATGTCTGCAGGAGTTATGCTTCAGAATAGGTTTCATCAGTAAGTAAATAGAAACTTCTTCTAACACCTCTTAATCATAAGATTTTGTATCCTGAATTTACGGGGCTTGATTTCCTATAGCAAATAGTCGTATCCTATAGTGGTGCCCAACTACTCGCTATATACTAGTCGATCACGGGGGGCTTACAGATCAAACATAAAATGGTTTTTGGATAACGAGTGTGTCACTCACAATGCACGATCTACTGGGTGGCTCGAGAAGATGTAACATCAATCTAATATGAATATGGCTATGGAATGCATGTACCATGATGGGGTCTTCATCAAAGTGAGAGACAGTCTGAACTTGAGCCACGCTGTGCTGTTAACCAACATGTGCTGACGAAGTGAGAGGTGGACTAAGCTGCAGTGTTAGCATCCCTGTTTTTAGCAAAACAAATATTAATCATTTTTACATGAAATGGGAAGAGGATTTTATCTTCGTTATGTCACATTTAAAATGTGCATGCCTGATATGCAAAGCTTGCACTGCGCTGGAAAAGAAGGATGACCTAGAATGCCATTTTAAAACCATGGACAAAATATATGAGAAGGATTTCCAGACAAAAGTGTGGTCTGAAAAACTCAGTTTCAAAAACTGAAATCTCAAGTAGCAGCACATCAGTCAATTTTCACAAAGCCCAGTACCAGATTTTAGCAGCCAACATAGTATCATACTGAATGGTTATGTTACTGTGAAACATAAAAGGACATTCAAAGATGAAGAGACCCTCAAGGAGCCAGTTTTTGAGGCTGCAGACTCGCTGTTT
Source organism: Chaetodon trifasciatus (assembly GCA_037975065.1). Classification (NCBI taxonomy): domain Eukaryota; kingdom Metazoa; phylum Chordata; class Actinopteri; order Chaetodontiformes; family Chaetodontidae; genus Chaetodon; species Chaetodon trifasciatus. The sequence goes on along the minus strand of JBBMOE010000001.1, from coordinate 9,558,667 downwards.
AGAGATTTTAAAAATAAATTTGAAATCATGGCGGCTGTCAAGGATATTCAGTTCTCAAGAAAAACAGTAACACAGCGATGTGTGTGGACATAGTGGGGAAACAACAAAGATTAACTAAAAAAAGGACACTGAGAGGGTTTCCCTCCCTTCAATCTGGTGAATCCACAGATATCATAGATGTGGGATAGTTGTGTAGAATGTTGTTGAGATGAAATCCAAGACATCCACTGACACAAAGGGTGAATTTTGGCACCTGCTCTTAGAGAAGTACCATAACATAAGAAGATGGACTTGTTGCCTATCAGTGCTATTTGGATGAACCTAACTATGTGAATCTGCCTTCTCCCACATTAAAACCATTAAAGGACAAGTTCAGATTCACCATGACTGAGGACCACCTATCTGCCTGCCTGAGACTTGCCATCAGCTGCTACACTGCCGAGAAACTAGCATCCTCCTCCCAATGCCAAAGATCCCATTAAGGTAATCACTCCCTTCTCTGAAATGGAATGTATCTGCTGTATAATCATAGCTTTCTGCAACACCTCATGGGACAGACTGGGATTTCAGACTGGTAGATCTTTTGATGTTGAAAAATGGAAAAGTAGATGTGAAGTGCAAAAAGGGTGGGGACCCCTGACATACAAAATGTCTAACTGGCATGTTTTAGAGCAGTGGCTGGAGGCTTAGTGGACTGAGTTTCCACCAGTCAGCTGTGCCAACAAATGCAGAGCCAACAAAGCACAAGTGCATCTTGTCAGAAAAGGGTTAAAGCTCACTGCTCACTGACTCACAGGAGAGGAATGGAGAGTTGTGACTGACTCCTTCTCCGCAATCCACCATCTATTTCTAAATGTAGATAATTGCATTTTTTGTGGAATTATGACTCTCAGACTTTTGACTTTTTAACTTTATGATATTTCCTCATAGCATTAAAAATTTAGTCTCAAAATCTAACTTTATTATTCTCTTAGAATAAGGAGAAAAATTCTCTAAATATTGACTTTACTGGAAAGATTCCAATGTATTGCTTTGCTTTTCAACAGTGGCCCTAATATTCAATAATAACTCTCACTATGTGAAGACTAATAATTTGATTGAAAGGAAGGTTGGAAAGGTTAGAAAGGGCGCCTATTTGGGTAAATAGACCATTTCTTCTCATTTCTTGTCAGTCACTGTATATTGAGTTTTTATGTCCTGAAAAGCTCAGACATTCTGGAATTGAAATGGAAAAGCTCTGACCCTGAGGTAATGATTTCAGATGGGTTGACATAGAGACAGAGTCAGGTGAAGACATTTGAATGACAGGGACAAAATGGTGCTTGACGGCCAACCAGTTAGGGAGTGGTTTCAACTGTCATCTTTGTCAACATGGGAATAAGAGTGGGACGGAGGGAAAACTGTGTGTGTGAGGAAGAGAGTAGAAATAGAGGGTGCGTAAGAGAGAAAGAGAGAGGGGGGTATTGTTGGTGCATTCATAAAAAAAATAAAAAATAAAAAATCAGTGCTGTAGTGAACAATAGTGTGTAGGCCCGTGTTCCTGAGCCTACATGTTACATCATGAGAATTTGGTGGAGGTGGAAAAAGGCTGTGAAATATATCATCCTATGATATAACAAAGGGTTGATATAATTTAGATGGACAATGGAGTTCTATGGAAGCATCCAAGGGAAGTAACAGTTCTTTGTTTTAAAATGTGTGCTTGTGAGTGTGTTGTGAACACGGTGCGAAGAGGCCAGTGTGTTCCACTGTCACGTTGGCCTTGGCCCAGCTCTTTTCTTCCCTGAATCATGAGGGACACAGTTTGTACTGTATGTCTGTATGTATTTGTTATAATAAAAAAAAAAAAAAAAAAAAATGGATGTGATATTTTTCTAAACAAAATCACACACAACAATGATGCAGTACGAGATGTTAGTCACGAAGTGGGCTGAGTGAAACAGGGAGAAAAAGCCACAACAATGAGTCAGACTTTGAAGTGAAAAGTGGACAGGGCTAATGAACACAGCTGAATGTGTCTTATCCATTTGAAGATACTTGAGGTAGGACTGGGTGCACAGTGTGATGCATTAACATTAAAATAGAGAAAAGCCACTCTGAAGGTTTAGGATTGGGAATTGATTGTCAATACTTCTTTCTAAACCGGCCAAAATGTGTCCCCAGCAGGCACTGAAAGATAGCAATGAATGCTCGGCCAAATTCTTAGTCTTACTGTTAGTCTGGTTTCCTCAATCTTTGATTACTTTTTTTTTTTTTTTTTGCTTAAATGATAATTTTGTTGATTTCAGACTGTAATTAATTAGAGAAAACTCTTGCAGTGGGTTAAGATAAAATCACACACATGCACTAGTTTGGCTTATTTTGTTGAACAGAAAAAAAAAAAAAGAAAAAGCACTTTGTCGGTAAAAGTGCTGTAACCCAGGTTACAATAACCAACAATTTCACACATCAACAAGTCAAAATAAAAGTTTGCCTGTGAATAAGACAAACAATAATCAATATTTTTGTTAATGTGGAAACCATGTGAGAACATTGTGACAATTTGAATGGGGACGCTCTTACTGATGAACCTACAGAGAATTATAACCTGAAGTTGCAGCTCATTTCTGCTTTTCAGTCATATTCAGCTCATTGTTGAGCTGTCCAACTGCAACTTTACTGTTTTGATTCAATCTCTCTGCTCTCATTGTGTTTTCAGCATCAGGCAGCTGCTTTCAGTGAAAAAGCTCGAAACACTCACTGTATAGCGACTAGCTGGTGAACATAGTGGAGCACTTAGCCACAAATGAGCCAGATATTTCCCTCAGGACCTGGAAGAGACCACAAACAACTGAAATAGAGTGAATATTGGTCTTACATTCATCGGGTGGCTAGTAACAGGTCTGCAGATAAATGATAATGTTGCTCTGAAACTGCTGGATGTGTCAATAAGCAACTGTTTGCCAACAAGTTCCCCTTATCAACTTAAAAGGTGCTGATTTGTTAACATTGTGTTCACAACTTGCTTCTGCTGGGCCCAAGTGGCCGAAAAATATTTTTTTGCAGGATAAACCTTAGAACAGTGCGTTACAAGTTGTAATATGATTAGATAGAAAGGACTGGCAAAATGAGAAATGGTAATACTGGATATTCACCAGGGTCTGGAAATCTGGTTTATACCACCGTCTCTGACATTTAATAGACAAGATTGCTTACTTCAAAGTGTGTTTTTCTGGTCAAGACAGTGACACACTAAGGGAAATAAGGATGAATTATGATGTGACTTTGATGTCTGGCCTTTTCCTGAAATACAAGAACAGATTTGTCACCCTCACACAAACAACACACATACCACATGTCTACCACAGCCGACTAACAACCACTGGACACTTTCTACATGTGAAGAAGGTGGTTCACGGACACATCTCACCTCTCTATTTTCTCTTGTCACTTTGCTCCTAACCAGCAACTCAACCTGTCTCCATCCTGTTAAGCATAGTGGGTGAATGACTATAGAATTCTTGACAACCAAGCTGTCTCAAATGTTCTGTTCTTTGATGTAGAATAATTGTTCTTAGCTCACAACGTCCCAGAAACCAGCCCATGTTACACACTTCAATTGGTATTAGCACGTGATACTTAAAAGTCTTCATCTCAAGTTTTTTCCTCACAGAAACATACACATTTTAGATTACTATAATAATTCTTATATTTATATACATATAAAGTTGTACATATACATACATACATATATTCTGCCCATACATGTGTACACACACACATGCACATATCTATGTGCGTGCAAACACACACACACACACACACACACACACACACACACACACACATATATATATATATAGTACACACATACACACAATTGCATATATATATATATATGTGTGTGTATACATTGCGCATATATGCTGTACACACACACACACACATGCACGCACGCACACATGTGCACACACTCACCCACACACAGTTAGCTCTGTGTCCAGACAGCCAGTCGTGTGCCAAATGTTTAATGAACATCGGCTGGCAGACTATCATAAGCAAACTCTGGCCCACACCACTGTTTGATGATTAGCTACAACCCACAGGGATACACACACACAAATACACACTTGGCTGTATCAATGGCTGTATAGAAACAAGACCAAGCATTCAGTATATAAACGCAGAACTAATAATGGGTATATTCCCAAAACACAGAGGTGAATAAAAGACGTTTGTCCATTTCTCTGTTTCTCTAATTTTCTCTTTATAATGAACCTTGTTATACTTCTTTTTTTTTTTTAACCTCTCCACATTACTTCTTTTTTCTCATTATTGTCCTCATTATTATCTCAACTTTTCTTTCTTCCAACCCTCACATTTTCAAATTTCTTTTCATGATTTTTCCTTTCTGTCTACCTCTGACGACTGGCCTCCTTACCCCTCATTTGTCATTATTTTTCTTTTGACAGGCAGCTACTAGTTAGCTGTGAGAGCCAAACAAAGAGGCTTTATTTTTCAGCAAAGGAGAAGTAATCTCTTCTGCAGTAAGAAATAATAACAGGAAAAGGGGACTCTCACATACAAATAGAGCTGAGCTGCACAAGAGTCCATTTAAGTCCTTTAAATGCCTTGATTTGTAATTCATATCAGCACTAAGTCAATTTCACAAGCCGTGTACAATCATGTCCTAATTCTTAATTTATGTAGTTAACTGTAGTTAAAACAAGGCTAAGAGTCCAAAATCATACTAGCAGCTTTGTGAGGCTTTTTTTCAAGTCAAGTCAAGTCAACTTTATAGTCACTGCTGCTATGTGTACAGGACATTAGCAGATTTCCCTCAAATCCCTGGTGCAAACAGCAATAGACATGAAATATAAAATAAAAAAAATATAAAACAATATACAAGTTAAAAAGATCTAGTAAAAATATGGCAATCTAAAATATATAAAATATAAAATACAGTATGATATGGAGATATGAACAGTAAAAACAGTGTGAAATGTATACCAAAAATAAATAACGGATGTACAGTACAGATTGTAAACAGATTGTGTAGAGCAACTGACTGTACATAGCGCAATTAGGTTTGTAAAAGAGTTTTTGAGTTTGTAAAGTGGCTGGTGCCATTTGGTTTGTGCATAGTGGTGGTGGGGGGTGGGGGTCAGTGTCCAGAGTTTGTGGGGGCAGGGTGCAGGGAAGGGGGGTGTAGAAGGTGTGCATGATGGGGACTGGTGCTCTGGCTCTCTTCAGTCTGCAGAGGAAGTAGAGGCGCTGCTGAGCTTTCCTGGCCAGTGAAGAGGTGATGCTGCTCCAGGAGAGGTCCTCAGTGAAGTGCATGCCCAGGAACTTGGTGCTGCACACTCTCTCCACAGCAGCACCGTTGATGGTCAGTGGAGGGTGCTGGGTGGAGGCACTCCGGAAGTCAACAACAATCTCCTTCGTCTTCTCCACATTGAGAGAGAGACTGTTGTCTTTGCACCATGCGGCCAGTTGGCTCACCTCGTCCCTGTAGTTTGACTCATCGTTGTTACTGATGAGCCCCACCACAGTAGTGTCGTCCGCAAATTTGATGAAGAGGTCGGTGTTGTGCGTTGGTGTGCAGTCGTGGGTCAGCAGGGTGAAGAGGAAGGGGCTGAGCACGCATCCTTGGGGGGCCCCTGTGTTCAGCATGATGGTGCTGGGTGCGTTGCTGCCGACCCGGACTACCTGTGGTCTTCCGCCACAGGAAGGAAGTCCAACAACCAGTTGCAGAGTGAGGTGTTTAGTCCTAGACAGTCCAGTTTCTGTATCAGCTGCTAGGGGATGATTGTGTTGAAAGCTGAACTAAAGTCTGAGAACAGCATCCTCACATATGAGTCCTTATTGTCCAGGTGGGTGAGAGCTGAGTGGAGGGCGGTGGAGATTGCATCATCAGTGGACCGGTTGGCCTGATATGCAAATTGGTAGTGGTCCAAGGTGGGAGGGAGGACAGATTTGATGTGGTGCATGACTAACTGCTTGAAGCACTTCATGATGATGGGGGTCAGTGCCACAGGGCGGTAGTCGTTGAAGCAGGATGGAGAAGTCTTCTTTAGAACAGGGACGATGGTGGAACTCTCCCCACCTGCTTCAAGAGGGACGATGGTGGTCCCTGTTCCAAAGAAGACTTCTCCATCCTGTTTCAACGACTACCGCCCTGTGGCAATGACCCTTTCTTATGTCAGCGGTAAACGCTCATAATGACTAACATGTTGATTTTAAGCCAATTTACTTTACTCAGTACATCTGTTTAACAGCACTAATGACAAACTATAGCAGAGAATGATGGTCAAAAGGAAAAGTCAGCAAAGGCTTTACAATTCACATTGATGAGGGCATGAAGAGCTATATCAAATTTCACTGCAATCCATGCACTGTTGTCGAGATATTTCACTGGAAAACACAAATGCTAACCTTACGATCCCCAAAGTCATAAGGATCATCTTTGGGGTACTATGAATATGTGTGCCAAATTTCATGGTAATCCAGTAGTAGGTATTTCATCTGGACCAAAGTGGTGGACTGACCAACTAAGCAACAGACAGAATGACAAAGAGTTAACAAATGACACTGCCATCTAGGGAGTCATGCCACTAGCATGCCTATAACATAATCTAAATACAACATAGCATAAACACAAACCTATGGCTTTCTACACCCACCAAGAATAACAAAGAACTGCAGATGAATACAAATATGTGTATTTTAGCAAAAGTAGTTCAATCATTAATGCAATTGCTTTACGAACGTATGTTCACAAACACACAAACACATACGCACACACAGCTACATTTTTTAAATTCTAAACCAACTGATGAAGCTCAAAAGACTATGAAAGAAACAAACACACCAGGGAACTCCTGGTATAAGCAGATATTTATTACAACATGCAGTGGAGGAAATGTGCTGCATGTTGCATCAGTTTGCAAAGGGTAAAAATAAAAGCAAGATCTGTGTGAAAAATTCAGATGAGATAACCTGTGCAGTGTGAAAAGTAATTCCCATAGCTGCAGTTTTAATTCATTCGTTTTCCATCATGCATCAGCGTTGTGTACTGGAGACACTTTGATATACACATGATGAGAATTTCTGACAATGTACCCTCGTCATTTCTGAACAGTGTGCTGAATGATTTCACCCTGGTTTCAAAATAACATAAAATAAAAATGTAAACCAAACAGCTCCGTGGTTGAGTTACATATAAAGATACGTAAATGATGAAATATGCTGCAAAATATCTTGAATACACACTTGCTGGGTTTTTCTTGATTTATACTTGTGCTTGGCTGTGACTTATTCATTTAAAACTGTGCAAAGCCTTCCTGGTATTCTAGCACAGGAATCTTGGGGAGAAACTTGAGACTTGAGGAGGTTGCCAGCTGGGCAGAACTAGAAAGGTATGGTGTGAATGGGGAGATATTAGGAGGTTAGTAATGTCGATAAAGAGATATCTCCATATGAATAGGCAAGGGACAAGATGTTTGTATCGGAAGCATTTTGATTTCCATTTGTGGTCCATGTAGTATTGACCAATCACATTGAAGAAGAAGAAGGATTGATCGAGGAGATCTGTTATTGCTGAATTCTTTTCAGTGACAGTGACACAGGATATTTGAAATAGGCATTCTCAGATCACCTTGCCATAATAAACTCTTGCATTCTAGAGTTAAGCATTTGTTAGTGGCTATGGACTAATCAGTGGTGTGATCAAGCAAACTGAGCATAGTGATTTCTATTTACTAGTCTAAAATGTATTGGAACTGCTTGTTTACTCTGAAAATACTTATTTCTCAATAAACAAGATTAAAATACAGCACTTGTCTTAGGCACTTCACTGGAATTGAAGCCAGGACCTGACCAGCGTACAATCCTGACATTAGAGCCAGTTTTTCTTTGTGGCGTATAAAAGAAATGTTCCTCTTTCATGTGTGATGAATGCTATAGTGTGGGAGATTTTCTCTCTGACACTCTCACTCTCTTTCCATTTAATGAGCCCTCATGAGAGGGTGTTGTCGCCAGGTCCACATGTTACTCAAACTATGCATATGCATGTGTGAAGGCAGAGGTATATCGCGTACTAGTAATCATACTTAGAAATTAGAAAATATTAAAAATAGCCTTAGATGGATGCATTATAGCATAGAGCATAGGTCATGTATACTGGAGTATACAGATGCCTTGACTGGACATTGAGGATGACAACACTTGAGTCCCCTAAAGTCTTATGATGATGATGATGAGTTCACATAGCAAACTGTAAAAGGTATGTCATGTGTTAATATTCCTTCACATTAAGTATCCGTCTTACATTTTATGTCTTCTCTATTTACTCTGGAATTGTGGATATGTAATATAAAGAAGCATAAGAAAACAACGCTTACTGTAGAACTTTCCAGCAGTTGAAAACATTGCTGTATGTATATATATATAGAACATACCTTAAGTAATAGGTATATTTTGTGTTTACATTTTATATATGTTATTCAAACCAGGTTACTGCAATGTTGATCACTTATCTTATTTCGAGGTTTGTTTAATTATAGTTTCCTAATCCCCGGTCTGTGTGGGTGGAGCATGCGCAGTTCGTCAGTAAGCGCAGTTGACTAATGTTTTTCATTTCATTTAATTGATCGTCAGGACCGGTACGCCTTGTCAGTAGGTGACTATGAGCTGGCATTGCTAGCACGTCAAAACATGAATAATTGTGGACTTTCGTTGGTTAATTTTGGGTTTTGTTGTGTGTTTGCATTGCCTATCTTGTCTATCTAACCATCTAAATGTTAAATCAACTGGCTGATTAAGTGTCAGTAGGCTAGTGTAGCTGTAGTAGGCAGGCTAACTAGCGTGTGAATGTTTATTGTGTGTGCCTGTGCAATAAACAGAGAAAGGAAGAAAAGACTCTCGAGTTGTATCCGCCGTACTTGTTCTGATTACCCTTCCAGAGGGGAATTTAATAAGCTATAGCAGGTAGTTTAATAAATGTCAGGACACTTACACAACCCAAAATTTTCTGTCCGATCTATACACTGGGGTGGATTTAGCATCTACTATAAATCAGGAAAAGTAAACATGGACACAAGGACTTTTGAGCTTCGGCACAAGCAGCAGCCAAGTCAAGACTGTGTCAACGACTGGGAAGAAAAGAAACTCCTGTATCAGTGGACCTGCAGATGCAGATGTGCGACGTATTGCCACCTGCAGGCGAGAGAAGGAATAGCTTCAGCAATTTAAAAACTGAAGCCACCTGCAGGCAAGGAGTGTTACAGCTGCTCTCGTTCTCTCTTTCTGTGTGTGTGTGTGTGTGTGTGTGTGTGTGTGTGTGACCTGAGTGATAACTGCAAAGATGAAAGGGTGGGGGTTTGGCGGGTTGCAGAGACCAAAATGAAACAATGAAAAAGGAGCAAAGCAAGCCCTGTCTTTGGTGCTGAAAATTTGAAGAATAAATGTGCTGGTGAAATTATTTTACTTGTAAGTTTGCTATTAAATTATTCCCTCTAGTCAGGTGACTATTTCTCCACATAGTTAACACCTTGATTTGTCTGATGGTGAAGTGAGGTACAAATGTTGATATTAGCCAAAAAGTTTGAAAGGGGAATAAATGATACATAAATCTTAAAATTCTAACATTTAGTGTTTTATAGCCACAAGGAGAATTGTGTATCCATTTGGGTATTTCACATTCACTGCAGTTTCTTTTTTGTTTAAACTGAATGCAAGGCCAATTCTCAAGTCACGAAAACACACAATCACACGCAAAATCCTCCAAGGCAGCGAGACCTCACGTAGAGGTGTGTCCACATGAGTTCAAAATGTCTCAGCTTGAGCAAAAAAATTGCACTTGTCCTGGGGCTTTATGAATCTACTTCATAAATGTACAAAGCACAGACAGCAGGGAGGACAGACACTTTAGGGAAACAACAGAAAGAAGTGGAGTGGAAACTAGATGTCTCTAAACTCAGGAGTATTTTGTATGCGGCTAAAAAGAAACAATGGCTGCATTTAACATAACTCACTTCACTAACAATGCTTCCACAGAATAAAAAACATTAAATGCAGCTCTAACCTTTTCCAGTGGAGTTCTGGATCTGTCCTCGTAGCGTGCGTGATAGTATCACATGGAAATTTGATCGGATTAATAACATTAGGAAGCAAAACAACATGCCTGTGTAAAAGGCTTAAATGATGTTTTTGAATTAATAAATGAAAATTTAAATGAAATGAATTACTACTGCTATTTTTTGCTACTCACTGAAACTGACAAATTCACTCATGTATAATGTCAGTGCAGACTAAACTATCTGATATCAACATTCAAACATTTTACTTATCATATTGTTTATTTGTGTATCGAATCTTGCTTTTTTTCCTGATGCTTCTTGCTGTTACACTATCCCCTTTACTGCGCCTCAAACATCCCCGCTCTGAGATTAATAAAGGATCATCTTATTTCAAAGATGCTCTACAATCAGCACATTGAAGATTGTTGTCAATTTCTTACAGATATCTAGTGTTCAAACTCTTTAAACCACCTGTAGTTCATCATCAATTTGACTTAAATTCAATCGCCATGTTGTACACAGTAGAATGAAAGGTTTCTATTTCTTCCTAAATCTTCCCACAGTTGACAGCCTTTCAGGGTTCACGGCCATTTATGTTTCAGGTTACTTGCTGCTGTTTTCCAGTGCAAGCTGTTCTAAGAACAAATAACACCAACTTCACGCTATCTTCTATCTGACAAAACAGCCAAACAAATTAGCGCTTGTCAGACAAAGACCTTTCAAACACATCTGTAATTAAGCAGCAAGACATCATCATAAACTACCCATGGGAGGGGGGAGAAAAAGTTCATTGTTGTGTGTAAATGCTATGTCAAGGGTTTGTAAATGACAGATAATTAAGGCCGACTCTTCCTTGCAAATCCTCAAATAATCATCACAGTTTGGTTACTTTGCATCAGTGGCTGGATGCTCATCAGAGTAGAAAGGAAAGACTGCCTGTATGTAACAGTATGAGTGGTAACATAGGTCACCTGTGAAATCTGCTGAATTTTAAATTTAAAGTGTTTATTACAATTACTCATGCACAACTACACCTCAGGAGAAACCAAAGTGTTTGGATGTGGGGTGGTTGGGTTCAGTCACAGGAGCACCTGGAGAGGCACCAACAAAACACTGTTCTCACCTAATTAAGCTGTATATGTAACAGAGGGCAGCTATCAACAAAGTGATACCTGGAAGGTTTTATGTCACTTCCTGTTTGTTTCAGCTTCTGTGCTGCCATATGCTGCTATCTCCATGACAACCATGTTGGCTCTGGGTTTGGAGAGCTGGTGATCCAGTAAGCTTTGTACTGACAGTGGCGGTGGAAGAGAAGAGAGGGGCTTTGATTGATAAGCAAAGCTGCCTACCTCAGGCTCTACTTGGCTCTGACAGGGACAAAACAGCAGTCTGCTGCGCCTGCCACTGACATTTGTGATAAATCATTGGCAATTTCATCAGTTGAGAGTGAGAGACAGAGAAAGCCAGAGAGAGGGGGGGGAAGAGAGTGACAAAAAAAGGAGATATAGACAACCTGTCTCATAACATTGTTTATTCCATTTGTTTTTACTTTGTGGTTAGCATCCCGGTCCTTTCCCTTCTGCTTTTCACTGTCCATCTTGGTCCTCTATGCCTCACCAGAACAGCTACGCAGTACAGAACCATATCACAAGCATAATGTCCGGACAGCTTTACTCAAAAGAATTGTGCTGTGTCTCACCTTGAAGGGTCAGAAAATGTCAAAAAGACATTTTCCACTTACTCTGAGTGCTGTCAAGCCATGCAGACAGTTTCAGTTTTATCTGTTGGGATTTGAGATTTTTGCTGATACAACAATACAATGAATGAAAAGTGAATTTTGTGTGACTTAGCCGAACTCAGGCTGACGGAAGATGACAGGTAAGATTAAGGGGAATGAGGGATATTTTTGTCAAATGAAAACTGGTTGTCGGGACAAGAATGCACAGTAGTTGATGTGCAGTGTATGTGCTAAACTAGTTGAGGCTCTAAAACAACCTTTCACTCAAGCATTCATGGCAAGGGCCAAAAATATACTTTACTGATGACAAGCTGAAAATACATGAAAGCTTCCCTGATGTACGTATCTTATGCCTATCTTTAAGGCTGGCTTCACACTATATGATAAATTGGTGTGATTATTTTCCCACCCACACGTTCCAGCCATTTACAATAAACATGAGCAGGTCAGATACAAAGGATCGAGTCAAAAATGTTGGGCTTTAAAGGTACAACAAGTGCAGTTCATTCATAGTGTGAGACATATCATAACAATTTCTGACAGTTGTGACCAATGAGAGGTCCTGAAGAACCAGCTGCAAAAGTTTTGGAACTATATCTAGACATTTCTTTGGTATAAAAGCAAAGCGTTACAACAAATTTCTGCTACTTCTTGTCTTGTGGCACCTGAAAACTCATCAGTTTTCATATTTTTTGCAGAACATGAACTGAGATTTCTTATAATGGAAATCCATGTTGAGAACCTCACAGTGTGAGACTCCCATCTGATCTGCATTGCATAGTATGAACGCCATATGATGGTGAGAGCAATACAGCATTTGGGGAGTAGCCCACTGCATATTATGCTTGAGCCTTAAAGCTATGCCTGGGGGTGGAGAGGTAAAAGATAAATTGTGTAAGACTACACCCTCTACATTTCACAAACTAGGAAAACAGCTAGAGTGAAAGTTGTTGAAAAGGGTCCTTAAAGAAATACACTACATATACAAACAGGTTAAAGGCACTACATCTCCACTAATGTTATTTCATCTACATACTTCTCTCTCTCACTCTCCCCCTCTGTACCCGAGACATCTATAAACCACCTCTGAAATCTTGATAAAGCTGTTACAGAGGTGAGTTGGTCTGTTGTCATTGTTTGTTGATATTTATTTATCTCTGTTTGATTTTCAAAGTGGATCATTTAAGTCTACTAAAGTGGATGTCAGCTCCCTCACCCCCTTTCATCCAAGTATGAATCCTTCACAATCTTGGGAACTAGGACAAAACAAAAGATAATGACTTACATCTAATAAAAAAAAAAAAAAAAAAAAATGACATAAGAAAGATCCAAACCAGTCATCTACGGAGCCAGTGTGAACTGTCAATGTGTGAAGTTGAATTTGCACATGAAAAGCACAGTGGTTTAACGTTAAGTGTTTCATTATTTGATTCCACTACACTGCCAGGAGAAGATCAGAGACTTTTCTCTTTGCCTGATCTATTCTGGTGCTCATCATTCTCCCCTCTCTAACACCTGAGACAGATAATTATCGCTTAAAAAAGGAAAAAGTGCTACATTTAGTCATTACTTTCTGGGCATGATGTTTTTGAATGTGACAGAGCAGAGTGACAAGCTGGAGGGCCAATGATTATAGTAATTAGATAGAAAATCACAACAAGTCACCAAGAATAGTTTCAGCTCTTATGTATAGGCTATTATATATAATTTTTTTTTTCTAAGAAACAGTGCCTTTTGAGTTTGAACCCTTTGCAGCGTTCTCCATTCAAACTGAAACACACCCATGGCTCATTTATCCACAATATCTTCATGTCGCTATTTTCCCCAGGAATCCATTGACTATTCTTTGCATGTTTCATGAAACGACATGGGATCATCTTTTAGTTCTGCCCGTCCCTCTCACAAATAGAGTCTTCGCTTAATCACTCACCTCTCTGATAAATCATGTCCCCTCTGCCCAAACACCTCACATTGTCAGAGCTCAGGCTCAGCTCACAGGACAGGCTGATGGATGATTTACAGGCAGCCATGCCTCTTCTCTCAAAAACCTTCCACGGTGGATAAGCCTAATTCATTAACTCTCAGGCAGGCTGGTCAGTGTTAAACTTTATCAATGTAGTAAGAGAGAATAGGGACAGATGTCACAAGGGACATTTCGTATGCTTCGTGTATGCTAGCAAGTCAAATAAGTGTTTTGCTACTATCTATCTTCTGAGAAGCTCAAAGGACCTCATTTAACAGGCTCATGGCTCCTATTGCAGGTTTTTCAACGACCACATGTCACATCCCTCTAAATTGAAGTCTTACTTCTTTTCCTCTGATCAGAAATCACTTGAACAAGCCAGCGTGCGAGTGCATGTGCCCTCTCCCCTCCATGTCTGCACCTATTTGCTGTGTTCTGCTGTTCATGCATCCATGGGAAGAGTTTTCGTAGTACTGCCAAAGAAATAACCTGCAAACATCCCATTCTCTCCTATGTACAATGACAAATAAGTGTTGGATAACACTAAGAAATACATTTGAATTTATAGGATCTGAAAAAAAATAAGAAAATATGTATAGACATGTAAAACTATATTTATTAAAAAAGCACCACTTGAAAATATTAAAGGTGAGATTGAAATATTATGCAGGCATTGGAAGTCAGTTTTTCTGGTGGATTCTCCTCTTGCTTTGGAGTTTTGGACTATTTCCACAATAAGCTAGCTAAACGCAGTTTACATGCGAAAGCCAAACTAAGGCTCTGAGGTTTTTTGGTAAAGATCTCTGAGCTCCAAGCTCAGTATTAGGTCAAAAACGTTGGCTTAGAATGGACTGAAGGCAATAAGGAGAACAAAAAAAAGATGCAACTCTTAAAGACACAACCAACAAAGTACTGTGTGCAGTCAGAAGGACCACATCGCCTCCCATTTTTAAGAAGTCCACTAGGCCTGTGCACGTGCTACAAAAGTGTCACTGTCATCAAAAGAGGATGAGCCTCATCAGCATAACCATCTAAGCACATAGGAAATTATCCTTGACAATATTGCTTGAAAATGTGAGAAACAAAGTGTCCTGGACTTCTTTCCATGGCTTATAGCCGTGCTGTGTAAATAATTGGTGTGGGGGTTGTGCTTTAGAAGAACAACATACTGTATCTAATTTAGTCACTTCTGATCTAAGCCAAAGGATATTATTACAAAATGAGAAAAGGCCATGAGGCAAGATTTAAGTGGGAAACAGCCACATATGCATGTTATCTTTATTTGTGCTTTTATAGAAAATTAAATGACTTGGTTCTGGCAGCATTTAGAAACTCTCCATGTGTGCAACAGCAGCAGAAATAGCATTATGAAAGGAACTCAAAGTGAGAGTAATGAGGTACACAAAACAGTAAAGCCAATACCGCCGGCTACATCCCAACATCCCTACTCAACCTGCTTTGTGTTTTTGCCAGTATCAGAGAATTTCATACTGAAGAAGGAAATAAGCAATTTTCTATTATTTTAGCTTGCAAATGTGAGGTGCGCTACATCAAAACAAACGTTATAAATAATTGTGTTTGGCTAGAGATGTTCCTGCATGCTGAATAGAATCTGGGTGCATACGAGTGTGAATATCTGTGTGTTGCTGTCTGTGTGGCTACTATCTGTGAAATACATTTAGACAGCCTCTTTCCCTTTTGTCTGACATTGTAATTACCATTCAAACTAGCCAGGCTAATTATGTCCCCGTTAAGAAAAATAATCAGGTTTGTACACAAATCAAGACTAGCCGCAGACGCCATGGCCAAAACAATAATCAAGTCCACTGGGCATGGTTATTATGTTTTCTATTTAATCAAAACTTGCGTTAAGATTTAAAGTGATCAATTATTCTATCATTTAGTTTTACAAAGATTATTGTGCAAATCCCTGAATTATTCATTATATTCTGTCAGTCAGTTTTTTTGTTGAATTTGTTACGTATTCTACCCCATATTCCTGCTGGGCTCTAATGTGATTCATTAATTAAGGGTAATTAATATGGCTTGTTTACAAAATATGTTTTTCTGTGTTCCACAATTTTTACTTCATGAGTAACACTGGGTAGAAGTGATATGTAACAAAGAAGAAGTTCTGTGAGGCTTGGAGCCAGACATCTTTACACTGAAACTTTGGAATGAAGATAGTCATTTAAAGAGGAACCTGAAGCAGGATCAGGAAACACACCAAAGCTTCTATCAAACAATAAAAATGTGCAAGGTCATTTTGCTTTGCTATTTTCCTGATATGCATGACAATCAGCAAGTTGAAAGCATCAGAAAGATTACATTTTCAAGGAGTAGCCAAACAAAGAAAATGGCAGAGCATGTAAAGCCACTCCACCATTTTAGGGCTCTTCTAGAAAATGAAATTCTATGTCCCTTTTCAGGAATCTAAGGCTCTGTGGCCAGGCAAAAATAACTGTTTCTAGTGAGCATTACAAAAGGTGTCAAATGTGGTTTACTATCTTATTGTTACTGTAGCACAACTGTTAAAACAAAGATCAACGCAGAACTTACAGCAAGACAACTTCACATCATCAGGGTCAGTCACCCAACGGACAGATGTTCAACTACTTTATAAATGAGATATTTGCCTGTTCTATTTCTAATAAGTTATACTGGTTGTTGAAAGACAAGTCAAGACTGTTAATGCAGATTTACAGTAAAGTCACTATGTCAAAAACAGAAATGGAGAAATGAAAAAAGAAAAGATAGCTTGGGTATACAGCACGGAGTGAGCAATGGCATGTTTTTTTAAAATAATCTTTTTGTCCATGGCCTTTGCCAGCCAGCAGCCAGTTCCTTTCCTTTACTCCTCTGCCCCATATCTGCTTTATTGTGATGCTAAACAGTGAGTTTTGACATTCAGAGGGGCCCTGCCAAAGGACAGGGCAGTGGATGCAGTAGAGAAGAGAAGGCCTTAATGGGTTCAACTGGAATGGAAAGCATCTGCTAGACTCCACAGGCTGGAGGACAGGGAAATGTCAAGTATGGTTATTATAGAGCAGGCAGCAGCTCTAGGAATTTTCACTAGAATGTCTCGGACAATGCACATGCACACACTACAACTCCACACATTAATGCTCTTACTGAGGCAGTGAATGGATCCATTCACACCCAGGTGCATGTGCCAGAGTAATGTAACGCACATGTTCACAAGCACATACAAAGCAAATACACAATCAAACAAGCACACTCACATAAAGTAAATGCACAAACTTAGGTACATGTTAGCGCCTCTGACATCCAAAAAGAATTCTGCTTTATTACTACATGTTCTTGGCTCACTCATCCTTTTTACTAACCAGTGCTTTAGTTTTATCTTCTTGGAGAGTATCCTCACTAATGAGACTACAACAAAACTTGATTTAAGATAAAACCGCCATCTCCTGAATGGCAGGGAAAATCACATGCTTAAGAAGTGCTCATATTTCTGCAGAAAGTCCTGAAATGAGGATTTCTTCACAGGATCACTTGAGCTTGTTTGCTAATTTGTACCCCGGAGGATGCTAATCAAAGCTAGTGCCAGACTAATGAAGCTCTTTAGCCCAGAGGCCAGAGACACATACATGGCCCTGTGACTCAAGGCTGAGTGTCTTCAAGGGGTTGTGTGTGTGTGTGTGTGTGTGTGTGTGTGTGTGTGTGTGTGTTTGTGCATGCTGAAGTGAATGTGGCTTAACACAGTCTAATGTGTGAATGAGTGAGTGTATGGGTATAAAAGAGTGGTATAATAGCAGATCAGCAAAGCCCAAATCCCAATCTCTGGGGGGAATCCACCATCAAACAGATCCTGCTGCCTAAGGGCTGGCCTTCCCGCTCTGTCGGCGTGGGAACTCCTGTCGCTGCACTTAGAGCTCCTGGATCAACGAGGAGACACATAGCAGGTGGAGTGGCAGCAGAAATGACAGCCAGCAAGAGAGAGACAGAGAGATGAGGCAGTTGGGGGGAATGCGATCATTTTATCACTACAGACTAAGTGGTCGTGGGAATCATCAGCAACAGGAGCCTTGGTGTTTGTTCCTATTTCTCTATGAGTGTGGTGCACTAGAGAATGGCACCTGGGTATGAGACTGTTTACAGATTGGTTATTGCAGGAAGGTGAGTTGAATTTTAAACCACACATTATCCCACTTTCATCACTCCAACCAAAATTCTCTGCTTTGCCTCTGAGTCAAGACAGCTTAGTTGCAGCCATAGCAACACATGCAAACAGAGCTGCGGCTCTTTCTGCCAAGGCCCACGGTGTGACCAGCCGCAAATGTTGCCTAAAGCACAAAACCAGACGGACGGCCCGCTGAAAAGATAAACAAATAAAGGAATAACACAATGTGTGACAAGATGGAAACAGTGGTGAGATGAGTGGGGGAAAATGCCGTTCGAGCACTTCTAACCTTCCTTTACCCAGGGTATTACCAAAGAGACAGAACTCAAGCACCTCCCTTTGTAAAGATATAAAGAGGAGATAGTTCTCATTTCCCTCCCATAACAACAGAAGTTCATATAATCATCCCCTTCGCTCTTTCCCTGCTGACGGCTATGTGATATGGCTGCTGGCGTTGGTAAATGTGGGAGGACCAGGAATGTGTGTGGCTGGGTGATAAGGCTGCTGTAAAATTTAATTAGCACAAAGCCATGGTGAAAATGACTTCATTTCCCACTGCATTATTCACTAGAGTAGTATGTAGGAGCCTAGTCTCAATCAATGTACATAACAGGTTCGTGAGAGAAAAGGATGGAGAACGAGAGACAAAGAAAGAGGGATGGGGACCGAGAGTGTACCACAATGACACAGTAGAGATTCAAAAGTCTTAGAAACCTCAGATGTGAATCTAAAGAAAATCCCTGATAAATCTTCTGACTTTTTGCCCACTGGCTTTTCTGTCTCTGTCTCCTGCACACAGGGTGTGTATCACGGAAGGCAGAAGACGAGACAGTATGTGAAAAGAAAATATGGGGAGGGATCCAAGAAGCTGGCTGAATAGCAATCCTACATTAGCTTAGCTTCACCTACTGTTTGGGGTCTGAGCCGGTGTGAATAGACTGATTAGGGTCCTTGGCTCGACATGCTGAACACCACTTTCTATTTCACGATCCACAGCCTTTATTACAGCCCAGCTTCCTTATAATCCAGCTAAAAGTGGATACCTGAGGAGCCTGATCCGCTTAAGACTTGCTTAAAAATGTGGAATGTATGGCAGAGCGACATGGAGTCGAGTGCAGAGGTGTTTGTTATCATCTGTTTCCTATTTAGGACAGAGTGGGCACAGTTGAGCTTGGTGTGTATCTGCGTGTGCATGCATGTGTGTCCACTCCTCTCTCATCCATTACAATGACCTCTTCAATCAGTCAAGTGAATATACGGTACACCGTTTCACTTTCTCATCTTCTTACATTCTGGACTGGGCATGGATTATAGAGATTACAATTTTATGAATACGGGTATATTTGCTAGAAGTGCTTTAAGCTCGCCCTCTTACCAGAGGCTAATACAGTCATTATTAGTTTTAACACAACTTCATATGTATGTGCATCAAATTCACCACATTTCCACAGATAAAGGCCTCTGAATCATCAGGAGGCAGGACTACAGCAAAATGGGAGCAATAAAAAGCCATTTTTCATTATGTATGTCCTTGCCTCTAATGCAACACAAGTAAACAGCAATATGATCACAAGGTAGAAGGAAAACCATAATCTATAACCAAACGTTTTCAGACAGAAATGTATTTCATGGTGGTTGCTGTGGTTACTGTATTACACAAAGGGCACATGGTAACTTTGCAAATAAATGCCACTGAGTTACCTCAGGAAGAGACTAAAGATTAGAGAAAGTGGCTTGGGCCTGGAAGTCACTGGTTGAATCGGAAGACCAGTAGAATAGATCTAGTACAATTAATCACCAGCTGCTTGAGAAGAACTCCTAAGTGACCAGCGAATTAGACTATATTGTACTTGGCAGCTTCCATGTGTGACTGAGTGTAAGTGTGTAAGTGTGCAGCAGGGCATTGCAGGAAAAGAGACCACTGTTCTCATCAAAACTTGAATAAAGGGAAAAAAATAATCCTTCATTCATTGCTTTCTACATCCCTCAATTACTATTCCACAAGTCTCACTGCACAGTCTGGACCTAATTACACCAGCCACTTTGTTAAGGTGCCCTCTTGCTCCATCTGTTCAATGCATGTGTGCACAGGCTCAAACATGCGCGCACACACACACCAAGTGCAGCACTTCAGACAGACAGACAAAGGCAGGTCAAGGTACACTTTCCCATCTGGATATGCCTTTGTCTACAAGAACAGTTAAACATCTAAACCACCAATCAAATGTGGCAATAAGAGAGACACTGTGACTCCAAGTGGCCAGATGACTGTGGACATGAATACAGAGAGCAGTACACCTGTCCAAGTCTTAGACACAGCTAATGCCCCGACCCAGGGGTGGCTTTTGACCTTCTGCCTGCACATCATTAAAACACAGGGTTTAAGATGACAATTTCTATGCATGTATGCATAAGTGTGTATGTGTGAAAGTGGTAGAGTGAACACTCGGTGTTCAGGAACAGAAGCGCTTTGGCAATAATCTGTCACTTTAATGAAAAACGCACAGGCCGTATGTGACGTGTGGATGATATATCATGACCAAATGCAGATAAATCAGCGACTTTTACAGTTACACTTTTGAAACAATGACGCGCAGCATCAATTCAAATAGATCTTGGGAGGAGAGTTGTGTGCTCCTCTTTTTGTCTTGAGCTCACTGAAATGATTTAATAACCCCTTCTTTTTCTGCTTATGTCATGTCTAGGGGAAAGGAGCAAGGCGAGGGAGGAGATAAAGCGGAGACAAAACAAAGTCAAAAAGTAAAGAGTAGACTGAGGAACTTTGGAAGGATTGGGAAGCTTTCTCCCATAATTGACATTGATATGAGGAGACAGAAATGTGAAAGAGGGATGAGAGAGCACACACGCAATCTGCAGGATACAGTAGCCTGCAGTGGAATCCACATATCACAGTCTATAAGAGGCCCAATCAAAAGGCAAGCATCTAACAGCAGATTCCACTAGAGTATCCCTGCCTCAGGAAGTTACAGTGACTGACTCTCACTGCTAGTTTTTCACAAATGTCTTACATATGAGCACACAGAACACATAGAGACAGGACGAAACAAACTTCCTTTTTTATCCTACTTTTTTGACTTTCATTTCAACTTCACACTCTCCACAGTTTTGTCTTAATGATTTTCTGCAGCACAACCTCCAAAAGACATCATGGGTTGAGCCTCAAATTAAGTCTATTAGTCATCTCTGACTACCATTTGCACCTATACCCAAGCCATTTAAAGTCTGCACTCAATAGCTGCATCCAACATTATATATAGAAACATAAATTCAGCAAAAAGGGTCATAAAGATCACTCCGCAACTACATAGACAACATCTCCAATAACTAGGCTTGCTTTTAGATTGATAACCTTAACGCTCTCAAGTGCAAGTGAGGAAAATAACAAATTTGTAAAGGGGTTCACCGATTTTGTGAACTGACCTTTACATCAATTTCAAGCTCTAGTTCTAGTTCTAGTAGCTCACACGCGATAATTGTTAGTTCGGGTTTCACTAAAGACATCTGAAGTAATTGCTTCTTAAGACAGAGCCATTTACTTCTTCATAAATCCTGTTCCTCTCTACTCTCTCTCCATAATGGATAATTCCAGGACAAGGGCATTATAGCTTGCACGTACACTCATAATGCACCTCTGGCTTGTGCTGTCTTACACACCCGGCGGGGCTCTTGCTCTCTGTCCAACACAACTATAGCATAAGTGTACCTATGTGATTCCCCTCAACGTGTACATGCACACACCAGACTGGGAGTAAGGCTGTGGTGAGAGCTCGCAAAGAAGGGTGAAATGACCAGAGAGTGCCCGGAGAGATGTTTTCAGAAGGACACAGTTAAAAAGCAATGCTTGCTTTATAGATTCAATTTGCAGATTCAAGTCTCTTACACCTGTGTGGCTAACCACCATCGATCCATCATTCTGTGGAGCCCAATCCAATTTAGAGTGTTGAGGAGCCCCAGAGCCTCACAGCCTTATCCTAACCCAGGCCACAGCCACCACAAAGCCAGCTTACCTTCATCCCCTGAAGTCTGAGGGTGTGTCTGTGTACTTTTATGTGTAGGTGTGTATGTGTGCTGAGGGAGACTGCAGACCAAGCTAAACACCTTAGCTGCTGGCTCATGTGAAAGTGTGCTGAGCCAATTTAGGGGTAGGGGAGGAGAGGAAGCTGAGAAAAACGGAGGGAACCTAGGCCAAGACCCTAACTCACACCAAGGAGTCCAATTGGAGGAGAGCAAGAGGAAAGAGGAGGGAGAAAGATGAAAAATAAAAAGAAGGAAGGGAACAATGTGCACCCCTTGGTGTGCAGCAAACAGTGGAGTAGAAGGCAAGGAATCTTTAAAACCTATTTTCTATTAGGTGGCAGTCACACTCATCATGACTACAATGCACTACAGCCATAATCGAACTACTCCACAGTCTCATCAAAGTCTTATGATGGGGAGCGCAATTTATCGGCCATTTGATTTGTCTCTGCAGACGACAGACTGGTACACTTGAGTCTCTCCCTTGGTGCAAACTCTTAATGGCAGCATGCATGTTCAGATTGACCATTCAAATATCTCCCCTTCAACACTAATTACAGTATCTTCTGGCACAGATGTTTCTGTTTTAATTCTCTTCGCTGCTCCGCTGGACTGTAGCAACACCCTTGAGATCAATTATTAAAGGGTATTTAAAACTGTGGGAAAAGGAGGTGGTAGGGTAGTGTGAAAGTGAAAGCAGCTGTTTAAGTGCTTGTGCCGCACACTAAACTGCATCACCTCCCAGCTAAACTGAGAGCATCCTGTGGGTTTCACTTTGGCGACTAAACCCAGGGCAATTAAGGCCTGGATCTCCGCAGGAGAGAAGGAGGGAAGGGAAATGGGAGAAAAGGGGTGAGGTAGGGGAAGTGGAGACTCCATACCAATAACAGGCAATTATGTTTGGGGAGGGCCATTGTCAGGCCATGAGAGTATAGAAGAAGACAGCGGGGATATGGGATGGTAGGGAAATGAGGAGGAGTGTTATTTAGGAGGCAGATGGCAGAGAGGTGGAAATTAAGATGAATGGGCACTGAGAGGGCTGAGCTGGTGCTGGGGCTGGGCAGAGAAAAGTAATTAGCTGTGTTTGCTCTGGGAGGCTGGCAGTGAGTATGATGCCTGCAGTGACAGGCTAAAACCTTGAGCTTTATTAGTCAACAAGGCCATGTCTGAAGCTGCCAGCAGGGGGCAGCTGGGCCAGCAACCTTCCAGGACCTTCTTACCTGTACAACATGCCATGGGGTCTTTTCACAACATGGACACTGAGCAGCAGCTCCTTCACGCGCTGCAATTTATTTTTCCTCTAATCCCCTGTTAATGCAACACAGCTCCGGCTTGTTCTCTCTGATAGTTACCAACTCTCTCACACACACTCTCTCCCTCTTACACACAGGCAAACATCATCTGAGTCCAATTTTTTTTCTTTCTCTGACATCATTCCTTAGTTTCACCCTTACTAACTGTCTCTATCTTTCTTCCTCACACCATTTCTCTCCATTTCTTAAGTTACAGCCACCTCTATCTGTCTCTTTCCTCCCACCCTGTATATTTCCCTCCCCCTCATCCCTTTCCAATCTAATTTCAGATAAGTCGTAGCAGAACAACAGAGCAAGGCCCTTTATCATTGCCATCAATGATGTGGGTGGATTGAGCGTGAATAATTTTATTCATGTGTGTCTGTATCCAGCCCACTGGGGTTCCAATAACAAGTAATAATAGGTAATAGGGTTACAGTGTGATTTTTTAAGTGCTGCAGTAATGATTGTAGAAAACCTTTGACAAGAGAAGAAAGCCATTGTTTATTCTAGCAACATCTAAGAGCAAAATATCTGTTCACAACCAGGAATAATGTACGACAATTTAACTTGGGATAATTAGTATCCCATCCAGTCTTCACTCGCAGGAACTTATGTAGTTCGACACAAATACCCTTGCCTTTTATCTAGATTCAAAACACTGAAGTACTCCAAGCTACAAGTGGCTTGCATGCAATGTGTACCACACCTTGTCTTTGTGCACACGCCTGATCACTCTACAAAAACCTACAGCACACAGGTCAATAGTGAGAAAGTCAAGACAAAAAATAAATAAAAAATTACACTCTCACAGAATTCTGGGAAACTCAACTTGCATATTGATGTGTATAGACATCTGAAACTTCCTTTAAGGAAGATTTAAAAAATATGAAAGATCCCAACTGCATTCAAAGGCATAGGATTGAACTCAATATACTGCAGCTACTGAACAATTTAGGAGCCTTATCAAACTGAGCTGCCAGAACAGCCCACACACTGCTTTCAAAGAATCTCAACCCCACTATTCTCACCGTCTGCACATAGCACTGCCTCAAACTGTTTTAGCAATGGCTTTTAACCCTTTCAGGAGGCACATACAAGGTCGCAAAAAGGCAAATGGACAACTGAAGAGATTATTGGATACATAAAAAAAGCAGGACAAAGAGACTTTGCTTTGCATGCCAGAGCAGAAGAAAGAGCTGAACATGCTTTAGCTTTAGCTTTGTGTTTGTTTTTTCATTTACCATGGTTAACAGGTCTGAGAACCTGTCGGAAGGAGCTGGGGCTGATCGTCTTCTGTTGGTTATCTAGAGGGAGGGCAGTGAACAAATACATACAACACATACAGTATGAAGAGGGATCAATAAGATCATTAGGAGGCATTCACTTGGTGAAGAACTGCTGTGAAGTGAAGTCCATTAACAAGAAATACTTTAAGGGCAAAGCTGTCAATAACCCTGAAAGCAGAATAGGCAATCAGTTAAAAAATGTGTACAGATCCCATCTTGGATTCACAAGATGTGTTTGTTCTTACAATTTTCCAAGTATTTGATTTGAATGTAAGACTTCTAGAAGAAAAGGGTGTGTATTGCCTTTCACTGGAATCCAAACATCAAACAGTTGTAGTAATGTTGTCAGGCTGAGGACTCTCTGGCATTGTTGCGCTAGCAACCATGTGTGCAAACAACAAACTAGTGTATTTTGCAAGTGATTGAAAATTAGAGTGTATGGAGCCAAGGCATGAGAACTTGAGGATGAATTCAATTCACTCAGCTTTTAAAAACAAAACAAGAAAAATATGCATCCAGTTGGCTCGTAACTTGCCAAGGATTCCCAGTGATTTTTCAACATCTGATAGCAATCAGAACATTGTCAACAGTTTGTCCAAACATTATGGGTACTAGGTTTTCTGTGTGCATCTTTGGTTGTGTATAAATGTCGGTAAAGGATATGAGACTCACCTCTGGGTCTTGGCGCTCTCTTCCTGCGGTCTCTGAATGCTGCTCCTGACTGTAGGGCTTCCAGCAAACTATCCATCACACCTGTCTCATCATTCTCTGAAAAACCCAGGAAGAAAAAGAATGAGTGGGTGTTGGAAGACAGAGGAGAAGTAAAGAAACAAAATCAGATAAAGTGCAGTTTGTTTTAGTGGTGAGGTTTGCCATAAGGATTGCAATGGTTTGGAACTTAGAACGGCAGGCTGCTGTATTGTATGTATTCTATAAGCTACAGCGCTATAGTAGAGTCAAGTGCCCAGCTTATGATGGGACTAGTTCCAAGCAAATCCGGTAATGTACAAATAGGCAGGTAGACAACCTGATATGCAAATGTGAAGCGTAGCGTTTGCATCCTACTGCAGTTTAGTCATGCACTGGNTAAGGGAACGATCACAATGCAGATGTTGTCAGGGGGAAAAGCTTTGTAGATATGACATGTAAATCATGCCCTGTGTTGGTACAGCTGAAAACCTGGCCCTGACACCTGAGGCAGAATGATGGACCGGGCTAGTGATTTGCAGTGAAAACAGCCTCCAGTGGATGGGAATGAAAATAGATAGCAGGTATATGGGAACGTTCAAGGAGAACACACACTGTCAATAAAAAGTTTATACTGTGGTTGTCATGCAAATGTGAATATCTGTGCGTCGATGTTTTCTTTTCAACACTGCTTCTGTGCTGGCAATAAAATGTGAGGTCTTTTTCAACCACCAGGGCTGTCTGCCACTGAAGTCTGGCGGTTTTATTACATTCGACTGCGAGATGCCATTGACAGGTTGTGTATCAGTTTCATTTTGTTGTTTGGTGTCCTTCATACTTGTTTGAAGAAAAGTGCTGTAATATAAGATGTTAAAAAAAGAAACAAAAATCAATGTGAAATATGTGAAAAATATGCAAAAACCTTGTGTTTATTTTTGCTTTTAAATATGTAAACAAACACTAATTTTAGTCGACAGATTTTCCATCCTTGAGTGACAGCCAGGGTGCCACAGTGCATCCACATTTCAGCAAATAGACAGACTCCTGTGCATAGTGCTGGTCTGGTCACTGATTTGAAAATCACACACATTAGATTAATACTTGCTACGGTCTTAAGTTCTAATAGTTCTTTCGTATCTTTAACCACTGACTGACGAATAAATCACAGACACATTATTCAGATTTTAAATTTGTGTTATTTTATGCGCTGCAAAGGAGACCTGTAATTGAACTTAACCAACAAGAGAAGCAGATGAAACTTGAACTTTGCATACAATATCAGCAACATACTGCAATATGCTGACACTATTGAGAAATGTGACCCCTCATTACCTCTACACTGAATTTTCTTCAGCACCGGGCCCCAACTTTCCTACAGCAACAAAATTGAGATTTGTAGTTTACTGTCACCAACTGAGCTATATGTCTATTACTGCTTTACAGGAAAAGGATCCTGCCAAAGTCAAGCAGTCCTGTCACTGTGAATCATTCAATAAGGACACTGAATATACTATATAGGCTGATCCTGGGGTTGCACAACTCAACAATATTCACAATTTTTGCCTCCACATTTTGTGAAAGTTGTTGCAAATTCATTGGCTTCATTGAGACCTAGTTGTACCACAATAGCTAGCCATGGTGTGACTGTTGGGGCCCACCACTGATTTAGCAGGAAGGTAGGAGGACATTGCTCTGATTAAGGTTGTGTGTGTTTTTCTCACTCCTTCCATTTCATTTCAATTCCACGTGGAACAATAACACACATAGAAAAAAGAAAATCAAATTCTGACTGGGCTTTGTGCTGCTCTCAGACATTCTACTGACTCAAAGGCCACACACAGCTCTATTTTGTGAAACTGTGCACGAGCACAATTTCAAGCACACGTGGATATGTAAAATCATATTTTTGCAATTCTGGTGAACAGAGGCAAAATTTCCATCCAGAACACCACCGTTCATCCTGGAAATATGGGCAGAATGAGCGTATTATTAGCAGGAGGTATTTATTGCCAGGAGGGTGAGCTGCGGCAGACTTCTATAATGCCTAATCATGCAGACAGGGACCCGGACAGGCCGGCTTCCTTTAAGAGAATAGACTCCCAGAGTCAAATGTGCAGCCTCCCAAATATGATTATACTGCACTCAAATACACTGACTTGTAAGTTTATTAGCTAATGCAATCTGGTACAACAACTCTGCGATAAAGCCTTCCATAGTCAAGCTTACAGTTAACACGATGCATGTAAATGGAGTGAGCAGATACAGAAATCTAAAAAAAAACTTTCAACATAATGATATCAACTATGATAATGACAGTAGAACAAATTTAGTCAATTAGGTTTGGCCGAGGTCCCTTCATGTGTTCATGTATTTTTACCTTCCATTGTTCACTGGGCACCACGCGATGTCCATAGCATGATCCATAAAAAAGCCCGTACATTGGGGAGAACAAGATGCAGCATTGAATTGCAGTTCACGTGGCAGTATTTGATGGTGAATTCATATTATTTTAATTGGATTTTCAATTTGGATTTGGATTGATAGTTATATGTACAGGAGGATGCCGGGCAGCACCACAGTACACGGTCCCTTTGTAGCGAATCCTGAAGCTCCAGTATTGAGGGCAGAGGGTCCCTAGGGTGGTGGGCTGTGGTTGTACCCTACCCCAATGCCAATATGGCACTACAAACATACACATGTACACACAGTGGATATATCATATCCTTGTCTACCTGCTTCTGTGTGTGCATTTGTTTTGCTTTTCATTCGCAAGTGTTGCACTGCTCCTCTGGCTGATATGTGCCCAATTCTTCGTTATTAGGCATTGTGGAGAGGCAGCAAGAATTTCTGAGCAAAACCAACGTTCCTCGAAGTCCAAATTTGTCTCCAATGCTGTGGCAATTCATCACAGGCAGCAAGCTTTACACTCCCCACAACACACATAGACGTATACACAAAAATACAGATAGCACTGAAAGAAAGCAAAAGGGAGCAGATCAATCTATTGCAACCTGCAATGTGTGCCTTCATGTGTAGAACTCCGTTTGACTCCAACCCACAAGAACATGAAACAGTTTGTGTGCCTCAGGAGGTGAAGAAAAAGAAACCCACTCAGATCTCCCGCCTCAGGAATATATGGGAGCAAAAACAGTCCAATTTTACACATCAATCAGAAGCAACTCAGACAGGCCGAGACGGAAAACTGCTTCATAGAATGTAGACAAGAGGTGCTTTCAGACAGCCTAACACTGAAAAACATAACACATATTTATATAGTCACACCCACATACTCACAAACTTAGTGTGAGAGAGAGAGAGAGAGAAAGTGAGAGATCAGACATGTCACATGGATAGTAATGAAGGAACACATGGCAGAGGAATATTAGTCAAGCTAGTAGCTGTGAAATGGGTTTGAAACAGT
This sequence comes from Chaetodon trifasciatus, assembly GCA_037975065.1. Classification (NCBI taxonomy): domain Eukaryota; kingdom Metazoa; phylum Chordata; class Actinopteri; order Chaetodontiformes; family Chaetodontidae; genus Chaetodon; species Chaetodon trifasciatus. The sequence continues at coordinate 9,530,037 of JBBMOE010000001.1, read as the reverse complement.
CATTCAGCTCGTGAAAGGTGGTTTTGAGTAGGATGTGGTGAGAGAACAAAGACTAGTGAGAGGAACGGGACAGTGACGAGTGGTATCCCAGCTTTGGCAGTAGAGCCACTGATTGGTGCTTTGATGTGCACAATACGCCTGCCTATTTCTATTCTGCTGCATCTGGGATCAGAGCTCTCATGACAGGTGTGCAATGTGCACAGAGCCTTTTCGCTTTAACTTTCACAAAAAATGAAGACACTCTCATCAGCCAGTCTAGGCCTCACTGATGTCTATTTAAAGACTAGTAACAGTGTCTACCATGTTCACATTCTTCATGGCAGCTCTATGGTAAGCTCCAAGTCCCATGTTCTAGTAGTGAAAGAAACAGGAGCTGAGCCAAATGATCTCTTCTGTGAGGTGTGTGGCTCAACTGTCCTCTTCGTTAGGGAAAAAATGTGTGGAAATAAGTTATTTGTACTAATGTAAAAAATACAAGTGAGACCAACAAAAAGATAAATGCGCAAAGGTGTTTACCACAAACAAAAGAATAAACTCTGGAAGGTAAACCTCTGGGAGAAGGCTCTAGTTATCCTCCTGTCTGTAGAGAAACTTCAATCACCATCTATTTAATCAGAGCCAGTTCAGGCTGGCATTTTCCATTGTCTGGAAACGCAGCCTATCTGTGCGCTGATGTCTACCCTCTATTCGGACCCAGTCTAATGCCTCCCGCCACTTCACTCAACAGGATGTGGCACTTATCATCAGAACAATGACCCGGTAGTAGCTGTGTGCAGCGGAGGTGGGCCAGAGCAAGGCAAGAAATAGGGTCAATTGGGCTGGGATGGAAAAGCTAAGGAGAGAAAATCACATGCCTGAGTACAATGAATGCAGGCCAACCATTGTGTTCCCTTGGACACTTAGAGGCAAATGGTGCAATAAGGACAGTTAGCCCCCCTCCCCCTCAATTGAATACCCTTGGTTCCACTTGAGTGACATGTCAAGCAGCCAAGGCACTGACAAGATGATAAAAAGGGATGTACAAATGACAGCCAGCACCATAACCAGCTAATAAATATTGTAATAGGTCACCTGTGATTAACCTCGCAACAGTTAAATAAAAAATATACATACTCTATAAATACTTAAAAAAGCAGCCTTTGCTGTTACCAGTAGCACCTTAGCTACAGTGCACACAATAACGTATCACCAGATCAGATAAATCTTGTGATAGATTCATATATTCATAGAGTAACCTCATAAAATGATCATTTATCTATTAGAGCAGTTCCCCATCTGGGAGTCCAGACTCCCACAAGGTGCAGTGACATCAGTCTAAGGGGTTGCAAGATGATAACCACAGTAATAAAAAGGAGTCCACCACACGAAATTGTTTACTTTTGAACCTTCCCCTGATGTTTGTCTTTTTTTGTTGCGATATAGTGTATTCTTTTATCCCTCCAAGTCAGCCAGTCTGAGAAAATTACAACTTGCGGGTATGCAGTCTGTGATGAGGGATGGTAAGAGGGTATTGCTTTGTATTAAGAAGTCACAGACAGAAAAGGTTTGGAACCAATCTGTTAAAGGCAGTCATACAGAAATTTTACTATTTATATTTTCTGCACTCTGTAGCAGGATGTTCTGGTTGTACAAAGTCTGGGTGAAATGGATTTCAAATAGGAATCAGCATAATGATGGGCAAATGACGCTGCAAAGGAAAGAAAAAAAAAAATCTGAAATCAAAGTCAGTACAAGAAAACCTGATCAGTCCACCATGACTGATGAATAATGCCAGCACCAGGTGCCTTTTGTACATCACATGTACATCACATGTACATACACACACACACACACACACACACACACACACACACACACAAAAGCTATATGAAACGGAAGCAATTTAAATGCAGTTTCATGTAACTGATGTAAGCATTTGGTTGAAATTAATTTTGGATATCAGTGACCACAAAATGTGAATACAGTTACCCATCTTAGTTGTTTTTTTTTCTCAGATATGATTGTCTGTCAGCTGCAGTTGTAAAGAGCAAATTGTTTGCTTATGTGTTAGCCATAACAACCATATAAGGTGAAACTGTGTCAAGGCTTCGGGTTTCTCAGTTTGTTGTGCTGCTTTTCTGTCACATGGGTGGCCCCAAAACACAGGAAGGCTTAGCACTACACACAAAAAAAGTAGCAGAGCAGAGCCAAATTACAACATTAAGCCCTTGTTTCAAGAGTAACTGTGCCCACACAAATAATCTGGCTTGTACTACCAACTAGTGGTGACAGCATGCCTTTTCTACATCCTGTGCAGCACTGATGTGCTGTGGCACTACAGTACCACGCAACAACACAGCTGGGTTCAACATAAACAGACTTATGAACAAGGTTGAGCAGACTTGCTTTAACCTTTCACACCATAGAGGCCAGTGCAGACATGTCTTTGATTCGTCCAAAATCTCATGTGGGCTTTTTTAACAATGAACTGGCTTTGTGTCAGGTCCAACAGATTCACACCTCATGGAACACAACACACCAGCACTCAGTGGACATTGGGACATTGTTAGCCCTGTTGCCCACAGCAACACAGGGAACCAGGCCACTATCACCCTCAGTGGATTCTAGCAGATCAATCCTATCCAAATTGTGAATTGTCAGAAATGTAAACTATGTGAGCACCATTATAATTCTAGTGCATAATACAGAAGGCATTATTTTGCCTATACTATCTAAGAAATATCTCATTAGAACATACAGTATCTCATACAAGCTGCTGCTTTGAATTTTTTTTTTCTCTCCCTCTGTTTCTTATGCCCCTCCTATGTTTTTTAGCATCTTTGCATGCAGGGTTGCATCTCTAGCTGTTCTATTTGACGTCTTAATAGTTCATCGCTTGTAGCCATGTAGGGAATGTTAAATAAAGCTCTGATGTGTAATTTGTCGCTCCACAAACATTCCCGCTCCCGGCCTACCCTGGGAGTTAATGCAACAGATTTGTCATACACAAGCCAGGCACAGCTAGAGGAGGAGGAAAAAAAACACCTATTCAATCTGAATTTCAATCTCGATAGGGCTCCATGCAAATGCTTGCAAGCTGATGCTTCTGCTCTCTCAGGCTGCCTGAACACACAGTGCAGATGACGAAAACAGGCTGCATATTATAGAGTAGGTGGTAGAAGCCTCGTCTGTGGCAGGTAAAAGAGACAGAGGAAAATGAGAAGGGAACTGGGAGATCCTCACATTTCAGGAATACGTAAGTAGGCAAAGCCAGAACCAAACTAAATGCGGATACCTGTAGCAAGCAAAGAAGCTAAAATCCATTTTGATCATTTCCTCCAGGAAACCCTCCCCCTTCCTTCCCCTGTCTCTCATTGCTGTGCCCTTCACCATAATGTGGATATGCAGCCTCTCTGGGGCTTTTTAGGGAATTGATGGATAATCAGATGATTACACAGAAAATCTCCATTGAGGACAATCCTCCCTGACAAACAAAGAGAAAGCTCTTTAGTTAATAAATAGGCTGAGAGACAGACAAAGTGAGACACAGAGTGAGAGACTGTGAGAGAGAGAGAGAATGAATAAATCCTGTCCTGGTTTGGCAGCACAATGCCAAATCTGTATCACATATTCATTTCATCCCAACAATCTGTGTGTATGTATGTGTGCATGTGCGCGTGTATGTCATACATTGCCAGAAACATCACTTCTTGGGGATGTCAGTGAGTTTGCCTTTAGCTTTATCTTAATTTGAGCGTATCTAAATAAATTTCAAGCTCTAGGCATATTTGTATAAGCCTTTCTGACAAAATTTGGCTGAAGTTTTTTTTTTTTTCTCATGATTTTCTTATTTCTGAACTACTTTTTTTTTTTTTTTGAAAATGAAAAGTTTGCAGTGAAACACAACTCAACACACAAGCACAAGGGAAAGAGGCCAAAGCAGTCAGTCTGACTGAGTTTCAAACAAAACGTGCAAGAGTCGTTCAGATTCACATAGGGGCACAAATGTGCAGCACCAACAAAAACTACGCAAGTCCTGTTTTATTGGTTTACAACACTGACACAAAGTGGATGGACGGTTTTTATCTTTTCTCTGACACTTAAATACAAAGTGAAAACGAAGGAATCTAAATTCCACATTTTTGACTAAGTGGTCACCTCCTTCAAGCTATTATTTAGAACAGGCAGCAGTGACAGCATTGTGCCTATGTGGACAGGGAATTGCCATCTGGAAACTGGAATTTTTTGCCCCATTCTTTTCTCAGACTCTGTCTAGCTGAACAGCATCTGCACGTGAACAGCCATTTTCAAGTCCTACCACCAATTCTTGATTTGATTGTGGTTTGGATTCTGATTTGGCCACCCAGGGGCCAAGACACAGTTCTCTTAAAGAGTGCAGCAAGGTTTTGACTTATTTTTTTTTTGTTTGTTTTTTATGGATTTCTCAGATTCTGCTGCATTAATTTCACCTTCCACCTTCACAGTTCTTCCAGGTCCCTCTGCAGAGACGCATCCCCACAGCATGATGCTGCCACAAGCCTCCCTGATATAAACACATTAATCCATATAACACTGGCCTACTGGTGTTAGTTCATTTTTTGGATTTAATCCTGTTGCTGGTGTTTTCAGATAACCACAGCATGACAGAGGGTGAGATACAGTACATGCTACTGGACTGACACACATCACACCACGAGGATCCTGTTCATTAATTTCAACTGGACATGACCCTTCATTTGGATGAGCCCAGCACTGTAAAACTTCAGGGGCTCTGTGGCAAATGGTGACAATTGAGTGATGTTCAGAACAGAGTAAAGGGAAAAGGGAGAGTTTGTATTATGCTTAGAGAGGCCTTGGTTTGGCTAGATAGTATGCCCACAACAGTACTTTGGCCTGGATGGAGCATGGTGGCTCTCGACTTGCACTCTAATGTCTACAGGAGTGCTACAGTGGCTGGCATCGTCATGTTAGCTATAGATGTTGGTGCAGGGCTGGGACTGCCAAGCTCAACTGCCCTGCCAGCCTTGGCTTTGGCATTGGAAGTGGGTCTGGAGGCTGCACTGTTGAACAAGTTTCTGGCATCAGTGATGCTCCAAAGGGGAAGGGAAAAAAAAACAACAAAAAAACAACTGGCAGTTGGAACCAGATGCTCTAGCATAAGGTACACATTTCCTTCTTCATAGATTTGTCTGAACCTGCCTGGTAAATAGTGTTATCAATCTAGCAACATTATCCCTGAGGGCCACAGCAATAACCAGTGAAAATAACATACTGGTTATGCAGAGGTCTTCATGAAAACTCCTCAACCATCTACTGACAGAATGCAAACATGCTTTACAAAGGACTGGCTAAAATATAGGCAAAATTGAAATCATACATCTGTCTATCAATACAGGATTCAATCAGTAAAACTATTCATCCAGCGAAGGCAAACATCAAAAGAGAACATGTTTTTGATAACAAAATGCCACATTTTCAAAGCAAAACCAGATGCCTCAGCCCGTACGCAGCCCGGCATTCTCTTATCAGTAAGCAACATATTGATCATAAAGCCTGAAAACTTTTACACTTATTCTCAGTAACAGATGATAACAGTTAATCTTTAACAAGGTACTTCCACTCACCAGCTCAGACAAAATCTGTGTTACTGGCATGGAAAAAGGAGCTACATGTAAGCAGGTGTTTAGACCGAAACAATGCGTGGAGCGTGCTTTGCACCCTGATTCATTCATTCAAATGAATGAGGGTTTTATTTTCACACAGGGCTAATGTTGGTCTCGACGTGGTGTAAATCATCTGAGACATCCTCCCCACATGCTGTTTATATTTTTAAAGTCAGTGGATAAGAAAAAAAGAATAATTAGGATACAGTTTTTAAGCCTAACTAATTTGTACATGCTCACTGATTTCCTTTAGTCTTTAAATTCTTCACACTTTATTTGTTGCAAACAAGGTGACAATTAAGCATCTGAACACTAAACCTTTTGCTTGTGGCCGAGTTCATGACTTGTGTCAATATGCAATAGTAAAACTTGATGTAGAGGTATTAAAGCCAATTTGATTGTGGACTTCATATCAAATTATTACCAGTTAAACTATCACCCTTTACAGACTTTGGTGAAATGCATATTGGGTATTGCATATGTATTAAGATGCTGCAGTAAAACAACTTCAAAATAATCACAGAGGTACTTGGGAACCTTTTGGTACAGATAATAATTTGATAGGAATATTTTTTATAAATTTTTAAATTTAAAAATGTAGAATTAAATGGGATATTGTTGATTTTAGCATTTAATTACTGAAAATGCTGTAAGAACAAGAACGTAATGATAGGTATAGACTTAAGTATTTCAACAAAAGAAAATAAGAAAAACATCGAAACTTTCCTATCTTTAACACTTGAATGCACATGAAGTCCCCTTCCCCTAACATCTACCCACAAATGTGGCGGATAGCCGTCCAAGATTCACTCGCTAAACGGAAAATCTACCCACATTTGGGGCTTGGCGGGTGTTAATTCCAGACCCTCGCTCTGCTCACTCAAAGACTGTAACTCATTGGGTGAATTGTGGTTTTAGAGGCTGTCCGTTAACCAAGTCACCTGGGTTAAAGGTCATTTTAAAGGTTGTCTATCCTTTGTATTATAGCAATACATTGAAACCCTACAATCCTGATGAATGTTGCTCTGGACTGGCCTTGTGCTCTGACCTCACAGGACGGGTCAAGCAAGAAGTGAATTTCTATTCTTAGATCAATAACCAATTAATAATCACAACATTACCTTTAAGTTCCAAGGTTGAAATTTGCGCAGTGCTACACAATGAATAACCTTGCCTTGTTAAAGTCTCCACACAGTGAAAAAATGTTGTGTTGCCTTCATAACATGACACATTGTGTTTTACCATGTAGTACACACTAGTATGATAATGTGCACTTTTCATATGTAGGAAACTGCATTTAATAGTTTAATTAATTAATTAATATAATTTTGGGACTGACATGAACTGACATCCATCCATCCATTTTCTATACCCTGACTATCCCTTTCGGGGTTGAGGGGGCTGGAGCCTATCCCAGCTGTCAACGGGCGAGAGGCGGGGTACACCCTGAGCCGGTCGCCAGTCAATTGCAGGGCAACATATACAGACAGAAAACCATTCACACTCACAGTCACACCTAAGGACAATTCTAAGTCACCAATTAACCTAATGAGCATGTTTTTGGTCTGTGGGAGGAAGCCGGAGTGCCCCGGAGAGAACCCACGCATGCACGGGAAGAACATGTAAACTTCACACAGAAAGGCCCCGCCCGACCCAGGGATCGAACCGATGACCTTCTTGCTGTGAGGCATGCACACTACCTGCTGTGCCACCGTGCCGCCCATGAACTGACATATTTTTTAAAAAAGATTTTTAACACAGTTGACAATTTTGCATTTTGCGAGTGTAGCATTACTGATTTTACATGCTTTCTATGTAGATGTGGGTTTTAATTTTCCCTAAAGATAAACACTGCATTGTGGGAAAATAGGTGTCTCCTCCAATCCACTAAAATGGGACTTGTGTTTTCTTGATAAATGAGAGTCATTGTCTCTGAATGATCTCTTACACCATTTGATCCCAGATTGATTTAGCACACAGCTCCCTGTAAAGGGCTTAATGATGCAAGCGTTGACAGGCAAAGCAGATTGAACGGTCTCTACCTGCATTGACTTCCAGCAACCTCCTCTTCTTCTGCTGTCTCTCCTGCTTTTCACGCTCCGCCTTCTCCTTTGCGGCCCGTGCTCTCCTCTGTTTCTCCTCCGACTCCCTCTGCTTCAGGTTCTCCTTCAGTGCTTGCTGTGTGGGGAGAGAGAGTGAGAAAGTGAGAGAAAGGCAAAAAGAAGGAGAAAACAAGACGGATTGCTAAATGGGGTTAATTACAGTAGTGCAGAACCTGTCAAACGCAGAGGCAGCTGTCAAACCCCACAGATGTCTTTATCAGGCACCATTAAAGTCAGATGAAGTTAGCTTCTAAGGTGTATTGCACCCTCCTCATCATAGCAGACACAAACAAACTTGATACCAGGCACTTCAGACACTAGAGATCCAAAACAGTGATGAAACAATGTCCTGAATAGAAGCTGCTGGACTTAAAATATTATTTTCTGTTCTAATTTTGATTCTTTCTTGCACATTAACAAAATATTTATTTATATTTTTAGAGATTGTCAAGATTCGGTTTTAATATTTCGCATGTTCGCTTTTCTCTCTCTCTCTCTCTCTCTCTCTCTTTTACATCCCTGGTAGCATCACCTTACAAGATAAAACAAAGATAAAACTGAAAAAATGCAAGCATCAGGCCACTGTATGTATACAGGATGTGTTGGGGTCAGTGAGACAGCTTTTTCCAGTCAGCTCCTGGCAGTTGAGCTCAAAAGCAATGCCAACAACAGAATAATTCAGTTGTAACAGTGTGTACAGTAGTTGCTTATCTGAACGCAGCTTACAGGTGCTGCTGTGTGGGTGGATGTGACGTTGATGTCTACCACACTACCTGAAGATCAACTGTTAACAATAATCTACTTCAAACCATTTGAATTTGTCAGAACCTGACGACATGATACCAAAGTCAACTGCTAGATTTGAATTAAATTACAAGAATACTGAGGCAACTTTTGTGCATGTACTTAGTAACCCTTAACATGAAATATGATTAGGAGATCAAAATGTGTTTATGGTTTCATACACGTGGCTTTAAAGAAAGTCTGATCAGTGATTATAGTTTCTTGCATTTGTACATATGCAAAGTGAAAATTAGAGTCATATGCCTTTAGACTTTCTCTTCATCATTCCGGGGATTTCAGGCATCTGTCCTGAACAGAAGAGCTCCTCCTGTACTTCTGAGTAGCAATCACTCTTAAAAATATTCTGGCTCATTTCATTAAAATTTGAAAAATTGAATAAATGTGTGGAGCTACCTCTATTAAAAGCAAAAAGACTGCAAAAATGAATTAGCGATGTTCAAGCATTGTGAGAAAACCTTTAAATTGACTGACTGAAATATTATTAAAATCATATCCACGTAGTTCACCTGCATTTCAACCACAGGCACCAAGTTCCAGTTTTAGTGTCTGGGCCACAGTCCCTTCCCCTAATCTACTGCATTCTGAGAGATTGATTGGCATAGAGCTTGTAGCATTACTTGTCATTCACTGGTCAAATACAAGTCTGGAGACTGGAGGAGCTTGTACAGCAGGCAAGCATCGGTGGTCCCTATTTGGTCCTGGGACAGGAATGTCTTTTAATATTATTGACAATTGCACAAGCTAATATAGCCAACTTCTAAACCTGTCACAAAATGTCATTAATTCAATCCTGCCTGTCTCTGAAGAATTATTTTATAGGTATATCACCTACTACATCAACAACTACAGGTACAGGCTCTATAATGTCTGTGCCAAAGAGTTGTTAAACTCATGCAATGGTGCCGATAGCTCAAAAATCCCACAGCCAGGAGACATGCTGCATATGATTTAACAGAGTGCTAGCATGATTGCCATCCTGATCAATAGCAAGTCACTTAAAGCGAGGAAGTCTGGGCTTTTATCAAACACCCACCTCCTCCTTCTCCTCGTCTCCCTTTCTCTTGCATGATTCACACAGCCCAGCTTGACAGGCAGGTCAGTGAAAGAATAGCAATGCCAAACCAACATGAATGGACACACACACATACACACACACACACACACAGTCATGTATACATAATTTATGGGGAGATTACATAGACTTACATTCATTTCCTGGAGCCTTACCCCGACCATAACCAAAACCACTACTTGCCTAATCTTAACCCTTATCCTAAACTTAACCTCACCTTATCCTTAAGCTCAGTTTTCATCCTAAAATTTAATGATTTACATTGTGGGGACCTGCATTTTGTTCCCATAAGGAATGGGAGTGCCCACAATGTGACAGTGTAAACAGATTTAAGTCCCAACAACATAAGGAATACATGGTGCACGCACACACACATACACACACACTACGAGAACTGTGAAGTATATGGAAAACTTCCCACGACAAAGAGGGGCAGTTTCTTATTAAAGCCCAGTCTGCCTACATGTGACATTGCTGCAAATGATACTGTCAACTTGAATTCAAAACAAATCAGCATAGTCGACTCAAGCATCAGCGAGCCACTTGAAAAAGAGACTCAAATAAACACTAACAGTGCAGGTGCAACAGTGTACAATAATCACAGTTTGACACGGCTCCACCGCTCTTACCTCATACTTGAATCCTTTGTTCTCTATAGCAGAGAGGGGTTGCCTATGAGAAGTCAAAAACACTCCTACTGTCGGGTGTGTCCTATCTACAAGATGCTCCACAGTTTTCTTATTGATAAACACACCACAAGGATATGGTGATTTGTTGGCAGCTTAACAGGCATATATAGATTCATTTAAACTGACTCACATAAAAAGACAATAGCAGGCAATGACACTGATGTGTGGCACTCAGCAGCTTTATAGAAATTCAGGAGAAGAGGAAAGTGCTAAAGAAGAGACGAAGGGCTAGATGAATACCAAATGCCTGAAACACACCGAAACGATTCGGAGCTCTATTTTTAAATGAAACCAAGTCCTCCACAAAATTAACTTTGATTTGATGGAATGAAACTGTCGGTTGCTCGTGGCAACCATTGGTTCACAAATGACTATATTCTTGGTGGGCATCCAATCTGGTAAATTACAGGCAGAGAGAATAAGGAAAAAGAAAAGGGAAGAACAAGAGTACTGACACGTAATACATTTTCAGCAATTAAGTGATCGCGAGCTACAAGTAGACAGCTGTGATGGATGATTAATGTGAACTTAGTCAAAACTGTGACACTCTTTCCACTCTTCACTATCAAGCAGCTCTCTCATTAAAAAGTCAAATTCAATTACTAAAATGGAATGTAAACACACTCACACTGTAACAACCAAATAGAGCTGTCGCTATGCTCAGCCACAAAAGTTTAGACAGGCGGCAATCGAGTTATTGGCAAATTCAGAGTCATTTTACAAAAGCCTCGTAGACTGGATTGGTGATTATGTTAAACAACATATATTTTTAAACTGTAAAACTCATTAAAGATGTGTGATTAGTTTGTCTTTTGCAAACAAAAACAAGGTTAAATACCAAGATGTCTTTAAAACCGATGATGCAAATGACAACTGCACTTTGATATTAACAAATGTCATTTCATTTTCTCAAACAGAAGTCTTTTTTTTTTCACCACTGTCCCAAAAACACTTAAATGTTGCTGTTCTTTACTTTGTTATTATCAGCGACAGTTGTTAGTGACATAGCTCATGTAAAACACTTTGTAATCAATAACAGCTACATGCACACGTTTTTGTAACCAAAGTAAAAGTACCTCAACAGTGTACCTCAGCACACAGAGGAAAAGTCAGGAGATCATAAAAGTGAGCAGGATACATCACCTATTAATTATTAATGTCTGTACAAAATATTGTGCCAATCCATTAAGTAGAACCTGAGATTCCACTGAATAAGTGAAAACTTTGAGCTGCTGGTGTTACAGATAATGTCAGAGAGTCACCAAAGCCATTAGGACTCATCCACCAGGGACCTTGAATATTTGTAACAAATTCCATAATATCCATCCATTGTGAGGATTTTTCATTTGAAAACAACCGCATGGTGGCATTAGAGGAAAGGTCAGTGCAGGGGAGTTGTAGGATTCATGCTCTGGGATCATGAATGCCTGTACAAAATTTTGCATCCGTCCATCCAAAGGATTTTGAGTTTGGTCTGAATGTTGCTTGCATGGCTGAGAACAAGTGGTGGATGGTTCCAATAATATGGCTATGCAGATCCACAGAGAAAGTCTGCAGAGGCAAAATGACATCTCATTTAAACCTGAACCCTTTGCTGCTGCCAGCAGCCCAGGAAAACAATGATTAGTCAATAACGGGTCAATACAACAAGTGGGCCTGTTTAAGACAGGATCACTCTTAAACTTCACAAAGAGAGAAGAACAGGAAAAAGAGCAGCTAAAGAACATTACTTCAAAACATCCTTGTTAAAAAAAATTGATATGATCACAGCCAACACAAAAAGGCCACGCTGTCTTCTTCAATCACAGAACCAATTAGCATTATGAGAAAAATAAAAGGAAAAAAAGAGTCAGTGAGGACATTAACTGAGCACAGCAACTTAAAAAGTTCATTTAAAGCACAAGCAAGGCAGGCTTGACCTGCTTTTAAATCTGAATTCAATATTGAAGGAAAGAATTATGTGAATACTGAAAAATAAAGAGAACGGAAGGAACATTGATTTTGAGAGATAGTGAAGAAGAGCCTGAAACTACAAAAAGAAGAAGAGTCATGTGATTTTTGCCATCTGAGAATTCACCTTTACTGTAATGTTAAGGAAGGAGAGGGAGAGAGAGATGGAGAGAGAGAGAGACAGAGAGAGAGAGAGAGAGGGAACCAGCTCTCTGAGGAAATTGCCCTCCACCCTCCTTCATCACTGCAGGTTTGCTTCCCCCCCCCCTCCTCTCCTGGATGTCCGCCATTAGACACGCTCAATTGGATTCCTGTCAGATGTGCGGCCTCGCCCTGGGTCTCCTTCCTACGGGTGACTGAGCATGCTGTAGGTGTGTGTACGAGTGTGTGTGTGTGTGTGTGTGTGTGTGTATGTCTCTGTGTGTGAAAAAGCTAAGCAGCTTTCCCTATAAAAAATTGCCAACACAAAATGACATACGCACACAAACAAACGTGTGTGTGCGAGCGGACGAGCACGCGCACATGCAAGCACACTCACTTACTCACACACACACACACACACACACACACACACACAGTTTAAGGCTCAGTTCACATCAGGCACTGGTCTAGAGACAGTGCACACCCATTAGCATGGGCCTTGGCACAGCAGGGTAAATGCTGACACAGATTTGACCGAGAGGTTACGGTGCTGAGATTTACTGTACGCCTATGTTCATTGACCTCGCCTTGGCTTCTCCCAAGATATGTCTGTGTGATGTGACCATTTGAACGAATAGCTGAGGGTGTAAGCTGCTTACACCTTGACCTATCACAGGGGAATAAACAGCTGCCTTGGGAGTTTTGACCATATAATGCTAGTCTTTATAACACTTGGCTTGTTCACCTCTCACTGGCACAGTCATTAACAGTTATGTTTGGTCAGGACATAAAGGCTAGTGCAAAACTCAAGCTTGAACAATGGAGCTAAAATGAAAGGGATTACAGCTGCAACAGAACACAATTGCAATGGTGAATAGTATATGTTCTTCTCATTGCTATTATTATTATTATTATTATCATTATTATTATTATTATTATTATTAACTGGCTTTAAATTAATATATGGAACATACGGGGGGTAGAAAATCTTCTATTATGTGTTATGTCATTTTATATCACGCTAACTGTATATATTATGATGCAGTTATTGTTCTGTAAACTGAATTGAGAAACGATTTAAAATAACCATATCATGTCTGATTTTCTGAATCCAATTTCGTAACAGGTTCCTCATCTTGTGTTGAATGGGATGTCTGCTTCTCAGTATTTACAATTTCACTTTCATCCTCAGCATTTTCTTGTCACTCTCCTCTTCTGCGGTGGTTGGCAAATGAGCTTAGAGGTGCATTACTGCACCGTGTTGCTCTCATGTCACGCGAGAAAGTGGTAAGCAGCCAAAATCATGACACGTCACGAGGCAGCGGGATTCGCGAGATCATACAAGAATCCAGTCCTGATTCGCTACATAGACCCCAAATATATAGCAGAGACACGAAGGGATAACTCTTTCAGTGGAAAGAGTATTCCCAAATCTCTACCAGGGGACACATTTATACCATTGAACAGTATACATCATGTGGCCCAACCCTAGAACATACTGAAGTTTGTATCATTCGCTCTAGGTATGATTCATATCTGAGTACGGACAGTGGTGAACTGGGTTGTGGCTATTAGTGCAAGGAACAGAACCACAGCACAGCGAAGTCCTGGGATCAATAGCACGAGAGAAAGAGAATAAGAAACAAAGGAACAGCCAAGCTAAAATCAAAGCATCTGGGAGCCTTTTTTTCCAGACTGTGTTTCTTTGAACCTGTGAAGACTGTCTAAATACAGATTCAGTCTCAAATTAGACACCACATACAGCAGCCAGCACATCACAACATGTGGCAACTTTGTGTGAGTATGTGAATTTGATCATACAAGATAGGAAGAGGGCAAGAATAATGAAACATTTTACACTTCAAGGTAAAACTTTGTATACCAGATTGAGCTGTAAGTAAGGATGCACATGGCCAATCAACCTGGCCAATTATCGGCTCAGTTATTTAGCATTTCAGAATTTTTATGCAAATGAAGATGAAAAAAGAATTTAAAAATGTACTACTTTGGCTCTGATACAGTCTCCTCTCTGTCTGTAGTCACCACACTGCACTCTTTCTCAATGTCCCGCCTACAGCAACCGATTGGTCACACATAACAAGTAATAGCCTATCAACACTGAAGGCTACTGTGCCACAGATGGGCATAGAGGAGCGCATTCACAGACTGGAGGTGCTCGAGGCGGCGAGCAGAGCTGCATTTCGAAAGAAAGGAAGCAGATATTGTTAAAGTTGCACTAAATACCACAATCTTGTGATCTATTTCTGTGATGGCATGTATGCGCAGCTTACCAGTTACAGCACTGAAATGCTGAAAAGTTGTAGCCATAGCAATTTATGAGAAAAACAGAAGCTGTCTCACTGGAGAGCATGCTGAGAAACTCAGCTTTCTGCACCACTGCTTTCTGCTGAACTGGGACTACAAACTGAGTACAGGGACTATGAGAGAAACTCTGAGAGACAGATTCAAATTTCAATAAAAGATTATGTTGTATTAGTTTTATGTAGTTTAACTTTATAAAACCATGGTTGATTCATTTATTTAATTTACATTTTAATTCTAATTGCTAATGTCTATTGGTTGCAATATCAATCACTTATCGCTCTCCTTGATTACTAAGTAAGAATCGGTTGATCCCTAGTGTACAGTATTCTTTATTTGTGCACAATATGCAGGAAATCTACATTAGACACACAAGGGTGTCACTCAGGCAGGCAGACAGGATTTTAAGCTTTAGCTTTTAGGAGTACAAGGCTTTGGAGTACACGAAAATCTAAAGCATAGCTAATGACTATGCAGAAAAAAAGGCAAAGAGGCATGAAATCCATTTGTGTGTGTGAGGTAGATGTTAAGTTGGGAGCAGGGCAGGAACTTCAGTCGGATAATTAGCTACTATTATCTGTTGCACCCAGTGGCCTGTGCCACTAATCCTGCTGATTAAACACAGCTCACAGTAGCACCAGACTGATAAGGCCACGGAGCTCAGTGATGACATAAATGTCTGGGCTGGACGACGTAGGACTGGCACTGTTCTGCTTTGCATTAAACCACAGGACACTGATGTGAGAATCAAAAGGAAAAAAAAAAAACCCTGAGGTTCAGTATATGAATAAAAACAGTAAAAGTTTAAAACTGTGTCCAAACATCCATTCAACATACTCAAGAATACTCTACATTACAATATGGCTGCCAAAATTGGCCAAAAATGATGTCTAATTATTCCCTCTCAATAAAAACACATAGATTTGAAATTCAGATTTGTGCATTATGTCCACAAGAGGGAAAACCAAAATGAGAGACGTCCTGCTTGTATATTATTTCAATATAAACAAATTAAATAATGTCCTAATGTACCGTGTTCTTTTCAATTTCCAATCAATGAAAATGACAGTGCGCGCAGGGTTTCCAATTGGTGCCAGTCCACGTGCCCTGGAAGATTTCAACATCCCGGAGAAACGGGGGGGAATCCAGTGACTTATTATCTGATTATGGAAGTCTTTCCAGTATTGAAGAAGAGCGCTGCAGTCGGCAGCCACGAAACATGCTGCGACATAATCCCTCCGAACACTGGCAAGCCGTCAGTGTATGTCCATTACAAATGTTTGTTTTTGCCATGGACAGGCTCAGATTGTTATTCGAAGTGTATGACAATATTATGGAAAGTATGCCTACAGAGTAAGATCCTTTTTGTTTAACCAGAAACAGACACTATATCGCTCTCGCCAAAGCAGCCAGACTGCATTCACAGAACCAGTTATTCTATCACCATAAAACACACTTCATTCAAACACGTCAAAACCGAAATAAAACTCATTTAGATATCTAAATAAATCAGACTTTAAGAGATTTTCCCTGTAAAAAAACTAATTAATTCGTGGACAGAAACTCTTGTCTATCATGCAGTGCATTCAGTGCTCCAGCTGATTTTTTTTTCTCCCACAATCAAGTAAAAATTATCACAATCGAATGTATAATTTTTTTTTAAATTCAAATATATATATTCAAGTTTAGAGTATTAGCTGATTAGCTAGTCAAATTACAAATAAATCCAACTTAATTATTTTGATGCTGTTAAAGGTTTATTTAAATCAGCAATGTCTATAAAAACAAAAGAGGTAAAACAGGCCTATATGATATAATATAAAACAATTACTAACTATGGAACACCAGTTCACATGAACTGGCACTTCAAGAGCTCTTTGTTTAATAGGTAGAGTTGCTTAAGTACCATTACCTTTAATTCTAATAAATTCTTTTAACAACCAACGACATTTCTGGGAAACATCAGCTGTAACGTGATTAAAGCTGCATTAATGATGATTCTTTTTATATCAAAATGTAATCAAATGATAATTTGATTTTAACCGTATACTCACAGTGAACATGGAACGGAAGTTGCTGAGATCAGTGAACAGCTCCTCCACAGAGGTCTTCTTGGGATCGATGGCAAAATATTGCAGCATGTTCTGATACAGCGTCTCCATATTGCTGTGCATTATCACCAGCTTGCCATACTGCTCCCGAGCAGCTTTGCTGAAGCTGTGAAGGTGGCGGTCAAGGTCAACAACACATCCATCTCACATTAAGTGTTCATTAAATGTTACAAGTATACTACTCCCCTATTTGACAGAATGCAGGAAAGTAGAATTACTCCACGGTTGTTTGCCTTCATCACCCAGTCACATTGCAGTTTACGTCCCTCTCTGTCCAGACCCTTATAATATATGTACTGAAGAGTTTGCATCAGGCAGAAATGGCCAGCAGTTGGACTCACCTGTGCTGACATGTAACTTCAACTCTCTCTGCCACATGTCACTTGGAAGTACATTTTAACAGATTATACAGCAATTTGCAGAAAAGCTCACAGATTTCTTTCTAGAACAAATTTCACAGTGAATGTAAACATGGCAGATAATGGCAGATCTTGGCACTGGTTCTGTGCCAAATGGAGCAAGTCTGTTAGTCTGTTTATCGTTTTTCGGCTGCCTAACTCTAAAAATTACCTTTTTTTCACTGCGTGGACCAGTGAAAATATCTTTGCACCTAAAAATGTCCCAAGAATAGAATTCACAGACACAAATATATGCTACAACACACAGAAATCTAGTAAATATTACTGCGTTTAAGATTACCCGAACAGCTTTCTGTGCTTAACAGACTAGCATGCAAGATTGAACAGTATTAAAAGGTCCTCCAGGTTACAGCTAGCAAAGCAAAGGACAGCTCTGATGTGCTGGTATGTTTGCGTGGATGGGGACAAATACATAATGGTCGTGTCAAGGTAAGGCATCAGAGTTGGTGCAAAGTGATAGAGAAAGCAAGAGAATGAACACACACCATGCCTACTACTAGGGCACGCTGTTCAGCAAGTCTACTGTGAAATTCATTTCTAAGCTATATTAGCTCTTTTGTGCTATATTCTGTTTTCAAAGGCATAACATGAGGCATCACATGACAATCCTGTTTAAAGCTTTTGATGCATAATAAAATAAAATCTGAGTGAAAGTTATTTTGAACCAATCTGTTTCTTTTAAAAGTCTGGTGAATTTCTGTGTAAATCAATAGAAAGAAAGAAAATGCTGTGTCTCTGCCTATCAGTCCTGCATGTGACCCCAGCATCCTTGTCTCATGGCAGATGAGAAGCAACAGTGTCTGTGTGTGTGTGTGGTATCACAATTATGCGGGCAGCCTCTCTATTGTGCCCCTTCATTATAGCTCAATTGATGAACCTATTTGACGTCTGGCCTCCATTGAATCTGGCTGGGGATGGGACTACCTATTCACAGCTGGGTAAAAGCTGTTCAATAGGCACTGCTCTCAGATTGACTTGTCAGTAATATCTTTCCAAGGCAGAAGCAGGAGGGAAAGAGGCACAAGGAAAGCATAAGCAGGTGATGGAGAGCAAGACAGAGAGAGAGAAAAGAAGAAATATCAGAGAGTCGTGGTTGATAAGTATCATGGGGTACAAAATATCTCCTGACTTCTTCCCTATTCCATCGAAAGCAGTGGTCCACCACAGCAGCTCATTCTCAAGAATTCCTGTTCACTCTTGCTTTCTTTCTGATTCAATCCTTTTCCCCCTCACATTGCCTTCTTCGATTCTCCATGCCTCTCCTCCTGTTCTTCTCCTCTTCTAATCTGACACCTTCACAAGCTTAGCTCACATTCAGAAGTGTAACACTAGACCTGTAGCATAGTAACTGTATACTCGAGTGGCACATGAAGCGATAACGGAATTGTCAGTGTCACTAATGTGCCACTCCAGGCTTCTCATGTTTAGCTGGTGAGTGTAGATTTCGCTTGTCGAAATAATGAGCATCGCCTGCAAAGTTCATCAGCTGCAGGTGAAGCTGCCATGTGTTAAATTTTAACGGGATTGTATCATCTGTCAAGAGTCTGGAGAGAATAAAAGAGCAAATCCCCCTGCCTTTGATCTAGTACTTTTAGATATCCAATGGTGTCGATGACTGGGAATCTTCAGATATAACTGAGCAACATTCAGTAGTAGAATTCACTAATTAGAAATACTAGAGCGTGATAATACAAATATGGATTAACAGTATTGATTAAAAACCAAGTATAGATTAGCTTTAGTGTTTCTTTTCTTTTTTGTCAATTCAAAGGTGCACAAAAGTCAAATATCAATATTGTTTCAGTAAGTCAGACGCATGTTAAATTAAAACTTCATCTTACGGTACTCACAACTCATTCCCAGGTTGTATTAATTAGGCTACCAATCAGACTGCAGTGGTTCTGCTGTGTCAGCCTTGTGTGGTGGACTCAAGTCCTAAAAACAGTAGCACAGTTTGGGCGGGGTTTGTAGCACAGTGAGGTTCGCATATGGACGGTGGGGGGGGGTAAAAACTGTTGGTAACACAGTTAAGCCCTCATGAGTTTGTGAATGCTGAAGGTGAATGAGTGCCCAGCTGACTTTTGCTGTGTGGTTTCAGTGAGTTCAGATTTCATTTTCACATTAGATGGAGTGTTGCTAGCATAATAAATTTTGTGCAAGGCACCTGGAGTTGGAAAGCAAAGCAGTGCGAGACAGAGCTGTCAAATCCATTCTCAGTGAACCTTTCTGTGTTGCACTCAAGTTCTCTGCTAACTACTACGGCACAAGCCATCAGTGCCCCAGCCCCAAGGCTATTGATCAAAACTACATGAAGGAGGCTAGGTACAGGGTGTATTATTGAACACACACATACACACCTGGTCTGAGGCATGCCTGTCAACCTGATCCACTAACTACCTCCGAGGACAGTGAATAATTAACACTGCTGTCAAACAAATATGGACAGCTGTCAGCAATGGGCCTGGATATTCAAGAGTGTGACAAAACAGCAAAGTGAAATTATGTATTTATGTGTTTGTGAATTTGCATTTTTGTTTCATTATCATTAACTGACAATTGAATAACACATATTAAATTGCTCTTGTTCTGTCTTGGGGAACATACAAGAGTGACTCACGCTGTGAAAGAGAAAGAGTGGCAGAAAGATGGAGGAGGCTTTATCTCGATTCTCCCTCTCTAACCCTTCCCTTCATTTTGAAGTTGCCCACAGTGTGAAGTCCCCTTCAAAAAAAAAGAGCTGAGAGAGGCAGTGGTACAAAAACCTGATTAAAGAATGGGATGCCACTCATCACTTGTACACGTCACTGACAGTGGAAAGAAAAGCAATAGGACCAAGGGTGGCAGGACGAGCCTTGTCTCCCTCTCCTCTCTGTTTTAACAGCATATTATACTTCTACTGTTTAGTTTCTTGAGTGATTCATAATGTGTTATGGATAGTCCTTGTGAAAACAAAGTGGTGACAAATTTCATCATGGAAGGAGAGGGGTAGAATCACTCTTACAAATCTAAGTTTCCCAGTCCAGGAAGGCGATGGGAGACACAGCACAAGTATTTAATTATGTAAAATGTAAAGGAGATGTGTTTAATGGGGTGTTTGATCAACCAAAGACTTGAGCATTCCCTTTATACCACAAATTCAGTTATGTGTTCTACTCTGAAAACCTTGTCTTTTGCCAGCTTGTGCAGCATCGAACTGTTAAAACTAAACACTTAAATTCCAGTAATATTACTTTTGTTCAGTTTGATTCACTACAGTAAGTCCACTGAATGATTCCCTGGAGTGGTGAGTGAATGCATGCATGTGTAAAGGATATAGCCATTTTAGTGAAGAACATGTCGCTGGGGTCATCAGGGGAGGAGAAAGTCTCCAGGTCTCTCTCCAGCTGCAGCAGCTGCCTCTCCATCTGCCTTAGGCTCTTTTCCAGATTCTCTGCAGACACTGACACACATACACATATATCAAGACACAAAAGAACACACATTTGTAAAAGCACACAGAAACACACCCATGTATCAAGGAAATGTGAAGAAAGTAGCAGAAAAAGGACAACTCAATTACAGCTACAATCAAATGCATTATTATTTTGAAGCTCTGAAAGAATCAGAGAAAGACAACATACAATGCAAAAAACAGGAAAAATAAGAGAGAGCTCAATTGCAAAGCACTCTTATTGTAGGCTCACACTGTGCCGGAGACACCATGGGAACAAACAATGAGTGAGGAAAAAATAAACATCAAGTCAGGGTAAGTTCAATAAACATCTTTATTATTCTTTGCCTCTTAAATGCTCATGTGTATGTCGCAAGCGATTAAACTCAAATAAGAACACAATGCCTTACCGAGACACAGACTGTAGTGACAGCAAATGGCTGCTGTGCTTGCTCATATAATGAAACTGTTGTGTGGCTCTTCAATAACACAAAAAATGCAGCCTAAAAGTATAAAGATGGCTGCTAAAGTAGAAATATTTCTACGTCCTTCATCCTTTGTCTTTAGTTTTACCAACAGGTGCAAGGATCATGCAGGTGGGAGAGCAGGGGAACACTGAGCCTAACTTTCTGTTAAGTTGGTCATGGTTGACACTTTAAGCTAGTCAGTGAATATAGCATATGGCTTAAATTACCCTGATTAGACCCTGCTTGACAAAAAAGCATAAGCTGCTTAATTTTAAGTAGTTTCAAATGTCCCTTGATCCTAATACATGCCTTACGAGAAGAAAAAAGAGAGAGAGAGAGAGAGAGAGAACTTCAGTGTAGCTAAGCTCCTCACTGAATTTATGGTATAAACCCCATTTACTGATGGGAACATACTGTCTTGGACACAAACCAGAGACGCACATACACACTTGTTCAATCAGACATCTTCACTACAAATACTCTAAAAGTCTGCAGTCGCTGAAGTTGTCCAATTTCTCTTGAAATCTTAAGTTTAATGGAGTGTGAATATGGTCATTTCACTGCAGGTAAAATTCATGATGTGAATGTATGTACAAAAAAATACACATTCACACATTCAGCTGGCAGCACATTCAGCAAAGCTCTCATTTCATTCAGCTGTCACTCATGATTTAGAGCAGGGGTGGGGAACCTCCCGGCCGTATACTAGCCACGTTCTTCTGTGTGATCCCTGACAAGCCACTCTGCCTAAGTTGGTTTGTGGGGATGCACTTGCTGTGATAATAATGCTCATCTTGAACATCATTAAGGCTCTAAAACATGCTAAACTGGATGAGCTGCTAGGACAGATGCGCCTGGATACAGTTAAATCTCTGGTGGAGTTCTGGATGTGGTCTCATAAGAGCACATTCTGACAGAGGCAGTGTTATGCAGGCAAGTTTTGAGGTGACTGAGCTAATAGCTAAGAAGTCGAAACATCATTCAGAAGGAGAATCTGTGAAGGAGTGCCTTTTGCCGCTGCAGAGCTCCTAGCGCCAGATAAGGTAAAATTGTTCCAAAGTGCCTGTTTGTCTGGACTAATTCATAGAGATGAGGGAACACCTGACGTGCAAACTCAGTGGTAGAGTCTGATTTGACCTTCATGGTGGACATTAAGTACCTCTCAGAGCTGAATCTCAAGCTCCAGCCAGCTCTTCAGCTCTCTGCTTTCAAATGCGAAATCATTTGAAGTGAAATTAAAGCTGTGGAGAGTGCAACTGGAAAGAGGAAACACTGCATTTTCCTACTCCGCAAGAACAAAAGCCTGCTATGACATCTGAATGTGCCGCTGAGTCTGAAAACTCCTTCAGGCATTTGGTGAGAAGCTTCAGGATATGAAAAGCAAAGAAAAGGAATTTAACATATTTGCTGCACTGTTTAATGTGGAACCAGCTTATGTACCTGACAACAAACAACAAATGAAATCACTGAGCTGCAAAGGAACAACCTACTCCTGTGAGCAGTTCCTTTCAAAACTGACTCTTGCCAAGACACAGTTCTGGTCAAGACGAGACCCAAACCAGGAAAAACTCATCACTATCATCTGACAACAGACGCCTCACCAAAGAGAACCAGCTCCAGTGGTCGCGGTGGGTTCATGTCATATCAGGGCAGGAGTTATACTATAGCCAGTGCCGTGGATGCCCCAGTGTGTGGCCGTAATGTCTATTCTACCACACAGTCAGTTATCCCAAACTGTGTCCTTCAAAGAAGGCTGCAGATTTCCTCTTTGTCTTCATCATCAAGTGGACATTAACAGCAGCGGGAGATTCCTCCCACACTGTCAACAATTAACGTTATTTGATATGCACAAACCAGTGTAAATATCAATAGACACATGTTTTACGGTTTACAAGCATATTGTTGCATAGTTTTAGCTAACTCCGAACATACACAGAGTTTATAAGTTGCTGTCTGACTGGACACGTATCTATATTCCAAATTCTATTCAGTTAACAGTGACGTTGATAGGTATTTGTCCTGTGTTTAAATCCAGAAGGACACAGTAAGCTGACTATCGACGAGTTCTGATGTTATGTGGTGAATTAACAGTGCTATAAGTGTGTTTAATTCGC
Source organism: Chaetodon trifasciatus (assembly GCA_037975065.1). Lineage (NCBI taxonomy): Eukaryota > Metazoa > Chordata > Actinopteri > Chaetodontiformes > Chaetodontidae > Chaetodon > Chaetodon trifasciatus. The sequence goes on along the minus strand of JBBMOE010000001.1, from coordinate 9,506,774 downwards.
CATGTATCTGATACACCAACCAACCTGTATTTTAGGGAGAGAGTGTAAGTGCAGCCTCCAATGGAGGCTGGTAGGGAGTTGAGGTGAATGAAATCTGTCAAGTCTACATGGAAATACAGTGTGTGTTTATGGATTATATTGATGCTGAATTGACAAGAAGACCGTCGACATATGACAGCTGTTATCACGTCTCTAGAGTCTAGAGCAGACATGTAAGGAATTATTAATGTCATATTTCTTAAAAGGAGTTTGCTGTATTATTTCCCCCGTGGAGCACTGGGTGCTTCAATTTAATTAAAATATTTTACATATATTTTTTAACAAGGTAACTGCTAAAGTATAATAAGGTTGTCTGATAGTCATTCATTGCAGTTCATATGATGTTTGATGAATAATGTGTATTGATTACTGGCAGCAGCTCATCAGGCTAATTATCAGCTAATTGAACTCTTTTTCTAATAGCAGTATGCAGTAAATGGTTGCCCTTTGTACTACTTTCCAAAACAACCCCGCCCAACCGGCATTGCATATACATAATAAGCTTCTCAGGTGATGCCCAATAGCCAGCGACAACCCCCCCCAACCCGCTGTGTGCCATTGTGTATGGCCCTCAAAGGATGTGACAAAAATTTAAATGGTCCTTGATAGGAAAACGGTTCACCATTCCTGATTTAGAGAGAAGGCCAAACATGCTGCACTGACAGGGAAAAGAATGAAAGAAAATCACCATGTAACACTCACTCTGCACCTGACATATTATCATATTATCAGTTCCTTCAGTATATTGCATGCTTTACTTCATATTTTTACTCTCTTAGCAATTGATCTGTTTATCATCATTCTATCTCCCCTTGTTTTTTCTGCCCTCTGTCTCTCATGGTCACTGACACTAATTGTTAACAGTCAGTCAAAGATGCTGAAAATGCCACAACCGCCTTAAATATCTTCACGGACTACATTGTGACCAATGATGTCTCAATATGATCAGTATGCAGAGAGCCACTGCTCTGCACTGACTGACTGTTACATTGATTTTATATTTTGGTAAGAAACCACCCTGTCAATCTGGACAGAGAAATTGTGCCAGGTTTGTTACACAAATCCTGACAGAGTCCAGTCAACTGTTTGGAAAATGACCAGCCAATGTTAAAGCCATTATAAATGTAGAATCACATAACATTGTTCACTGGATATCAGTCATAAATAAACCTTGAACTACCCGTGTTAAAGTAAACCCTGAGCTTTATGAGCTTATTGAACATTACTATTTTACCCTTTAAAGTCACATGTGAAGACCTGATCAAAAACCTAATAATGACTTACACTTCTAACAGTGACCTACTGTATGATATTTTCAGACAAAGGGGCTGTTTAATGAAATGAGAGGCAGGACAGGTGTCCTTCCTGTCAGTGAAGTGGGTGGTGTGCTAAAGCCACATCATCATCATCATCATCAGCAGCAGCAGCAGCAGCAGCAGCAGCAGCAGCAGCAAATTGAAAAAAAAAAAAAGAGAAAAGACTACAGTGTAATCATGAAATGCTGGCCGAAATATTGAGGGGTTTTTACGTGGTTTCGGAGTATTATTATTGATATGTCACTCACGCATAAACCAGCTTTAAGACAAGCAAGCTATGGGAATTTCTATAGAACACACAAATATTAATCTTTGACTAAATAATCAATAATTTTCAGACATTGTACCTACATTTGATATGATCTGTATGACAGACAGAATCATTTTAGTAAACGATCACAAACTTACACCTGCTCCATTGTTTCCATTTGAATTTTTGTCTTTTATTTCCCCAAAGGTTTACCACACTACCAGAATCTGCTGAATGAGGTGTGGACAGCATGCAAAGATGGAAGAAGGCCAGACAGGCAGTGTGTTTAAAGCCCTGTGATGATGCACTGACTGAGAAAAGAGCAAGGGAGGGCGAGACACAGAGCAAAACAGAGAAGAGCAATCCAAGCTGCAAGTTTCTGGTGATGAGGCTCCTCCAGGTGGAAGGGCATGTGACCGAGAGGAGACAACAGTTGAGGCATATGCTTCAGGAGAAAATCTGCCTGGGACAGCAGCTGGAAAATTTACTTAACAACACAGAAATGTGTTTCAAAACAGATGATGCTGATGCTCAATGTAGACGCACATATGTCATATGCAACTTAAGAATTGTGATATAATTGCTCTGTGGCACAGCGACAGAGTGCGAGATAAAACATAAAAGGCTGTTTCCATGTCTTTTGTTCTCTCTGCTCTGGCTTTCTCTTTCTGTGTGTTGAGTGTGAGTGATTCTTATGAGCAGTGGGGCCTGAATGCCTCTGTGGTCCAGAAAGGTTGCAAACAGATATAGGGTGTTTTAGAAGAATAATAATTGGAATATTTCCAGAGGTCAAATCCCCCATCGACATCCTTTTATTACTCTGCCGACCTACTGTGCTATAAATGAGACTGAGGGGAGCACACAACCGTGCATACTCACAAACAGCTCTGCTACACACAGAGCTCTACTATACATCATTCTTTGATGTATGAAAATTAAGAGACAGATCAGCCCTCTGACACCAAAGCCTGAAAGACAAGAGTGAGTAGAGTGATGGTGCCAGAGGCTGGGAACTGGAGACTTGTAATGCAAGAACTCCTGGAGCACCTACTATATACCAAAAGAGCATGAAGGTCACTGAACTGCAAGTTGCTGGGTAGACTGTTTATCCTATATACTCTCAACCTGAGGCTCATCACTCACACTGCATGTGGTAAAACTACAAAACGAAGCTTGAACTGCATATTAGAGCACCATCTGAATATGGCTGAATCCTCACATTACTCCTTAATGACTCCACAGGGCCACAAGCCTTCAACAGAAAATGAGCCAAAACAGCTTTTCCGTCTTTGCTGCACAATACAATGTATGCAGACGTGTCGATTGACTACGACACTTATTTTTCCAAGTAATGTTTTTGCTGCTGACAGGCGGTATTTGAAGAGTTACAAGCTGAAATAGCCTGGTTGAGCAAGATTATGTTTCCATGTTTGTATGATTTCAACATCAAACTCAGCACCACGCACCACACAACAAACCATCCTAATTGCCTGACTGCTGCATGTTTGTTTGTGATGAGGGACAAAAGAAATAGGAATAGGAGAGAAAAGGGACAGAGAGCAAGATTGATAGACCAAAAAACCAGACAGGGAGACAGACCAGAATATATAAATAAATAAATGAAAATAGAGAGATATTGACAGGCAGGTGAAAAGATACATAGATAGATACATAGAAAATGATGGAGAGAAGCAGAACACCAGGACTGCTTCTCCATGTCAGGAGAAATAATGATTGTAGTGCTGAAAAGAAGAGAGAGTGGCAGAAATAAGAAGGCAGACACAAAGGAACCCTGAACTAAGCTGCAGTTTTGCTTCCATGAGAGACGGGATTGGCAATGGGGGAAACGAAGGCTGTGTTACACACAGTCAAAAGACAGCAGCTTTTGCAACAGAAGCGTAAATCATTACTGCTACCTCCGTCCAACCCTGTTTTCATGCTCAAGTAAGCTCTTTGGTTAGTGTCTATGAATGTAATGCAGCCTTTTAGTGTGTCTTCAGGCCTCCCGAATGGCTGTCAGACCTGATGAAAAGGAAGCCACTCAAGAGCATGGTTTACAAAGACGAAATGGGATTTGTGTGTCTGAATACTAGATATGGAGAGATGAGACGCTTAGTGTATGCATCTCATAATGGTACAACAGAACAGAAAGACAGTGATGGAGAAAGAAAACTACAAATTATATAAATGCAAATGTATGGTCTGCTTGAGGTCCGTGAAATAAGGAGGTGGACAAGGCTTTAAGAGAGATCCAAACCCTTGTACGTCATCTTAGTCTTGACCAAGGTTGTGAACACACAGCACAGTTGGAATAAATTGAAACACTCAATAGGAGCATTGTTATTAACCGATTATTAAAGCACCAACAGAACCTGGAGAGGACCTTACCATAAACAGACAATAAAGTCACACATTACATCCTCGCTCTGTATTCTCCTCCTCACCCTGTCCTTCACTTTCTCCTGCTCTCCGGACAAGCGGGTAAAATCTTCTTTTGAGCAGCAGGAAATGTGTTGCGACAGTATGACCTCACATGCATTTATAGTTGTAAACACACACACATAGTGTACACAGACTGCTGCTCACTGCATCCTCCTGAGAGCTGCTTATGGCAATATGAACAAAGAATGTGACAGACTCTCCTTTGATTACCCAGTCTGTCCCTGCTTGCCTATGACCTTTATCCAAGGCTGTACAGTGCAACAATTTCTCTTGCATTTGCTGCTAAAAATCATTCTGTGCGAAGAGAAATATGTATCCACTAGCACAAGTGCAAAGGTGTTGCACTGGTATCATGTCTAAAAATATAGTGGGGAAAACTAGGCTATATTACTGTCTGTTGTCCTGTTCGTCAGTTGTTGGAACAATGCCTCATGGGAGTTGAAGTCCTTCTCAATCCGAATTCAAAAGAACTACATTTCCGGGTAAACGTTCCTGCCCTCGCTGATCTGTGCCGGGAAACCGTGACTTTTGTATCATTTTTGTGACCAACCAACCGCAACAACTAAGAATAGCAAGAAGACTCAAGCAAAATGAAGAGGTATTTTTCTGTAGTTTCTACCTCGGTAGGTCACGACAATAAGGATAAAAGACGCCGTTTGGAGGAAAATAGTACTACAACAGCATTTACGGAGTCTGAGGCTGAATCTTCGTCACTCGTCGCTTCTTCATTGGGCCGGCCTGTCTCCTCAGATGCAAAGATGAATCGATTCAACCCTCAGTGGTTAAAAGATTTCACCTGGCTTGTATACGACCAGACCAAAAAGGCAATGTTTAATAAGTATTGTGTGGCGGCAGGCGAATGGATGGCAGGGAATATGCCATACATTACAGGGAGTACCATATTTAAACATACAAAGTGACACATCGCCTGTAGAGATGCGCACCTTGCCTCAAGGTTTCCTCAGGAAAGCGTTCCAGGCGGCCAATGTATAAGGACTGGCCAGCAGACAGTTCACTGATGCGCATTGAAAATATAACACTGTTGATTTTTCATGTTTAAAAATGTTTAAATTCATCCTGTTGTGTTCAGGTGGAGGAAAAATGAAGGTTAAAGAATCAGTTTAATTGTTGTTCAACATTGTTAGAATTTCTTATCAGTATCAAATTCATTTAGCCAATAAACACGTTAACTAACTGTCCAACTGTGTGTGCTACTAAATTTTTCTTTGTGCTACTAAAATTTTTAACTTCCCAGCACCAGTGCTACCACCTAAAAAAGTAAATGTACAGCCCTGTTATCATACTCTAGATAGACGGGTCAAACTCAAGGCAGTGTGTGAGTGTTTGTGTACATGGCTGTGCATTATTAAGAAAACGAAGAAAGTCAATTTATGTTAAACCAGCTGAAAGACTTAAACTACATTCAAACAATCTATTGTCCTGTATTGTTCTTTATCGGAGCAGTAGACAAGACCTGAGGTATTCTCTTGAAAAATAAGCCTATAACTCTTGTAAATGTGCTGCAGCAGAAGATTAATGTTAGTATCAAACAGCAGTGCAGATGAGCAGTGTGGCATAGATCAAACACTAAACTGGTAAAATACAATGCATGTTTACAGAATCAACAAGCATCTAATCCCAGAATAATCCCAAGAGAGTTACAAAAGTAGAAAAGTAAGTGTGAAGCTCAAAGTAAAACAGAGGAATACAGAAGAACAATGCTCCATTTCTGTCGGGGTAAGAACACTGCCTGTTGAAGGCTGTTCTGTTTATGCATTAAGGGTCGTCCACATCAAGAACGATAACTGTAACATTACAATCACGAATGTTCATCCACACGGATGAACAATAACGTTCTGTAAACAGAGGCGCCAAGCACATGATGCGCACTCAAGCTGTGTCGACACCTCAGGAAAATGGATATCGATGACCTGTTACTGCTTTGCGTTGTGCAGTGAAACAAAAAGAAAACGAGGTTTATGAAATTCCTCAAAGACGACAGGAGATGAGAAACGATATATTTTTGTTATTGTTACAGTTATCATTCTTGGTGTGGCCTGCCCTTTATGCTCTCCACACCACATTCTTTAATGCCTGGATCTCTCACTACTGATCAAATACAGCAATGCAATATCATATAATGTCACCCTGGTGGTCACTTAATCTCCTTTGAATGTGTTTGGGTGCTGTGATCTTGAGCTCTGTCTCCCCACCCAACAATGCTTTGCAGGAGCTAAGGTGACAGTTATTTGTTTTGTCCGGATGCTGATGATATCAACTCTGATTTATAATGAAGCAACTTTAAAATAAGATTCATGGTATCTGTCGTTTATATGGCTGGACAACCCACACAGCTCATTATTGTCTTATTAGGCTCACCTTTCCAATCATTTACCACTGCCATTATCCATACCATCACTATAGTTGAGGCCAGGCGATACTGCTTAATGGCCACCATCAAACAACAGGCCAAAGTGCTGTAAATTTCTGAAATATTATTCAGTTTTCAGTTTTAATCGCATGCCTTCAGTCGCCTAAAACACAGTGAACAGAAGACAACATAAAAGGCTTTTCTCATTTAACTCAAAGGTAAAGTGGCTGGCTTTTTTGAGTTCCAGACAGAGCTTGTCACAGAAAGCTGCAAAACAAAGCAGAAAAAAACAAAAGAGTGTCTTGTTTGTATGCTTTTTGTTTGCTCAAAGAATATTCTACCTATTTTATTAGTAATTTAGCATTTGTAAGAACAGTTGACAAAGGCTTGTTGGTAAACAGCAGCAAGGATGTTGATTTGACAAGGAGTGAAAGAGACTCCCTGCGTACTGGGAGAGCTAAAGAACTTAAATTGGCACAAGCAGAGAACCAAAATAACTGCAAAAATCACCCCAAAAGTGGGAGGTAAATGCAGTGTTATGAAATTATTTAACAGCAAAGTATTTGTTAGTTGATAAATAGAGTACTGATCCTTGCATGCTTTGAAAGTCATATTAAATGATGCAAAGCACTTTGGTGGAGGAAAACAGCAATGTCTTTTGTTTTCCTTTCAGATGATATTAAATCTGTCTGTTTTTAGACGACCTAATATATCAAAACTGTCAGGACACCTTAACAGTGTGTGTGTGTGTGTGTGTGTGTGTGTGTGTGTGTGTGTGTGTGTGTGTGTGTGTGTGAGGAGGATTGTGGATATGGGTAATGTTGTATATTACCTCTGCTAGCTCGGTCAACATGCTCCAGGTCTTCAACAAACTTGATCACATTTGGAAATTCCTCCTCGCATATTTGTGCCAGGAAGTGGAGTAATGTGGTCTTTTGGTCCGCTGACTTTGTGTCCTTTAGCTGGAGTAAAAGACAAAACACAAACACATGCATTTCAAAACAACGGCAGAAAAAACATTTACTTCAGTCTTCATACACTATTAACAAACAGACTGCTCTGACTGGGGAGTGCAGGGTAGAAAAAGTAAGTGAACTGGCGCTGTAGCCTACATGTCATGGGCAGACAGTTGGTTGCTACTGGGAGCGAAGATCAAGGACAACACCAGCATCTAAACGGACCAAACTGACATTTGTAGCTGGGCAGTGAGGCCAAGGCTAATATGGATCAGACTCATCCTCAAATATGTGCGGTGGTGAATTTTTTATTCAAGAGGCGGTTATTGTGGTGATATTCACAGTGAAGGGCGGCTAACTGAAAGCTAAAATCACCGGCAGAGCTGATGGGAAACATGGACAGCGGAGCCGGCTTAGGCCCGTGTGAACTGACCGATTAGAGACGATTAGCTTATAAGGAAGAGGAGGCTCAGGGAGTACTGGAGCTGAAATGGAGAGTTTCAAACAGAGAAAGCAGTATTGCAACATGTGAAAAGCAGTGTTTTTTGAACATTAAAGCATGTAAACCTATTCTAGTATACACCTAAAATAAAAGCGTGAACCTGAAAATAAGCACAACATGGCCTCTGCAAGTCCTTTCAGTAGCTTTATAAATGTGTGTTGATAGCACTAGAGATGATTTCATGTCTCATACTCATGCAGCAGACACATATTCACAATGTGATGACCTCTCCTGCGCTTTGTGCCTCTCTCTCCTCTACACACAACAATTTTTCAATTTCTCTGATAAATTTCCATCATCGCTCTTTTACAGTCTAATTCCAAGATGTCTCTCAGTATCCCCGCCAAACATCCCTCCTGTGGAGTGTGTTGCTGTGTATCCCTCTAGGTGATCTATTGGTAGACAGCAGTGTACTCAGCCCCGCTGGGTTTAATCATGTTTGTATTATCTCTTCTAATCAAACATTCTCATCTCTCTTTTCATTTCTGTTTTCCAATTTTTTCAAAAGCTTCAAGTGCTGCGCTCAAAAAAGGTCCCTCTCTGAATTTAGATGGATGGTAATCATAGTTGACAATGTAAATATTTTGCTTTTTCTCGTTGGACTCGGTGCAGTTTTCCTGTGCTGTGGAGTGTGCCATGGAATTAAGTTGTCAAACTCGGGGCATGCACAAAGGTGATGTCTTCCTCTGTATTATCCTGCCTCTGACAATGACTCACACCTCGGTTCCACAACATACGAACAGAAAGATAACGAAAAAAACACACTGGACGAGCAGCGTCACAAATGTGCTAGACATAAAGCTTATTCCTTCATAAACTCTTATTAATTGTTCATAATCTCGTCGCGCTAATTAAATGAATCCATCATGTATGTATGAATCCATGTTTGTGAACGCACAGGCAGGGGTGTTTATATGAACGTAAGCACCCAAGTCTAACCGGGTAGGGAAGTGGCAGTGATGAATGCCTGCAGTGGTTGTTACTGTGGAAACTGCAGTGAGTGTGCCAACAGCTGTAACGTAACCACCTACTACTCCAGGCTTTCACTCTGCTCTCACCATCACGATGATAAAGGAAAACTTACCATTCTGTCATCATGTCATATGAAACCCAAAGATATTAGTATTTGCTATACACAAAGCCTGGGTTGTGTGCAAACGTACAAAGGGATGCCAGCAATAGCCTCAGTTATCTATTCTGAGCAAGAGAATAAGAATAAAGTAATCCCTGTGTTTGGCTGCTTTGATAAATGCCAGCAGATAGAGAAAAAAATCTGTCTTGTGAGACTGATAACGCTCAATCAAATTAAATAGTTTCAAACTAAATTTCTAATCACAGCAGCCACTTGAGATCAGTTCACTGATAAGGCTCAGGCAAGGTGAAAAAAGTCCTGACACATACATGAATGGAGGCTGACACACTAGAAAAAAGCACTCTTACACACACAGACACACAGGCACACACACGGGTTAACATTATACATGTCTGTGCACACAAAAGACATTCTGAACACTGAATCTGTGTTCAGATAATCAAATATGTTTCTGATGGCTGTGAGTAAAAAAAAAAAAAAAAAAGTGTGTTTTATCTGCAAAACTCTAAGCACTATTGATTGTTATAGACTGGGACTTGTACTCATAATACACAATTGTAATACAATATATTGCAAATGAGCACTTTAACAAATGAGGTTTTTGATTATGTGTAATCACAGACTGCAGTAATGGCAATGAGAAGAATCTGGCAGGCTTACTTTAAGCAAGGATCTAACGAAAAAATCTATCCAGTTTGTATCTGTTCTTCATATCAAACTTAGATAGAATGTGGTATTTTACAAATCATGTTACTGCTGTTACTATAGTCCAACTGCAAATATGGCCGTGTAAAATGGATAGGAAAACTTTGTCATGAGCTTTTTATCTTGAACATCCCTCCTGTTGAAGCACTGCCACTGGAGGGATAAAAGGTGACATTCTGTATGTAAACAGTTGATAGTAAGGTCAGCATTTCAAACCTCACCTTGCAAAGAGAACTGAGGTCAAAGCCATATGACTGGGCATTTCGAGAGCCTGCATTCATGTAATTCCCCAGCAGCAGCACCAGCTCCAGCAAGCGGCCAAAGGAGCGGCTCTTCCTGACCTCATCACAGGCGGCGTTTACAGCCAGGATATCTGGACGCAGGTTGTTTACCTGCTCCTCAAACTGCAGTCGGAAGAGGATGTGGTTGAGGCGAGGACGCAGCCGCTTCACGCTGCTCATCTGAGAGGGGAGAGGAGACATGGAGGAAACAGGGAAGGGCAAAGGAGAAAAGAATAATGCAAAGGAGAATTACAGAAAGAAGAACAAAAGGAAAATGATGTGAAAGAGTGAGAACAAAGTCATAAAACGTAAACTTAAAACTAACTACAGTCGCACTTTTGCAACATTCAGCCAATCTAATTAACAGAAATGCATGCAACCGGCATGCTGGAAAGTGTTGCTAGGCAGTAGTAATAGATGCTGGCAGTGATTTGATTTGGGACCCAGGTCTGGTAAGTTAATTGTGGAGTTAGTGTCCATATAGGGCAAGCAGCAGAGGGGGTGGAATATACAATAGGCTGCCTTGGATTACCACTCTCACACAATTAGAGAAAATTGGAAAATATTGCATTGGGCCCAGGGCTTGGCCACAACAGTGATTGTCTATGTGTGTGGGGTGATGGGGAGGGGTGCAGGTTCCAATTGTCTGTTTCACACAACAGCTGGCTGTGTGGTTTGATGTCTTCCATCAAGGGTTTAATTATAGCTACTGTAATGTTATCAAATGACTATTTCAGTCGGTGAGTAAGTGAGTGTGTGTGTGTGTGTGTTTGTATGAGAGAAAAGGAGAGAGAGGAAACAGGGCAGGAGAGGAATATGACAAAATTAAGAAAAAGTAAGGTGCACAAGAACCAAATATGATGCCGAAATGGATGTTTGAGATGCAATAAATTATGTGATAAGGACGTAGAGAGGGAGAACATAATCAGAGGAAGAAGACAGACGGCAGACACAAGTGTTCCTTCAAAGTGAATCTGTGCAGCAGTGCTTTCCATAAAAGCTACAGAGGACACTAGGCAAAACTGAGCTGCTCAGGGCATTATTAACAACATGAGAGGACGCGAGAGTGTGACCAGTGAATTTAAAAATTATGCACCATACAGTGTAAACACAAATAAATGTGAGTAAATATTTTGGCAACTTGTAATAAATGTCTTCTTGGAGTGTCAACAACAATTTAAATCCTGGATGAAAGACCGTATTTATAAGAAGTGTCAATCATAAGGACTGCAACTACAGTTGAGCCAGCAGGATGCACATGCTGGTAAACAGAGTGAGTCCTGAGACTTCAGGGATTGAAATGAAGTCTGTAAGTCATCAACCACAACCCATGTATAGCAATAAAAGTTCCTGGACAGCATGAAGTTGACTGATGTACAACCCAGCTTCCAAAAAAGTTGGGACTTGGTAAAACAAATGAAACCAAATGTGCTTGCTTATCCTTTTTGACATGCTCAAGTGAAAACAGTACACAGAAAATACATTTCCTCTTTTATCTCAACATCTTGCGAGAGTGGCAGACATAAGATAAGATAGATGTGTCTGCACAATGGTAAATTAAAAATTTCCTTTGAACTTGAGCTTTTCTGATATGCAAAAGCAGACAGGCTTTCTTAGACTCACTCAGACTCTACATCTATGTCTCCCTGATGAACTGCACACAACAGCTGAACATGCTCTCTTCCTCCTCCCAAAAATCTTCCATTCAATCAATGCATTTCCACTCAGTGATGAGATTCTCTTTCATGGGTGTTTAGAAAACAGGTGAGCGCGTGGGGCAAAAGAAGAAGATTATTGTATGCTTTGTCAGTAACTTGGTTGCCAGGCAGAAATGCAAAATACACAAAGTACTACACTCCTCATGCATAATTCTGAATAAACCTCCTTTGAAAAGTCTTTAAGAAAACGATGCAGACATAATTAGGCAGCAGTGCTGCTCTTTAATGTGCATAAATTAGTGCAGCAGTCCACAGGTGTCCTGTCTTTCCTCTTAAGGCTTAAAGAAGATAGAATTTTAAAAAGCTCAGGATTAGGATATTCATATGAAAGTGCTCCATTAGTGTGCGTGCGTGTTTGTAGGAAAGAGAAAGTGATGATATGATGTAAATACAAGAGTTAATATTACTATACTTCAACTACTTGACACATAGAAAGACTTTAATGTCAGACATCAACAAAAACACTACAAAATAAAGAAAAATATTTTTTTTGTGATTTACATGTCCATGTAGTTAGAACTATAACCAGTGTGGAGTTGTCAGTGTATGTGTGTGTGTGTGTGTGTGTGTGTGTGTGTGTGTGTGTGCGTGTGTGTGTGTGTGCGTGTGTATGTGTGTGTGTGCTCACCACAACTCCAAACTGCTCAGGCTCTGACAAATTTGGGTACTCATTTTTGTACTTGGCCAAGGCGTTCAGCTGCTCCTGCTCTGGTAGGTGCTTCACAAGGTTCTACAAAGAAGAGAGAAGAAGAAAAGGAGTGGGAAGCAGCATGGAGGAAAGCAGAGCAGAGAAAGGCAACTAGTATCAACTCATTTAAAAATTGCCTTGTGATGTTGTGATACCTGACACTTACTTTATTAATTGCACTTGGTAGGGTGTCATGTCTTCCTCGCTGTCATGTTTATATTCCTTTACCATGTACAAAATGTTATGATTCCAACTGTCTAGAAGTTAAGCTGTTGGCTGAACAGTAACGTGGTGTTTTCTTTATGATTAATTTAGAATAACCCCAGGTACAATCTAACCTGCTGTTGTTCTATTTCAGTTTCAGGCCTGCTGGTGAACTTCAGTGAAAACAATGCTTTGTGACTGCAATAAAATGCTTTTATTATCAAATAGACTATATCCTTAAGGCTATATATACTTTACTACAGAATTGAAAGTTAAAGTATGAGTGGGGTCTTTCAGACAGCCAAAAGGAATAAATAATTAAAGCCATGTTGATTACATTGCCTTCTCATCTGAATTTACCAGCCATCTCAACAAATACTGCTACTGTGTGGTAAATATGTTGGTCTGATGCATTTAAATTGGGTTGCAAATCTGTCCCTGAAGCCCGGAGTCAGGATAAAAATTGCTACTTCCATTACTTGTGTTTTTATTGATGCATTATAATGGAATTTACCTTAATGACGATTCATTATTTGCATGTTGTAATTAGCAATTATTGATCAAATTAATTCTTTTGAATGCACATCCGTAGCTCAGCTTTGTATTTATTTATTTGTTTCAACTCAGTTAACCCACACCCACGCTGACTGATCTCAGTTGAATTATTTTACTTTATTTCACTATGTGCTTATAGTGTATGCCTTTGATTCGAGCCATTTTGACTATTGTAATTCCTTATTTGCTGTACAGTCCAGTAAGTCAATAGTCAACTGTCCTCTGTTCTGTCCTCCCTTCACTGCCTACCTGTGTCCTTCATAACTGGCTCTAAAGTTTCACCACTTGTCTGCTCCTTCCTAAACTGTTGACCTTCTTTGTCCTTACACTCCTCTCAGTAGCTTAAGGTCTGTGGACTAGTTGTTGCTGTTTGTTCGCAGGGCCAAACTGGACACAAAGTGTAGTAGGGCATTTTCAGAGCTCATAACCTCTATTACAGCCTTCCGTTTGAAATCAGGCAAGCATTGTCCGTGTCCTCTAGGAAAAAATTGTTTTTACGAATTGGCTCTTAATCAGATTTATCATGGACTGCATGTGCTCTTGTGAGTACGTACTGCATGTGCTCTTGTGAGTATTTTCTCATTATTTTATCATGAGAATCCCTGTTAGTATCACAATATAACGTAAAAGTAAATTGAAAAAAAAAAAATCATCAAAAGATTTTTTTTCCGTTAAAAGTAGACACAGACCCTGTTTCCAGTCCACCTGGCATTGTGATTGAATCTGATACAAACAGATGGATGGATACTTTTTTTGTTTTAAGTGTGTCTTAAATAAATGGCATTAAACTGAAATGTGACTGTTAAGCTGGAACAAAAAAGAAGAGCAGAAACACATCACTTAAAAAAATAATGATTAATATCAGCATCACACTTATATTTTTATTCACAGATTCCACGTTCATGGACTGCTTCAATCGGGGCATGAACCTGACGATCTGAGCACTGATAATATACTTATAGACTATACAGTCTAGATAGTTACAGATTGTAGATTGAGCTAGTTTAGGACTTGGTGGTCAGTCCTCTACTAACGTCAGATAAGTTACTGAAACTCATTTTACAACTTGATAAAAAACTTGCCCTACCTGGATCATAGGCTCGGTGAGTTGCTCCTCATCCACCTCCACTATCATCCGCCGAATTTCCTGATAAGGCATACGGAAGGAACCCAGGAAAATGGCTACACAGACACAGGGGATATGACAAACGCTGTGGTTAATATAAAAACAATTCACTAATGACAAAGGATGATGTAATTTCAGAAAACTTGGTCACATAAATCAACACTGGTAAAGGAGAATATAAAAAAACACAAACAAAAATGTTGGGAAATAAAAAAAAGAGCAGCTCAAGGACACATGAAGGACATGAAGTAGGAAGCAAAGAGAAGTAAAAATTAAAGATACAACTGAACATAAGTCAGCCAGACATAAAAATAGAAGAAGTGTTTTGAAAAATTACACCGGTTTAGCAAACATTACATCCTCGAGCAAGTGGCACCACAAGGGACTGCAAGGCAAATGCCTTGTCAGGATAAGCCATTAGTCTAGTCAGTGGAAACCCTGACAGAACCCTGACAGTAAAAAAATGTGTGACTAGGCTAGAGGCCAGATGATGTAGAACTTTATTAAAGATTATTGGGAATATCTGAGGGTAAAAACTGCGGTGATATAAATATCATTTAACATCCTAGTTTCAAAGTATTATGTATCCACCCGAGTCTGAAGAGGAATGACTCAAAAGGTGGTTTCGGCAGGATATATATTATATACATACTAATTAGGTCGCATTAAAAGGAAACAGTATGGCAGACCAATGGAACGCATAATTACTAACAATTACTGAGGTGACTTCAAGCAAGGTTTGCAGAGCCAGTACAACAGTAACAGGTCAAGATAAAAAAAGTCTTTCATCTGCTGTTAAAACATGCAACAGGAAATGTGACATCGGTGAGCTCTGCACCTTTATGGCTAAAATTAAATTCTAATTCATTAGAACTCATTACATGGAATAAATTTGCTCTTTATCTTAATAGTGGCAGCATCAATCAAGCAACAGAAGTAAAACCCCACATACCCATTCTCAACCTCAATCAAAGCTTTTAAACTCTTTGCCTCCTATGGTGGAACACATAAACCGCCTACTCTCCTTTTTTTTCCCTTTTTCGTTCCTGCTCTATAATTTCCGCTGCATGATTTATCACTGTTACTGGGCTGATTAGTCTCATTTTCTTTTAATACATGAAACAAAGGTCACAGCTACCCTTGATATAAGCCAATGAGGTGCTAAGATCTGGGAGCGCTTAAGAGATCAGCTGGATCCTCATTAATGCCGGGGGCTTTTAAAACGGTCATTTCAAAACCAAGCATGCGTGCGTGAATGCGTGAGAGAAAGAGGGAGAGGGAGAGGGGGAGAGAGAGAGAGAGAGAGAGAGAGAGAGAGAGAGATCAGACATAATAGCATTTTTCCGATTTGTTCTATCCTTAATGGAAGCTTACTATTGTTAATTAGCTCAATGTGTCTGTGTGTGTCTGTGTGAGAAGAAATGAGTCACAGGGAGCAGCAGCCAGGTTCACAGTAAGTGTAGTCATGCTTTACATTTGCTATAGCAACAAGGAAAGGTGTAACTCATTCCCTGCCAAATTGCCCATTGTGGTCACTTTATAAAACGCAAAGCACAAAATAAAGGGATTCTGAAGTGAGATACAGTGAAAAGGTGAGTGCAAAGTGCATCACGAGGAGCTGTCGGGGACAGAACGACAGACATGCATAGTACACTGTAACATCGAGAGACGTGGATCTGTGGATATCTAGTCCTTGGGAGGAGGAGTGAGCTGAAAGGAAATAAATACTTACATAGATTCTGTGCAATCTTAGGATCGAGCACCTTGAGCTCTTTAATTCTCTTCTTTATGGATTTTTTATCCTCTAGATCATCCTCTTCTTTTTTGGCTGATGAAGACAGAAACACTGAGTTATTCTCAACACACACACAGGAAACATTTGCACAAGTGCATGCACTTACTGTGCTGCTGAGATGTGTTTGATATACACAAATTCAGATACAGTGAGATTATGACATTTCCATATCTGTCTGACAAGGGAAGAAAGAGGAATGTAGGGATTGGTGTCGCTTTTTATTTGCTAACAGAGTTTTAATACCACAATAATTTCAACTGTGAAAATTCAACCACTAACACAACTTCTGGATCTTTTCAAAAAGAACAATGACAGAGTCCGCCGTGACAGAATGCCATGCGGCGAGAGAAGCATGGAGAAAGGGATTATGGCAAAGTGTTGTGATTACACCACTGACAGTAAGGTATGGGTGAGATACGGCTGTTCCATAAACACAATGTTGCACACACACTAATCAGGTTATAGGTGAAGGCAAATCTGTTCTGGGTCACATGGAGCCAGGTAGGTGGGATTGTGATATAAGTGCTATTGGCGGATAGGAGAGACATCGTGAGATCAGGATTTCAAGCAAAACAAAGGACCAATAAGACACAGATACGCATATCCACACCGACACACACATACGCACACACACACAAACACACGCACTCTTCTTGAGCCACACTCACAAAGAGGAGTTCATGGTTGGTTTTAATTATTTAAGACACCAGATTAAGAGAACAAAATGTGCATCCCAGGAGTATGCTGGGTAATTGTCTGGTGCTGTAATTATAGTGTGTGTGGTGAGAAGAGAGAGGAGAGGAGAGGAGAAGGGAGAGGAGAGGGGTTAATCCACAGGAAAGGTATTTCTACTGCTCCACATGGGCTTGGTCTTCTTTCAGGGACCCTGTATCTAATTAAAAAGTGAAGAGGTATGCTTGGAGCTCCCGCAGAAAAGACTGTTAGCATGTCCACAAACATGCACCCCTACGGTCGAGCTCGACACACACGGAATTACACAAGCACAGCCACACACTGAGCTATCCTTAGACTTACGTGGCTCCTCTGTTGGTACACTCTCCTCACAGTCTTTCAGTGTGTGAGAGAGAAGAAACGCAAAGGACAGACAAGGAGGACAATGGGAAACGTGTACCATGGAAAAGGGAGAGGAGAGAGAATAACGAGATAAAAATACATTTTCAGAAGACTGCACCCTGTCTACTGCAGCATGAAACATGAAGAGACTCAAGGAAGGGAAGAACAAATACACTATAAAAACTTACATGAAAAAAATATATGAATAGAATAAACAGGTAGAAAAGGGCTAAATCAAATAGAAAACAGGCAAGAAAGACAAATTACCTGAGTATTTACCAATTAATTTTACTAAAAATGTACCATAGTTCACAATGAAAACAACATAACACACAGATGTGCATGTCATATTTCTAATCTTCGCCAAGATTAGAGGTGAAATGATAACTCAGCTGGTGTATAGCAACAATTTTGATATTTGATTAATTATTTCAACTTAAAAACATCAATGTCATCAATAATTGTAAATGTTATTCCTTGAGTTTAAAAGGTTGGTTTGACAAACATTGCAATGGGAAATTTTATTCATTTTTTATGACATGTATACTACTCATGTATACTGCCAAATGGGTCTGAATAGGGATGAAGGACAGCAGTCACTTTGCAGCATCTGCCAGTACTATAGTGCTCTTTCCTCTTTCTACTGCGTTCCAAAGTAATTGTGTAAGTATGTTCAACAGCAAACTTCATTTAAGATCGTCTCTATGGACATATTCAGTGCAGAACAAAGCTGCTGTTAGATTATAAGGCATATTAATCAATCAACCAATCAACCTAGATAGATGGGTAGACAGACAGACAGATGCCCTGAGCTAGGTAAGCAAAACACAATTTTTAAAAAAAATATATACATATATATAAAAACTAATGTACTAGATAAAGAATAAAACAGAATAAAAATAGATTATAATTTAGATAAGACAGAGCTCGTCATGCAGTTGAATGTGCAAAGTTACTCAGGAAAATGAAGTTCAATGTGCAAGTCCCTCAGAAGATAAGTCTCCTCTCATTGCACAGAGGAGAGTCGTTGCACTGCATTATTGTAGTGCGTAGTATGACTTTCTGTAGCGGTCCTTACAGCAGCAAGAGCAGAAGAAGCCTCAAACTGACAATATTTGTATGTTCAATATTTACCTTAAAACCAGCGTAAACAACACAAGTATTTATTATTAAGGGAATGTAATCTTGAATTTAATATTATTGGATATTTGGTGCAATATAAGGAGCTGGCTGTAGAAAGCCCCCAGCTTACTGCATTAAGATGTTGTATTGATCGACTCATCATAACGTATAGCCTCACAGAATCTCATTTATTACACCAACACACACTGATTCTCTGAAATACACACACAGGCAAGAAATGCACAGTACCAGAGTATTAACCTCCTCGTGTCAGTGCATATATTGTAAACATACTTGGCTGGGTCGTATAATTCATGGATCAGCCCCACATAATACTGCAAGGGCTGCATCCATCTCTATCATAGAAGAGGTAGTGATCAGATAGAAATCATATAGTGCGTTCACACGCTAACTCACATTCTCACACACACTCTCTTGCTCCCCCCTGCTGCCTCAGGTGTTATCATTTAAATCAGCTAATTAGATTTCTGCCTTCCAGCATTAGCCCGTCATCCTCTTCGGCCTTAAAACAGCTCTTCTTCAGGGAAGCCCGCTCATTATACATCAGCCAATTAAAATGTCCCACAGGGGGTCAGAGGTCACTGGTTAATCAATCACAGGAAGCGGCCACTGTTGTAGTTATCAGATTGCGCTATCACCCAGGAAGTGGGGAAGATAAGGATACACTTGTGAGTGCAAAGCAGTGGGGAGTCTGCATCACATCACAGAACTAGCAAAAAAAAAAAAAAAAAAAAAAAAAAGAAAAGAGGCAAGGAGCATATGCATGGTGAGACTACAGTAGATATTTCAGGCTCTAAATGGATGTGCCATCATTAATTTGTGTGAAAAGATGACAAACTGTTTAAGAAAAAAAAAAAAACTTCCACCAGTTTAGAGAGATGGGGCAAGAGAGAATCCTGACAGAGAGATGTAAGTTACAAACAAAGCCATTGACTAAAACCACACTTTTCATCAGAAGTTGAGATCAGACATTGCAGAAAGGGGAAGCAGGACTCTATCACAAGACAGGAGAGAACAGTGCATTAGAGACAGGCACCAACACTGAGTTGTCTCAGTTGAAAGGCCTACTCTGCTCTGCCACGGCGCACAGTGCTAGCTGTCTACCATCTAAGCACTCTCAAGTTAAGGCCTCTTAATGGAAGCTTGCGATGAATGTCAACTTCATGTCGAGACTGTGGGCGAAGTAGGAGGAGAGATAAGTATGAAAAATAGAGCAAAGAAAAAGGACGGTCTCAATTTTCTTTTACCCCAGTGTAGCGTACTTTGGGGGGAAAAAATGCATTCTGCATTATTCACACAACGACAAACAAACAAAAAAATCAAACATAAAAAAATATGTCAATTTGTGTCTTTGTCTTTTCTTGAATGGAAAAAGAAATCGTGGGGTCTTGGGTATACAAGAAAGAAAAAGTTTTATTCTTTTCTTGAGAAAAGGAAAAGAATGTTCAGTTGCAGGGTCAGACGAGGATGCAAAGCTAGAATTTTGAAAGAGTTATCTTTTCTTCTCACTTGTAATAATTCTACTGACTGGTTTTGATTCAATCTCTGCCACAGTTTAAAGGCACTTGACAAAAATATGACAATGTGTAACCATGTGCACACACATGCTTCCCAAACAGCAGCACTTCCCATAAGGCAGTATCAGTGAATTGTGCCGTCAAAGCACTAAAGGGAATGGTGGATGAAATAAAACTGCTGTGAAAGAGCATGACTGATGCTGTACATGACAGGCAGGCCTCAGAGACAAGCAAGTAACACCTCAAATCCCCCCACCCACCCTTCACACACACACGCACGCACGCACTGATGTGCACACACACCAAAATCTCCTCCTTCTCTACAGCCCTCCACTCACACCAGCACTTCATCTTATCAGGGTGGATTTCTAATCAGAGAAAACGCCTTACTGGAACTGCCCTGCTTTTTACACACACACACACACAAACAAACACACACACACACAATATCCTAACACTAATGTCAAATGAAAAAAACGTACTTGATAACTAATACCAACACCGAAGAATTTATCAAGTGATGAAAGGAACTGACAGCAGTGTGAGTGAGACAGGCAGGAGGCAGACGCTGCTCATTTGGCTCGTCATTTCATCCACTATCTGTTCAACTATCTCACTTTGGAGATATCACATCCTCAACTGACTTTTCAGCTGATGAGACTCATTATATATGGCATGTTGCTGGGATACAATCGTCTCCCCCTGAGAAAGTAGATGCACAGTGAGGGGAAAGTTGAGAGGGCAGCTGTCTCCAAAGGATAATTAAATCACTGTGTTGTTTCCAATAGCCAATCAAGGCAGCCATGCAGGTAAAGTTTAAATCACTACTATTAGAGGAGTTTCTGTAGCAGGGATAATATGGGGGTCTCAATTCAATGTGCAAACAGCACACACACACACACACACACACACAAACACACCATTGCCTCAAGCAAAATCCACTATGAGACATCTGATGCACAGGAGGGGGGCTGTCTGCAGCAAGTGAACAAATCCACCATTCCGACACATCTGTCAACTCTACAGTCAACAGAGGGGAGACGAACAGTCAAACCAGCCGTGCAGCTTGACTGTTGACTCACCGTATGGTTCTGATCCAGCTAAGTCCTGAACTTCAGTCAGCCTGACAGAAAGCACAAGAGACATCCAGAGCGCCCAGTAGCTTCTTGGACTATACACACCTGCCCTCACCTTTCCCTCTCTGCCTTGTCAATGCACACACTCCAACATCCCGACTAAAACCAACATGATGGCTTGAAAGGTCTGTCTGCAGACTCCGCAATCTGGAGTTGCGTGTGTGCGAGTACCAGTGAGTGTGAGACAGAGGGGGAGATCAGAGCAGTAAAGTGAGGAGCTGTGTTGTGAGTGAGCGAATCAAAGTGAACCATGCAGGGCCACCTCTCCCTGTGATTCAGACTGGATGACCCAGGGCCATAATTAGTCTGAGACTTTCATTCTGATAGCAGCAAATTAACAGACTTCATTAGGCTTTTCTCTCCTCTCCTCCCCTATTCCTGCTATACCAAGATCGTTGCTAAATCTAAACCACTGATATTACCAGCTGGAGCTTCAGCGTCTACAACATACCAGTCAATTGCTCCTCACAAAGAAACATACCCTGCAGAGAGAACATGCAAGTACACTCATTTAAAAGTAAATTCACAAATCTGGACTGAAATTATTGATGCTACATCAAAAGATTCAGAATTGATTAGGAGCTTCTATTAATCAGTATGTACTGGCCCTGTGGGGATGAAGTTTACCAGTAGCTCTATTCTCAGTGGAGTAGTGCCCTCTAAAGGCCTCTTGAAGACCTACCAATGGCATCTAAATGTGTGTGACTGTGCGCATGTGTTAAAATTAGAAATTAGTATTTTCTGACTACTCTGTCATATCAGGTATGAAGCATTATTATCACCATTTCATTTCACTATGCAGTAGCAGCAGTCCAATCTGAACAGTTGTTAAGCCCACCCAAACATTTCCCAAGTCATTCAATGGATTGATGGCAGTCTAAATCATTCATATTCTGAAGCCATTTTTCTGTTTTTCTCTGTGCTGCAAACATGTCTGCGCCCACCCCTTCACCGCTTCTGCCGCCGTACATACACAAACCTACATGTGTGGATGAAAAATCACTGCCGAAAAATAAAGTCGCAAAAGCAAATATGTTTTTAACGAGCCAGCCCATTACTCTGCTGATATGAGAACATAAAAATACAAATTGGGAATAAACTGAGGTGCTGATGCTTGAGAAACGGTGGCAGAAGAAAGACAGGAGAAAACAATGGAAGAGAAATGAAAGCAGAAAAACAGAAGAAGGTTAAATATCCAAAAAAAAACAGGAAAAGGGAGGCAAAGAACCAGTGAGGACAATGAATGTGCATGTGCATACATTATTTGGTACAAAATTTCAGGAAACAGTCAAGGTATTAGGTGTGTTTCTGACTGCTTTAAGTCAAAGTACTGTACACAGACAGTATAACCGTAAAGCATTAGCCGTTTCTAAGCAGAATGTGGTTGCATTACAGGCAAGCGTATGAAGTTTGTGGGTTCGACATTCTAAGAAAGGAAAAGAAAATAGACATCCATTCACCGTGTGTGTACTGTGTGATCAGACCTTCCCTTTCAACAATGGAAAGAGCCTCTAATGATTGTGCATTTGATGAAATCTCTCATAATGGCACAAATTTTCTGCAGCCACACGAAAAGTCATTATAGAACTAATGGTGTTCTTCAAAATGTCAAAACAACAGCATAAAGAGAGTGCAAGAATAGGAGAAAAGAGGAGAACAAGTGAGACAGAGTGTGAGAGAGACACACAGGAGAGAAAGCCAATTTGATGTGAAGAGATATATACCAGCGGAAAGCAATACTAACCACTAGACAGCATGAGATGGACATCCTGCTGCTATCCTCATGTGCACAGAGTGGTTCAAAACAAACTATATTTAAAGCTTCAGAAGCCACTTTCGCTGCTAATTCTATCTCCTGCCCTTGGGAACACAACTGGACTCCACACACCTTTGAAGGTAAACTATATGTTAAATTAGATTTTTACCCAAATGCAGCTGAGAGGTTATGGTAATTAGATCATTGAAGCCCAACTCAAAGCAAAACTGTAACTTCTGTAAATATGAGATCCTTTTTTTTAGCCTCTGTCAGGCATTTGATTTTAAAAAAGACCACCCACTGATCCTCCATCCCCACCTCCTCTAGTCCTCGATCCTTATAAATACTCTATGATGGTGTCCGCCAACCTCCTCAGCTCCTTTTGTCTCATTGTAATTCAAAAGCCTATTAAGTTCTCTGAACAGTAGACCACAAAAGCTATTGCTACTCTAAGAAACTCACCCACCTTGCATTTGAGAGGCCTATTAACAATCACTATGTGGATATGTTAAGTGGCTCCAATTTAAAAGTGTTCTGAGGGTTACTGTAGTGAAGACTGACAGAGTAGAAGCATCGGTTTGAATGATCATGACTGTTAATGTGTCACATCAGTCTGAGTTTGACTAACACTAACCATGGTAACTGTCACTAAACGTCCTTAGCTACTCAACCACACGTATGTGCTTGACCCCTAACACACACAACCACTGTTCCCCTCGAGTAGTTCTGCAAATACACTTGTGCAAACTGCCAAAACCCACACAAACACGCTTCCCAGACCAATATAATCATATGAAAATGGGGTGCCTGTAATTTTCTCTTTCCTCGACTTTCTCTTTGACAGGCTACATTCTGCAGAGTCTGACATCGACTGAGAACACAGTCTTAATGCTATGGCAAGAAACATAAAAAAGGGGGCACTTGTGAAGCGTCACTTGTGAAGGGTGTTCAAGTTTTTCATTTCTAACAATTTATTCATTAAAATTTCTTTTTGAAGAGCACCTCACTGTATACTTCTACATGCTTAACGACAATTGTCTGTGATTCCCAACACTGATTCAAAACAAATGTACAATTAATCTGTCACGAAAGTCAAAATCCATTCATAAACATAATTTCAATAAGTTAGTTTAAGTTTTTGAAAACAACAAAGTGCTCATGTGGGCAATGACGAGCACAACAAAAACAATTACTAGTAATCAGCTTATGGCAAAATTGGTAACAACCACGTTCCATAGCTTTTGCATCATTCATAACACAAATACCCTGTGCTACAATCGGCATGTAACTACGACCCCAGCGCTACATTTTCACTGTCTCCAATATATCTGATAATACGAGGTGTGGTTGCATTTACATGTACGCTTAGACACACAAATGCACTCACAACCCAACCAGAAAGATCTTTGCATGCTGGAATCAATAAATTGAAGACTTCCTCTGTCACTTAATTATGACAATAAAAAAAAAGGCTATTAACATTCTTGTTTTTTTTCTTTACACTTTAATTCTCCAACATCCTTTCAGTTGCACTGCCTTTCTGTCTCTCATAGTTCACTGCTGTGGCTTTGGAGGAGAGGTAGGTTATTAGCAGATGCCTGTATCCTGGAGAGAAATGGCAAACTGATTTTGTGATCTTTGAGGGTTTCGTCTAATTGGATGTTATTTATTAGCTGAAAAGAAGCCCCAGGAAAGGGCAGCTCTCTTCATGCTGTTGCTCATTTTCCCAACACTACGGCCATGAATCCATCTCTCTGCCCTCTCTTGATAAAAAAAAAGAGATGGGAAGAAATAGCTGGTTTATTCCAGATGTCAATTTAGAATTCTCTAGTTAGACCATCAATGCGAGGATGACAAAATGTAGTCTATATAGTAACATGTAAGTTTGACAAGCACATTAATCTGTATATATGGAAAATATATTTAGTGGTAAGAAGTCAAATGATATCCTTACACCAGCAAAACACTTTTACTTTTTACTGTGTGCTGTATCAAGATTAAAAGGATCACTATGCACTGTCATACATAAAATGTAAAAAGACAGAAAGGCAGGCAAAAGTAAATAGTTTATAGACTTTAGGGGGTAGAGGGTGCTGTATTATGTACAAATTGTAAAGCCTTTGAGAAAAAAAAGTAGACTGGAGATTTTAAAAAATAAAACTGCTTTGACTTTACTTAATGTATGTTTGAGCACACATTTTTTTAATGATATATTAATAAAAAAGCACCAGACAAAGAAGGGAAGGAGGAAATACATTCACGGTAAAAAAAAAAAACAAACAAAACAAAAACTAAAGAGTCAACAAAGATGGGAGTATTGTATTCAGTATGAGCTGCAACACACGTAAATATTCGGGACTGGCACCTTGACCCAGGTATTAAAGTTCTATACTCTTTATCTTCAAAATAAGTATCTCACATTTCTCTCACACTGAACTCAAAACTTTCCATCACCATTCTCATAAATATGATTTCACTATACAGTGTTAGAATTTCAGATTATAATGCCTGAGATCGCTTGTTTAAACAAAAAATATAACCCAGTTGATGTTTAATTGATAGTAAATTGACTACATTTATATTAATTTAACTCGATTAGTCTGAAAGTAAGAAATCACCCAGAAAATAGTCAGCATTGAGCACAATTTAATCTATAAAGGAAAGCACTACCCAAAGAAAATATTGCACAGAAATGCCACTGAAATGCGTTGCACGCCCTGCATTATGGAAGTTGCAATGAGAAAAGCTCCCCTGCTCTGATGGACAGAGCATAGGACAAGTAACATTTACTTGCCTGTTGTGTCATTAATGTCGCCCTTTCACTATGAGGTCAGACACCACCAGAGCCACTGGTGGTAAGTGGACATTTGGCAAAATAGTCCTTTGAGCACTCTGTAGCAAGCTATGCTAAAAATAGCGTTTGTTGATGCCTACATCTAAACAGCTCAATTAACCCTCTAGCAATTTATACGCTGCATTTCTAGCCATTTACAGCCATTTCTGCCTTCATGCCTTGATGACATTGTTTTCCCTGTCATGATTTCAATGTGCATGCAGCACCAGCCTCATGACTACTTGACTATTTTGATTATTAGAAATGTATTATTTTGCACGGGAATCATTCTGTCCCAAACTATTTGATCCATAACTGGTAGATTATTAGAACCACGATCACGATAAGCAGTTTTCACTGTAATGATAAGTATGACAGACTCGTATATCTGGTGCTGACGAGGGGAGTAATGTTTAATTGGCTACTCAGCTAATCACGCACATCCCTAATTTATACAGCACTTTACAATTTAGCCTCTCATTTCAGCTGCCATGCAAGGGGTCTGCCCATTGGGAGCAACTCAGTGTGTGGTTCAGAGTCTTGCTAAAGGTGACTTCAACATATGGACGGGGGGCGCCAGGGATCAAACCACCAACAGTGGGATTAATGCACAGCCTTCCCCCACATTGTGGGAAAGATACTGTAACCATTAAATGATGCAATATACAGCAAGAACAATAATTCCAAGGTCAAATTCAATTGCCCTTTAAACATAATACACAGTAAAAGCCTTATATTATTGTTTAAGAGGTAAGATACCAATTAATACCAAATACAATTAAGATACCTGTTGAAAATGAGAGATGTTAGGGAAGATACATAAGATATATTGGTTAGATAGAATAAGCAGCGTAGTGGTACACTGTTTATTTAAAGGATAATGCTGGTATTTTTATGTTTTTACTATGAGCAAGTCCCATGAATGGAAAAAAAATCAACCAATGAATTTATCCTCACATGAATTGTTTGTGTAGCTAAAGCCTGATATAGCTTAGCAAGTAACTTGATACTTTTTTATTCTTCACATTCAAGAACAAAAACTGAACAAAGAGAGGCAGAGTAAGAGAGAGGCAGCACTCTACTGGTTTGTTTCCACTGGTGCCCCTTAATGTGAAACTTAAAGAAAGTATCCTCACTGGTGGCAGAACTGAATAAATACAAACTACCAGATATGACATTAGCAGAACACTATAAAGGTAGACAAGTTCCAAATATCCCTCAATTCCCACCTGCCAGTGTCTCTAAAACATCCTGTGATTGTTCACCCTCTCTTCTGGCAAACACCCAAAGGAAAGCCTTGCTTTGCATGTTTTATCTCTATCTATTGACACTGATGATCCAAAAGAGCTTCTCCAGAGGCTATCTGTGAAATCACAGAAACTGCTGTAAGTTCTGAGAGCTGTCAGCATTCTCTCTGGGCGTCCACTCACTACTACATTTGCTTGCTTGTGTCTCCCTTTTTTCTTCTTTTCTGTTCCAATCAGAGAAAAGGCTGAGAAAAAAAGAAGTGCTGTCTCTTTTTCTCCCTTGTGTTTTCATTAAAACTGTACGGATTTCAAAGAAATCATTAGTTCTATGATATTACAGATAATTACTGCTAATTACTGTGACACTTTTTCTTACTAGTTCGGGATGATGAATGCTGGCAACCATTGGTAGCTTAAAGTTGAAATGCCAAACTGGACTGATGAAAATTCAAAAAATACAGAACAGTCTGCGTCAAGAATTATCAATCAATCAATGGCTACGTTTACATGGACACTAATAATGCGATTATAATATGATTAAGGCCTTAATGTGAGCATGGTGGAGCCTATGTAAATACCATACTTCGATTATGTTAATGCGATTAAGCTCATAATCAGTGTAAGCTTAATGTCATTAAGATACCTGGAGTATTGTGACTTTACTCGCATTATGAAGTACTGTATACACCTTAATCACATTTCTTTCCCACTGATCACATTGCGCATGTACAGGAAGTGACGCGCATCATAAACATCACATGAAAGATTGCAGCAGAAAAAAAATAGCATTTGAGCAGCAAAGTTTTGAGGGACATGGATAAAATGCATTTCCTTGATGGGTGAAAATATTGCAATGGTGTTGCAGAAAAGTTGCCCTGTCTTTTTCGTCTTCTTCTTCGCCCTTTTCGTTGATAACCGCAGTATAACTTGGCGGCAACAGATGTCGAAACTAATGGTACCCACAATTTCATGCAAAAGGCATGTAAACGGGATTTCAAAGAACTGCCAAATCACGTAAAAAACTTAATCGGAGTAAAGCCTTAATCACATTATTGACCATAATCGCATAATTAGAGTCCATGTAAACGTAGTCAATGAATCATATGAAGTTACACATATAGTTCTTTGTATATATAGTTTAGACACCAGGATAGATAGATCAACGCCAATTAAATCAAGACAACTATGTAAGTAATACAAACAACCTGAAGAGGTCACACAATAACTCCACATGGCTGAAATGAATCATGGTCATGGCCAATGTTCCACACAACATGTTACCAATTGTAAAGTTTTTGCCTGAGTATCAACACACTGGAGAAATGAGATCTGATATATGTTTATCAATTAGTAACTCCAACTACTATGGCCTTCACTTTAAAGTGACGCCATAAACATTTGAAAAAGTACATGGCCATGAGTATGAAGATGATACAATTAAACAAATAGTAGGGAAGCAAATTCCACTTGTTATTGACATTTTTACTGTAAGAGCCTACAGCAAGGCCACCAACACAATGAATTTTTCAGTTAAAAAATTGACAGTCCTGAGTTTCATTTTAAAGGCACAAAATCGAAAGACAGACCACACACTCATTACTAAAGGAAAGAAAGTAGCGTCAGGTCAAATGTGGAAGACATTCAGCTTTGAACTGCTGTGTGAAATGCAGTCCATCCATGTACCGCATGTTCTCATATGCACCTGTGATACTCCTGTTCAAGGTCAGAGCTGACAGCATGAATGGTCGTTTGAAACAGAGCAAGCAGTAGAAGTCATGGCATTGCACCACCAAAAAATAAAGTGGGAGGTGAATTGAATCAATGTGCTTTGTGGTCAAGGACTGTCCTCCAGTCAGACAGTTCAGCCGGGTCCGGCTGAGGGTATAGTTTCCCCTCCATCC
Source organism: Chaetodon trifasciatus (assembly GCA_037975065.1). Lineage (NCBI taxonomy): Eukaryota > Metazoa > Chordata > Actinopteri > Chaetodontiformes > Chaetodontidae > Chaetodon > Chaetodon trifasciatus. The sequence goes on along the minus strand of JBBMOE010000001.1, from coordinate 9,478,126 downwards.
TTCCATTCATGCAAATAATTCTTTATTTTCTAAAATGTCACCCTCAGTGACTGTTTTGATTTATTTTCCTCATTCACTTTCAGTCCCAGGACTGTGGTTGTTTCAAACTGTGTCCTAATGTGTTGGCATTTGCTTTCAACAGTATGCCCTTCAAATCTGTAATTTAATAATCATATTCAAATTTATTTTATAAAGGCGTATGAGAAACTCCAGACTCATAACTGTGTTTGCTATTTGCATTTAGCGATACATGTTGGGAGACTGGAAACCTCAAAGTGTTGAAACAGATTTGTAATAAACATAAAATACTAATGGTAAGTAGTGCCATCATGTCCATATGGACATTATCTCAATTCAACTATCGAAGAGGCGGTACGTCCTTAAGAGCTAAATACAAAACCTTCAATGCTTGATTTATCTGCAGTTTCACAAAATATGAAATATGAATCTGGATTAAGTGTGGAAACAACTAAAACTGAAACCATAAATTGAGGAGGAAAAACAACTAATTGGTGAAAGCCAAAAACACTAACCTTTGTTTTCTGTTCCGGCGCAAACGTGAAGGCAGGTCATGCAGCCAAGAAGAAGTTGCAAGAAAAAAAAAAAAGAAGCAAAAACGAGAGGCGAAAGGGAAAGAGAGACAGAGCAAACGAGAAAGAAGAAAAGCTGGTTAGTGATGTTTGAAGCAAGCCATATTTCAGACAGCATCATTGTCAGCAGAGAGACAACTGAAACCATTGCACTAAATATAAAGTGATGTTATGGTCCATAGAGGGATTCTGTAAGTATTACCAGACAAAGTATCACTGTTTTGAACTTCACAATAACAGACTTGCCAAAAGTGGGAACAGAACAGAGTTCAAATTTCTCAGAATCACAGAGAATTATAGAATGTCAAGACCCATCAATTTATGGAAATAGTTTTAATGTTCTGGCAGTAGCGTATGATTTGAGTCACCAGTGACATTAATAGTCAATGCTGACAGTCTCATGATCACATCATATAATACAGGTCAGAGATTCAGTTCTCTCTCACTGCATGTATTAGCATATCGACTTGCCTATGTACAGATCTTGTCTGTCTCATTTTGAATACAAGCGTGAATGCGTTTGGACCCACATTCACACCAGTGATTGCAGCAGAAAAAAATAATTCACAAGCTTCAAACATGTAAAACAATTTTCTAAGTGACTTCAAATTCTTTGATGCATATGTGAATATTTTCAACAAAAATAAAGTCACTGCCCAAGTCCTCATGTGTTTTTCTTGAAAAACACTTCAATAAAACAGCACAAGCCCCGTTTGGTATGTGTGCCATCACATAAGTTGATACATTACCATAAAAATGCTGATTTTTGCAGGCACTTCACTGTTACTCACTACATGGGTCAGCAGACAATTTGTTGGAATGAATTAAATAGTGCTGCAGCTTATGCCACTTTCAGCTCTCTCTCTTTTGAAGTTCTATGATGAAGCTCTGAGAAGGATTCCTCTCTACCCATGCAGGCTCCATGCTCAATATATGAGACAGAAACCACAAAGCCTGCAATTAAAGCCTTCAGATGTCAAGGGAACATATTAGCTCAGAGTTCAGGGGCAGACACTGAAGCATCATTAGCTATGCTTAATTCATAATCACAATGAAATAATCCTCACTGGTGGATATAATAATCAACTTCAGTTAACCCCTTTGTATTCATATTCAACCTGAAAGCTATGTGAACGACTTTTGTCATATAACACCTCCTCTTTTACCAACAAAACACAACTTTAACAGTATTTTTTCATATGCAACTTTCATTTACGTTTATTTAGTTTCCTGTTTTTATTCCATTTGAAATGTAAAGCACTTTGAGCTGCAAGTTTTGCATAAAAGTTACTAAATAAATAAAGTTTACTGTTATCATTAATATTATTATATCAGTACTTGTCCTGTTTCGAAGATGGTTGTGATTTTGCCCATGTCGGTGAGGAAATGGAATAAATAATACCACATAAATATTGCACGAAACAGCCACTTATGTAAAAGTTTATAAGTCGCATCATTCATGTTTCTGGAAAATTGCTCCATGGCAGATGAAATAAGATAATACAATCTTTCAACTACATCTTACTAACAACTCAGTAAGCCAGTAGGAAGAAATAGGACTGCGTGCCTGGAGTTGTAATAGCATGAACTGACCAGGCCGTCACAGGGAGAGCAGAGAGAAAGAACAGGGAAAGATTGTTATGTTAGGATAGTTATTTAATGGCAAGACCAGTCGATGCTATAATGAATACAGATATTAGGATTTATTGGGGAACTGTACATGAGCATCCCCCGGGACAAAATCCTACATATAAAACAGGGCTCCAGACTAACCTTGCCCACTAGAAGTATTGGTGCTCCCAAATGAAAATTTTAGGCAGTCCAGCACAAAATTTAGGAGCGGCTCTTAAATTAACATGCATCCTGAGAAATGCTTTGGTAATAAATAGACAATTTACAGAAATAACAATGTGCTGTTTTATTTTAAAGGAAAAAGTCACAAAGTGAAGTAGTGCCTTAAGAGAAAGTCATATTCCATGACTTTTTAAAAGGGGTGCTACAGCACCTCCTCAAACCTGACATTACACAAACATCACTTGATATAAGGTGAGAAAGAGACTACAAGCACGATTTGTGACATCACAAAGAGTTTGGAAGCCAATCCTGTTCCACTGTTCAACTTAGTGTGACGTGGAAACGTGAAGCTTCCAATGCTCAAACAATGAGAACTGACTTTGAGTTAACACATTACAAGTGGAAAAAAACTCCTTGTGATGTTTCACGTGAAATACAATGATGAAAAAAGGGAGCATATTTGCAATTTAGAAAAATCACACTGTCTCCAAAGATGGCAGTAAACCCCGAGTAAATGATGGCAGTATGGAGCCCTGTAAAGTCTACATGTCCCGCCTTGGTAAGTGGCTATAAAAGACAGCCTGAATGGTCATAAGACCACTATTTCAGGAGCGTAAGCAGTAGCAGCAGCATCAACAGTGGTACTGGTGGTTCTATTAAACCTATTTTCTTTGCCTCAAGAACTTAAAATGTCTGTCTACCTCTTGAGAGAAAAAAAAAAATCTTCAAACTCTTCCTTTCAGTTTGCCTGAAATGGCTCGGCTCGAAACGTTAGTACGAGAAATGTTGAGGGGGCTGGCTGAGTTTCTGACATTCCCTCCACTATGCACAGACTCACTCCACACCTCCTACTTCTCATGCTTTGATGGAAAGTTTTATTATTTTGTGAACTTATGAGGAAACAGACACTAGTCTACAGCTGCTTCATCTTACACAAAGCAAGCTGTCCGCCTGCATGCACTGACTCTCGTGGAACAGCAGCTGTGTTGTGAGAGAGCACACAGGGAAGGAGAAGTGGAAAGTGATACAAAAGAGGGGGAGGGCTAGTCTTCCCTGTCTTAGCTTCCAGTTCAGGGAGTATTTAAAAGCAACTCCATGCTAGGTCTTGTATGGAGGGCAAGCATCTCTGCACTGACCTCTATGGGCTGAAAGGTTCAAGCCTGTCAAACCTCTGACCACATCAGTGATCACAGCTAGTTTGTAACAGCTAGAAGTGTCACAAAAAGTATTTGACATACTCTACTTTGACCTCATGATGGTGCTAGAAGAAAGGTCAGGAGATTATTACAATTCATCCCATGGTGACGATAAATGTCTGTAACCAATTTTCACATCAATCCATCTTATGATCTATGAGATCTCACATTTTTCCTCTGTTTTCATGTCCGCCCTGAGTACCTTAAGTCTCTGGATGTTGTAGGACTGTCTTGGTTGACACGCCTCTGCAACATCGCGTGGCAGTCGGGGACAGTGCCTCTGGACTGGCAGACTGGGGTGGTGGTCCCTCTTTTTAAAAAGGGGGACCGGAGGGTGTGTTCCA